>WOVY01000691.1:0-232500 GCA_013436015.1 Rhipicephalus annulatus
GGGGATTTGCGCTCCGAAACCACGATATGATTACGAAAGACTCTGTAATAGAGGTCACCGAAAAGTTTCACCATCCTATGTTCATTGTCGTGCATCAACATCGCGCAGTAATGGGCCTGTACCATTTTGCCTCAATCGAAACGCGACTGCCACGGTGGAACTCGAACCCGTGACCATCGGGTGAGCAGCCGAGCACCCTGTAGGCTGCTGACCCAGATCTACGGAGGTGTACGGATCACAAATACAAAATAGAGCTAAGCAAATATGAACCTGTACCTAAACTATTTTGGTTAAAACTATTATTCAGTGGAGTAAACTGGTGATGGTGACTGAGCAAATGTGCAGTGTGAATAATCCTCACAGCATCCTCATAGCATGTAACTCCACTGAGCTCCGCCAATGGCTGACAGTTGCGACCATCTGTCGGGCTGTTTCTTCCGTGGCTTGAATCTTTGCTCCCCTGTACGGGAATAATGCGTGGAAGAGGAACCGGTATTATGACACAAGTGTTCTTGGCTGCAACACCTCATTCGTGACTCGAAAAATCAGCTCTGCAAGCGAGGCATATTTTGTTAAGGTTCATCAGACACCACACTGTAACGTTTACAGAGGCAAAACAAAAGCTGCAGTAGGTGGGTTATTATGGGCAGGTCATTTATCCTCCTTTCGGTATCCACGGAAACATAGTCTAGAAATCGACGTGTTCTCAGGAACACTGAAGGAGTCGTCCGAATAAAATGAACACTTGATGCAATGCGTAGTCGTGAGAATTCTAGAGAATTTCTTTTCCATCAGGTCAAACCACAGCCGTGTCATGACATATAACTTCTCTGCGACTGAAATGAGAACAAGAAAAAAAAAACAAAAAGCGTTTCCAAACTTGTGCAACAGAAGAGGCACGAACATGCTTCGCAGGAAGCCAAACCAAGTCCAAAGACCCGGCAGCGTGCTCCCTAATCTTTCTTCTTCGTCTTCTCTTACTTCTTGCGAAGGCAAGGCGAACTCTCCCCACAAGTGCGATGGGTAAGGCCTCGCTCCCTCCCGCTTTCTATCCGTTTCAAGTGACACGCCCGCTGCGTCTGCGTTCGGTTCTCTTCGCGTTGCACTCCCGTAAACCTCTACTTCTTTTTCTACCAACGGCTGCCCTAACGCTGTCTTCAAGGTATGGTTTCGTAACCTACCAACGACGGTGAACTTATATTGCTGCGCCCCGCGACACAGGAGGTTCTCTAGTGAGTTTCGAAACCAGCGCACATCGCAGAGTTACATAAGCCAAACGCGTTAGGGCGCAGGCGCGTTTATAACGTGATCAGCTACAGTAGGAATGACACATCATTCAAAGAGGCCGAAAAGCTATCTCTTTTACGAAACCATTCCTCAAGGATAATATTTTAAGCTGAAAGGCCAGCCTATGCGTGTCACTGAGAGGGCCATTCGTTTGGCGGCTCAACTTAAGTGCTATATTCTGTGATCCTAGCTTGTGCGTTTCCTGCTGAGTGTTATTACGCAATGTACTCCTTCTTTGGCTTTTGTTGACTCACGAAATGTATAAACTGGACTGCGTTCACAAGAAAAGTTGTGCTGCATAGACCGCAAGTACACAGGGCAGTACGCTGGTTTTTCAGTCTTCGACTGTGAAGTCAGGACAGAGCAAGTGCACAACTACGGAAAGTATTTTCTTACCATGCGGTAAGACCAAACTCAACCGGAAAATTCTCTTGGCAAAACTTGAATAAGGGCAATGAAATAGCAGGCATATCTTCCTTTCTTTTTAAATTTGTACAAATAACGCAGGCACACGTATGTCCATGAATTCAGCTACGCCTTCTACCAACCGCTTACTTTGCATTCAGTGTTTTCTACTTCTTTGTCTTCTATTTGGAGCTCTTTTTCTGTCCTGGTAGCTTAAAGACCTCCGAGGGTCTCATGGTTGTGTGCCGGAACAAATTTCACTCAAATTTTTTTAGGAATCTTTATTGGTACGTGAGCAGTGATTCTTATGACCCACTGTAGCAAAGCACGAATTCATTGTGGCGCAGCAGAACGGACGACACATCGCAAGACGTCATAAAAAACACACGCCTGGAAGAATATTTCAATGTACGTACAAAGCACCTCAAAAATAAAGTGCAACTTTTCTTTCTTTTACAGAAAACAGTGGGGCATCTGAGCATTCGTTTTTTTTTTAATTTTAAGCCATGACGTTTGAGAATTGAGAACACAAAATTGCGCTTTGTAAAACATTGCACTACGGGGCAATGCCCTGAGCAGTGGGCTATTTGAAATGTCAAACCAGTGTTCAATAAATCAGCCCGCAGATGCGCAGTGGCTGTTAACGTTCTGTATACAATCGATTCTTTTTTTTTTCTGGACACTGCGACCCACACATACGACTATTATTTAAAGTTATATTTGATAATTGTTTGTAGAGTTGCGCATATACGCAGCGAGTGAAACAAAAGAAAACAAAAAAACAAGTGACGAACAGCAGCAGCCGTCATCAGTCGTGATGCCAGCATCTATTTTTAATTATTATTAACAATGTATAGAGCTTTAGAACACCACACATGGAAGTGCATGCTGTTATACTGTGGTCTATTGGTGGAAGCATTGGCGGACAGAACAAATAGGGGAGGTCTTAAATAGGCATGGTTCCTTTTGAGGTTTTTTTTCGTAATGAAGGGAAGGAGTATAAGCGGTGACGGTGTAGCAAATATAGAAAATTAGTCCAAACTTCTTCAGAACGTTTTAGCGTATTTTGTTTCTGAAGGAAAAGTAATGCTGTCCGAGCTAAACCAGGCAGTGGATGCTTTTTTGTAACGGAAAGCCGGAGGAGGTGGAGCAAAGTTCAAGAACAGTTGCCATCAGTTTGTCTGCCATGCCACATTTCTGTATTTTTTAGCCAATACTTGAAGTAAACTTCAGGCCTATGCCGAGTTCCAAAAGCATGATTAGCTGATCTCTAGTGGCACCGTCTAATAGGACGCATAGCATTGTGGGCCTTCTATGCTTTTGATTTCATTAATTTCTCATCACTTAGCCAAAGGATTCATTTAGAAGAGCAGCCGATTCTGATGCGAGCCAGAAATATTATAAATAAATGGTCGCCGCAAAAGGCCCTACAGGAAAACGTGCGTCCAAAACAAAAGAAGAGTAACGCAGAGGGACTTGTGCCCTAATCATCAGCGCATTTTTACGACAGCCGCGTGGAAATGCGATCGTACTCAACTTTTTTACATATAAACTATGTAGGACGCAAATACTTTATATTCAGATGTGCGCCACCAAACTTTCGATAGAAATGCACAGTTGTTTCAGTTACGTTTTCTTCTGTTCTGTTTTTTTACCCAACCACGCTTTTGCGCTTCCGGATGCAGATTTACTTGAACACCCATTGCGTCACATACTTGGGGATTAATATCTCGAAACTTGCGCAATGTTTTGAAAACTCACCTAAATTTAATAGCCCTTTCCATTTGATAGGCTACTGCGATAATATCTGGGATTGGACGTTCTAAAACCACGATAATATTGCGAAGCACGCCGTAAGCAGTCAAGGGCTCCAGAAATTTGGACCAGTACATGTAACCAGTGCACGTGCGCCGGTTGCATTCATAAAATCTAGCATTCATGAATCACTATTCTTTAATTGTAGCGCAATAATTTGAAACAGTAATTCATCTTATTTCATTACTTATTCATAAATCCTTTGGTTTCGCACTAAAGTGTACTGTATGCCACCTGAAGTTATCTAGCAAACTCAGGCTATAAATTATACGTAAGCAGATAAAGTTTGATAGTTGCCCGAAGAAAAAAAAAGAAGCATCTGGTATGTAAGGACTTCATCTGAACAGCCAACAGGTCATGGCTGTCCAGATTCTCTTGATGCACGAGAATGTCCCCCAAAGAAACAAAAAAAAAAGAATAAAACGCCAGCGTCCACGGAGCTGCCTTGTGAGTTCTTGGGCAGTGGTATAAAGCACAACGATCGACAGACATACGATGAGTCAAGAATGTCAAGGAAGTTCCAAGATAGCGCGACCTGTCGCAATTTAAGAGCAAGCGGCCCTCACGCGTGTCTGCGCAAGCTGTTGCTACGTTGGCCGTCGTCTATGTCGCTTGTTCCGCACGAAGCCCTGCGGCACTTCCTTTTCGGGCTCAGACCACCTTCGATGTTCTTCGCTAAAGGTGACTCGTGCGTGTGTTGTCGGAGCAGGCGTTTGATGTGTGCTGTGCATGCTACATGACACTTCTGTCCGGTTGACAGCTCAAATTGAAACTGCATTTTTCTCTATTGATCTTTTTTTTTATTAAGTGCGACTGTATGACTTCTATGTTAAACGACTTTTACTCCGCAAGCCTCGTCTTTACGTCTACGTTCGTGATGCTAGATCGTACCTTCACAGGACAGGTGAGCACAGGTTAAGTATGTGGTGGAAGAAAATATCCCCAGCACCGAATTTCTCCCTCCGTATGGCCTTACATTCACGTACACTCAACAAGATACCTACAGAAGCATTCTCCCGTGTTGGCCACCTCGGGCAAAAAAAGGAGTATACAAACACCACAGATTTCGCCACAAGCCAGCACTAGAAAACTGCCAACACGTTGGTGATGACAATGATGAAGATGATTGTCTTTATGTATAACTCACACCAACTCTGCTCCATCGACGTCATCATCCTTCTCTTGCATGACCTCCACCCAGCACCTCCGCCAAATGTGACGGAAGACAGATGTTGATTTAGAGACAATTACAACTGTGAATCGCCAGTCATACAAGATGGCCGATGAGCCGCAGGTGTAAGCGCTTCACGCCTACTCGTCGTCATCAATTTGGAAGAGCACCATGCAAGTTGATGCCCATATTGCATCGTAACAAAGTGTATAAGTAATATCTGTACGGAAACGAACGAATTTAATAGCAAGGCCCACATTTACAAACATATGCATCTTTATAGTGTCTCTTTCTGGTTTATTTTTCTGTTAACTACCCAGACTTTTTCAGATTCCATATCCAGTATCAGGACTGACTGAAACTATTTCCAGCAAAGAAGAAACCCACAAATCTTATTTGTGTCTACAAGAGCAAAAAAAAACAACCGAACTTGCAACCAGAATTCCCGCTTCATAAAGGTTTTTCCCGGAGCCCTCCAAATTTTTGTTAATATTTTGTGACTCTATATTATATATAGCCTCTCTTGCGCAAAGCGAATGAAAATATCAGTCATGCAGGTTTTTTTTTTTTAGAAGTGCTTTAGGAAGAAATTATTTACAGTTATACTGCAGCTTTGACTTGAACTATGTTTCTCTATAGACTGCTGATACCACCAGTTAGTAATCAATCAATCAACCGATCATTTCTTTCATCTGTCTTAGAACAACCACAAGGTCTTAGTGCAGGGGCACGCAATAAGTAAACAATACAAATAAACAAAAAATAAATAAAAATACAAATAATACAGTAAAAATACAATACAGACACCCTTCAGAAAAACCAACTAAAACAGTTAAGTAACAAAGAAAAAAGAAAGCAGCGCAAAATGTGAAAAATGAGCAAAATAAATAGTCAGGATGACAATTGTAGAAAGGAAGTGAAAAATAAAGGGGAATACACACAACTATGTAGAAACCTTCGTAAAAGACGGAAAGGAAAGAATTTCATGTTTGCACCAGTCATATACCTTTCTCATCCATTCACGTCCCGTAGTGCCAAATTTGATATATGTGAAGCTAGCGAAATGGCCGCTGGCGCATCATGAGCGTGGGATGTAGTCATGTTCTTTCATGACACGCATACCATGATTATGATGTTTGCACCAGTCATATACCTTCTTCATCTATTCACGTTTTATTATGCCAAATTTGGTATATGTGAAGCTAGCGAAATGACCGCGAGCGCACCATGCAGCGTGGCGTGCACTTATGGCTTAGATGACATGCATGTCATGATTTCCACGTTAGAGTCTGTCACTTATGTTCTCTATGCAGTCATTTCATACCATACCAATTTTGCAAAGTGTCATGTGAACGAAACCAACGCAAGAGCACCAATACCATGGCATCTAAATCGTGATAATCATGTCATACATGTCATGATTTTCATTTTATGATTAGCCACTTATTTTATTTAGGCAGTAATATTATGCCTTGGCAATTTTGGTATAGGTCCCATTATCGAAACAGCCACGAGAGCTAAAAGTCAAAGGCGGATAGATAGATAGATAGATAGATAGATAGATAGATAGATAGATAGATAGATAGATAGATAGATAGATAGATAGATAGATAGATAGATAGATAGATAGATAGATAGATAGATAGATAGATAGATAGATAGATATGCTCAAAGTCACCGACTAGGATATGCTTCGCGTTTGGAAAACTACCTTAAGACAGTGCAAAACGGAGATAATAACAACGAAAGTGGACTGTGAAAAACATGAAGATCATGGAAGTTAACTTTATATAGACTTTGTATTCTGTGAGTGGTTGAGTGTTGAAAGGAGTTGGCAGGTACGTGATGATGCTGATAATAATAATAATAATAATAATAATAATAATAATAATAATAATAATAATAATAATTGTTGTTGTTGTTGTTGCTGTTGTGTTCTTCAATTAAGTCATTATGATATTCATATGTGAAACTGTTTAGAAAGGCCAAAATCGAGAGTGTTTAGTTTTTTGTTTGTTTTTGCTTTTTTATCGCGTTTCTAAATGGCACCTCATGGCCATCCTCCTCGAGCAGGTAGCCTGTGTTGACTTCTGGAGTTATCCTCAGTACTTGGGTGTATGTTAGGTATGCAGCAACATATTACTCGAAGGAGATCCAGAACTATCTTTATGGCATCCATGCTCGTATTGAGTTGTCCTAAAACGTCGTAAAATTAGGCACTCTAAACATTACCCGCTATTTGCCAGCTTAACGCTTTTGATGAGCAAAAAGTCTCGTTCTGGCTGCCGTCGGATCTGTAATACCTTTTCAATCGCGCAACTGCTGAAATATGTGTTTGCGCAGGTAGCGACCATGTTTGTTCACATTGAGCCTTTCATTAAGGTACATTTCTTTTTTTTATGACGTGTGAATTGCTAATCTGAGTATGTGTTCAGTACTCGCTGCAGCGTAGTGAAGATGGGAAACAATGTACACGTGTGTTTCAATTACCGCACTTCGCGTGTGTCCCTGGTGTGTCTATGGTGCTCAGTTTTGCTACTGCTAACTGAAGAAATTTAGAAGATCGCCATACTAGTGGCGGAAAATAATTTCTAAATATAACGGTTTCATATAAATGGGGACAAAAGGTGCAACAGTGTTCTGCCGGCGTCTTCAGCAACCACACATGTTTGCCTTGAAGTTGAAGAAGGCGTCGTTGTGAAGCTGCTTGTCGCGGTACATTTTGAAACACTGGTTGCACGTACATGATGGGCCTTAGTCACGCTTATTCTATCACTAATTGAGCACTGCACAGCACAGACTCTTTGGCACTAGTCATTGTTTCTAGCCATGTGCACACATCACAATAAAGACTCGCAAACCAGCTGCATAGACACGCTACTCCATTGCTTACAAGGTGCGCGCATGAAGACGCGGAATCTGGGGAGGCCGAGACTGCTTTGCTCAGTGGTCGCGACGTGACGGTCGCATGAGTAGATGCCGTAACTGTCGCCGGCACGTCAACATTTACGCCCTCAACGTTACGTACTTCATGCTCAATACGTCTCAGGAAGCTGGTTACGTTGATTGCGTTTACGATTACGATCCTTACCGACGATCCGTACATTTAGCACGTATTGTGAAGTTCTGAACGCGGCTTTAGTATGTACTAAAACCCGTGTTCAGTCCCGGAACACTTCTAAATAGAAATACTTGTGGATACTTGAGGATACTTGAAAACTTTCTATTTCACAGGGATCGTTCCGCTGTGTAAGTCGTGATACATGATGTAGCAGTTTAGACACTCCCGCGGCAAGCATGACATGTGGGCAGGCCGGAACGTCATGGTGCTCATTCGTTTCAACTGACTCGCCATGTAATGCACGAAAGTGATTGCCCCCTACAATTGATAGAAAATATGGTCTCTATCCTGTATAAATCTATAGGTCAAGATTCATTTTGTCATTCGCAAAAATAGTTTCTTAGGCTATTTTTGACAATCATCTCATTCGCAGTTTTTTGCGCCATCGCCCGCCAGTTGGGAGCCACTCGTATGCTCTCACTCCCGATACACTGAGGCAAGCCAAGAAGTGCATGAAGGTTAACTATATAAGCTCAGTCCAGTTTGCTTCCCTGTGCTAGGTGAGGGCCAAATTCACTGTCTGTTGAAGTTCATAATGCATACACGCGCTGTATACAAGGCGCCGCTGGTCATGGACACTCGTTTCTATAGCTTTTAGGCAGTGCAGTCACTGTTGAAGAGAACTGTACTTAACATTGCGACGCACACGTGACGTAACGCTTTTTTATACACATTTTATTCTCGTAGCAATGCAGGTCTCGTTTCGGCGGACGCCGATAGAGGCGTAAAGGTAGAGGACCTAATGTGCAATCTCAGGGCACGTTAAAAAACACTAGGTAGTGGAAATTTCAGGAACGCTCCACTATGGCGTCTGTCATAATTACACCGTGGTTTTGGGACTTTAAAGCAGAATTATTATTATTATTATTATTATTATTATTATTATTATTATTATTATTATTATTATTATTATTATTATTATTATTATTTGAATTAAAGTGTGTTACCTTGGGTGGTGACGCTTTCTCGGCCAGTTGGTGATCCATGCATGACATCCAAAAACGTGCAAACATGCCACCTCGGGCCGAAGAAGAAAACTCCAAGTGTCGTCACCTGTGTTCCTTCTTCATACCGTGCCGCGTTCACACTGTTTTCAGCGCCATGATTTTGCAAAATTGATTCTCTCGTAGACCACACGGTAATGTATCCAAGTGGGTCTGAGAATTTTTCTATGGGTTCGTTCGCATTCACCTCGTAGCTGTGGCACAATAAGCAATATATGAAAAATGTAGCTGCTTTTCTGTGTAATATACGACGAAGATGCACAAAATAACCCCGTAATGGGGACTATACACTCACAGTGTTGTCACAATTGAATATGGCAGATTTTTAAAAGCGTTTTGTGGGATACATATATATATATATATATATATATATATATATATATATATATATATATATATATATATATATATATATATACGCTGTTCTATATATTTAAATTGTCTATCATTTTCGCACTGGTATGCAGGTTCTTTAGGCTTTTTCTATTCAATATTGATTATGAACACGTGACAAACTTAGTCAATTGACTTAAATATCAATGCTGTTGAATTTAGGCTTTTATAGGCTGCAAGTACAAATCAGAACAGCAGCCACCTTGTGGGTGCTCTCCATCACCTTCTCGAACTTTGTTCAGTGAAGTTCTCCGTTCAAAATTTGAACTATTGAGTGTTTGGCGTTGCCAGAAAGGTTTTCTCAACTATCAACAGAATATATTGTATTTATTTTTATTTCTGACAAAACAGTTCTACGTTTAACTATGGCCTGATCGCATTTTAGCGTGCTGAAACAGAGCGATGAGGTGAAGGCTGTGCGTTTCTTTCTTTTTTTTTTAATCTGTTCCGGTACTCTGTTTATCCTCTCACATATACATACAGTGACCTTTACTACTGAAATTTCGTTGCTTCTCTTTTATTTGCCTAGTGAATGCAAATGTAAACGAACACTCTGATGGTACAGTGCATAAAGCAAACGCACTGCTCACATGTTTCGCCGCTTCCCAACATGGAAAATTGAACTTCAACACCGCGCTGAATTTTATATGTAACCTAATGCTGCCTTCAATCATCGAACACCACCCGCAAGGTTCGGCTGGATGGGTGCCCTCCCGCGGAAAAGCACAGTGGCACGCCACACGCCGGGAATAAATTTACCACAGCGCGAACACGAATGCCTCAATGGAAAACCTTTATGCAGAACGGAATGCGACTGAAATTACCACTTCGTGCACAGTCTTATAACATCCGAAGAACTACGTGAGGCAAAAGCGACTTTTCTCACGAAGAATATGGCGAGGTCATAACATTGTATGCTACGTTACACGCAAATAAATTTTCAAATAGGAAAAATAAGTTATTTTTAGATGTAGGGCAATTGAAAAGTCACTTGCAATGGTTGTTTAGGAGAACAGGTGGTTTGCATAACGCATCAATGAATGAAAGAACAGAGCTCTTTGTTATTTTCTGCCCGACACACAACATTCCAGGGTTGTCTCTCCGTTGCATTAGCATACACAGGTATCAATTTGAGAATTTCGGCATACTCCAGAGCGACAGTTTTTTTTAGTGTGTGAATATGGACACAGATTTGGGTGAGCTTTTAACGGCAACGAACGGGTGGCAGAGGATAATGCTGCCATAAGTCAGAATAAAACCTACCAAATTTCTGCTAAAGTTTGAGCTGAAGCACACGGGTAGATTTAGACAGCCATATCACGTTGCTTCATTCTTAGCCTTTCGGCGTGAGACAAGTTGCTATTGTCGTGCACATGTGGCCTTCTCTGGCAAGGCAAACGGCCCCTTTGATTTAATCTCGCAGGGTGCCCGACAGATTGAACGTCTCCTAACATGATCATAGTATAGGGTGAACACTTTTTGGGATCATGGAATACTGTTTTACCACCACAGTTGCTTTTTGCTGACTTTAAAGACTCTCGATTCACCCGATTCGGACCTGAATTCAAGTCGCAGTGGCCTGACTCTTAAACACATTGAAGTAATACGTTATTTTTTGACTGCTTATAGAGCTTTGAAGGAATCGAGGACTGACATCTTAGGCTAGCCAATAGAGAAACGATGGCACAGTAGTTTTATCTCACTAGTAGTTCAGCTTACAACGTTAACACCTTTTGAAGACATTGAATTAAACTTAAGTGCTTCACATTCAATATTAGAGACCTGTGTTTCGGAGCGCTTTCATTTTTTTGTGGTTAGTGTTTATATATATACATATATTTGAGAGCAAACCCTCTTAGATGTTCGACAATGACAATCGCGAGAATCTTGCTAACGCGTCACCAGCTGATAAACAGCTAGCCCATTGCTTTTGGCTCCTCGGCTGCATTTTATGCATTTTGCGTTCACACTACATCGAGGCAGGCAAACGCTACTTATATCCATCAAATTTTTTGTTTGCTTTACGCTGTTGCCATGACGGCCAGCCAGCTACCCATGCCTTCAGACCACAGCAATAAACCTTGGCAGGCAATGAACAAAATGATAAGATATTAGATAGAGCTAAGCGCCTGAACGGGCCAGTGGACCCAGCGGAGGAGCGAGCAGACTGAAATACAAAGGAAGAATAATAGCCCAGCGAATGTTCCGCTTTATTTCAGTGGAGACAGCGAAATATGGCGGAGCGCACTGCAGTGCCTCCTGTTGAACACGGCTGACGGTACCGTCTACCGAGAAAAAGCTTTGCGTGGAGAACGCTCGCACGCTCCACTGAGGGGAATAAATAAGTGGGTGAGTCGCTCGCTCCGCCAAATCGCTGGCTCGCTCAGCATGCCACGCATGCGCAATTCATGTTCCGTTCATTCACTTGGCCCGCTGGCCCGCTGAGCCGCTCAGCTATTACTCTCAGTTATGAAACCCGCAACGAGAGTCCATGCGTGTGAACGTGCGTGTGGATTAACTGCTCGCTGTTGCTCAGCGAACCGCCAAAGAAATGGGTCGCGGCGTCTGCGAAATCTCCTCAGCTTGGTGGCGACTCAGCGGCTCTCTTTCCGGCGTGATTGATATCGACGCTTGTGCTTGTATTACTGCCACTCGCCATGAAGGTGGTGAAGAACGCAAACTTTAAGCTCAAGCTGTTCGTTTCACAGAAAAATTTGGCACGTCTCTGCTATAGCAAAAGGCGATAACCAGCAGAGCTGCGGGGGCTTGCAAAGCATGGCAATGTAAAGCAATGAAGAAGCGTTTTTTAGCAAAGACGCGCTTGACCTTTAGCAAATAACCATTACTACTATTTGTTAGTGCTCACCTTCAGTCCGTGGACATTGCCACCTCGTATAGAAATATTAGCTATAGCTATTATATGGACATTATTGGCTGAATATTGCGCAGGCTTCAGCGTCATTCACAGTATATGTATAATTATCTCTATATATTGAAGCTGAAGAAAAAAGAACAATAAAAAACTCCGGCGCACAAAATCGAACGTCCGACATCTTGCTTGTGAGTGCGAGGCATTAGCCACAGAGCCACGAAGGAGCACCTCCTTCAGCGTTCGAACCGCAAGCTACTTATATCTACCTCTTACCGCTAGCGATGGCATCTCAGGGAAACTATCGTGTTTTCAGCATTACCAGCGAGATGGCGCACTGAGCGCGCGTCGCCAGATCGTCACGACGCGGCGGCGCGCGATCTCATCTCCCACGCGTACCTTGTCCCGCTGAGAGGAGTGTGGTGCACTCTCACGCGTTCGCCGCATGCACGTGCTTATTTCGCGGTGGGGAGAATTGTACGCCTTGGGCTTTCACCGGAACGATTATGTTGTAGTTACAAGGCGCACAAAGATCACTGTACTCGCTGCACAGTCTCTGTTTGTGAAAAGGGCGCGCTTTCAGACACAGCGAAGCAACAACTAAGACACTCATTCGTGTGAGCAACGCGGCGCACGTTTCGATCTGCTTGCTAATCTTCACATGGCATTTTAATTTGTTGCTGTCGCAGTCATTGCTTCACCTTTACGAATTGTTTTCATATATATATATATATATATATATATATATATATATATATATATATATATATATATATATATATATATATTCTACTTTTACATCTCTCGTTCTCTCCCCTCTCTCTCTCGTTCACGGAAATACTTGGGCTTGAATCTCGCCTCCCAAGAAAGTTGATTTTGTTTTATTCATTTATCTGTCTCGCTTTTTGGTCTCCTCTTTCTTCAACTTCACTTTGCTGGGTGAAGTTTTTTAGCGTTCAGCATATTTATGAGAAAGCTGCTCATGACGATTATACTTCAAAGGCAGATGCCGCTAGTGATTATAGTTGTTTTCTGTTGACGTTCGGCGCGGCCAGAGCTACAGCATAAACAGCATTGCTGTTAAAATGAATACTCAGTGCTACGCCACTTGGTGAGTTCTGTGCATTGGTGAGTTCGCGCATGATGGTGAGTTGGCGCATTATTCACCAAATATGTGGACATCTATGAACAAATATGAGTACACTCCAAACGCATCTTTGCCACCACCCTGCTGTCTAGAAAAAGTCCAACTTCAAATAAGCGGCTCACGAGCCAACTTTCAATGCGAAAGTGAGATGAGGGGAATGGTGAGTCTGCTCGGTAGCGGTGGCAAAGTGCTAGTCTGTGCGTCTTTAATGCTATATTCGCAGGATAAGCAGTGCCACCGTGTACCCACGGGTTGTTCTAATCGGTACAGAGGTACTCCAACCTGGCGTTTGGTGGCATGGCTGCTCATCACTCCCTGTTCTATCATTCACTCTTCTACTCAAACCTTGCCCTGCCGCGGTGGTCTAGTAGCTAAGGTACTCGGCTGCTGACCCGCAGGTTGCGGGATCGAATCCCGGCTGCATTTCCGATGAAGGCGGAAATGTTGTAGGCCTGAGTGCTGAGATTTGGGTGCACGTTAAAAAACCCCAGGTGGTCGAAATTTCCGGAGCCCTCCACTACGGCGTCTGTCATAATAATATGGTGGTTTTGGGACGTTAAACCCCGCAAATCAACCAATCTGCAAACCGTATTGTCAGGAGTGATAAACTGAGCTAAATTACCCTGCATTTCTCCGAAAGAGATCTATCGACGCATGCCAGGGAATGCCAGCGAAGAGGGAAGTGTTTGAACCAAATGGCACACGCAAAGGCAGTGTCTCCACCCTGTACTAGAAGAGTACATTAAAGAGCCCTAGTTGGTGCTCATGTGCAGTGCCGGCTGTCTTCGGGCAATGAAAGTAACGCAGCCAAGTGTCAGCTGACGAAAAGTAGTCTTGCTTTATCTATTGCGCTTCATTGCCGATAGGAGAGCGAGCATGTTTAGCCAAGGTTTCATACAGCACGTGTGTCGATGTCCTTGGCATGCGCGACAAATACGCTCGCTTCAAGCTCTCAAAAAGGACGCGCTTATCTTTATCAACCATGATTCAGACTATTGCTCTGATCTGACATGATTTTTTGTGTGGTGCGTTGTTTGTTACTCACTATCCGCACTTGAAGATTTATTTAACTGCCTGAAGATGATATGCAGGCCTTGTTGAGACATTTTATCTTGTGTAACGGTTTTCGAAAAACGGGTTGTAAAGGTCAAGAAAGTAAGGTTGCATTCACGTGCCAAACAAGTAGGTGTTCCAGTTAAAATGGTCGTGTCGTATTTAAGCAATGTCTCGCGTACACGTGCGCCTGTATCTTTTGGGACATTTCCGCGATAGCCGACTGCTTATCATCCCGCTCTTTTTCGCAGAGCGCGCAGCGTGGCCATTGAAGGCGCGGGGTGCGCCATGACGGGGCCCACTGCTGGCAGGCCGGGCGGCGGCCGTCGCGGCTCGGCACCGCTGCCCGTACAGCGGAGGGCGTCGCTGTCGCCCCAGCCACCGGGTTTGTCGGCGCCCACGTCGCTGGGGCCGTCGCCCAAACAGTCGCCAAGGCCCTCGATTGAAGGCTCGCCCAAGGAGTCGCCACCGCCGGCCGAGCAAAACGGTCCACCCTCGCCGGGGGGAGCGTCTACCACTCAGTCGACCACCTCGGCGCTGGCCACGCTGCAGGACCCTGCCACCGCTGCATCCGAACCTAAGGTAAGAGACATGTTGCCAGCATCATATCATGTTGCGTTTTCCTTGTCCATATTCTGAAGAAGGGGGCGTTTTCCTTCTTCAGAATTCGGGGCTGGTAGGACTTGCAAAAGAGCTGCTCGATATTTGTTCGCTAGGATATAACAATATGTACTAGCATGATGTACGACATATTCTCGCTGGTATTCGAGATCTTCCGACCCAAATTAAAAATATCGGACATTTTCAGAGAACCACCCATGAGACTGAAATTTGTTTCTTTGCAATATTTGCCATGCGGAGGGTGATGTGTAGATAACATACATATTTTATTTGCGAATTCCTGAGTGGGTTTGTCAAGCTTATCTTAGGCCCATTTCAATGAAGGCGAAAGGATAAATGCAGGTGCGTCAATTTTGGGTGTACAGCTGCGGCTACGTCTGTTCATAGCACGCGAGCAACCGGCCTTGCTATGCGGCACGACACCTTGCGGCCGTTGAGGTTTGTGACGTCGCGCGCACAGATGCATGCGTGGCCTTACAAACATACAGAACTGCTCTGCATGGGTGACAACGTTGAAAGGTATGCTTGTTTAACCGAATATCTGCGCTCTCTCAGGGCGCTTTCGTCATATGTATTTCATAAGACGAATCGCGATTCGACTTATCACACACGGTTGCATAAACGACACACTCTTTGTGGCCATTTCAATTTTGTGACTGCCTACAATCTTCTTTTCTTTGCACGCAGCTGTTCGCATTATATCATCAAATGTTTGCAATCCTCAAAACGGTGACAAAGCGTACATAGTCGATGTAGGCGCGTTTTATCAGTCGAAACGCGCTTTGTCCTATGAAGTAGATGTGTGACGAAAGCGCCCCGAGTGAGCGCGGATCATCTGCTAAGCAACCATACCTTCCAACAATGTCGCCCACGCCCCACCGCGGTGACCCAGTGGCTAAGGTACTCGGCTGCTGACCGGCAGGTCGCGGTATCGAATCCCGGCCGCGGCGACTAAATTTCCGATGGAGGCGGAAATGTTGTAGGCCCGTGTGCTCAGATTTGGGTGCACGTTGAATAACCCCAGGTGCTCGAAATTTCCAGAGTCCTCCAGTACAGCGTCTCTCATAATCATATGGTGGTTTTGGACGTTAAACGCCACATATTTATCAACTCAACAATGTCCCCCGTGCAGAGGATGCCTGCAGGTTTGTAAGACAGCGCATGCTCCTGTGCACGTGACGCCACAAACTGCAACGGCCGCAAGGTGTCGCGACGTAGAGCAAGGCAGGCCGCCACACACAGATGTGGCCGTGGCTGTATGTTTCTATAATAATAATAATGTTAGGCCCATTAAAATTTTGTAATTTTGCATGCACAGAACCCTTCCTTGGTTTACAGTTGTCAGGTATGCCACGACAAAACTAAGCATGATGACGAGCGAAGCATTTCGGATTGAAGTACGTATATATATGTTTATTGAAACTTCAGAAGCAAATTATACAACTCACACTGATGGGCGCCGTCATACGACATATGTTTAGAGCAAGCGTTGGCACTAAGATGAAACTTGACTTTCGTCCTTTTTTTTTCTTCTTTATCGGTGGCTCGAGCTACACGTGATTAAAACCAATAAAATCTGTTTTGTTTTACCGCCTGCCTTTAAGTACGTCGCATACGTGGATGACAGCGCTCTTTACTGAAATACATAGCGATTGTTGGTTGACTGGACTCAAAAATTTTCGCATATATGATTTGGATGTGGCACGCTTGCACTCCGGCGCCTACCATTCCAGAGCTTTTGACAGGAGCTAACAGAGGCTGCTCGAAGGTGAAGGCAAATTTGTTCATACGCATGCACGCAAGCTAAAGTACCATGTAACTTCCATGACGCTAGAAGGACAACGCAAAGTTGTAGGTCACGCTGAAGTTCAATCGAAGTCAGTGTGTGCCCTTTGAAGTCTACGCAGCACTGAAGTGAGTATATGGGGAGCCTTGAAAAAGAGACGTCATATTGAAATCTCGTATTCCGAAATTTTTTAAGAAGCATGAACCACGTTCATTTTTTATTTTATTGAATGCCACTTTTTTATTATGCATTCCTCTAGCCAACGCTATGTTATGTTATTAGTTTCCCTAACCTAGCACATCATGATCCTCTGGACTTCTGTTTCAATAGAGCGCAAAATCATTTTAAGGGCAAGACTGAAATTTGGGCTTTTTTGGTGACGCATTCGACGAAAAAAAGAATGTTTTGTGTATTGATGAAGCGATAGCAAGGAAAAGGAAGGTCAAGCCTAAATAAATGTTGTGCGACGCTTCAGTGACTTCTACTAGGGGTAGCATAGAAAACACCCTTATTCTGTATTAAAGTGTTCACAGGGCAAACGAGACGCTATCTCTGCGCACTGCTAAAAGAACACTCTGGAACCACAAAAACCTGTACTTATGCTGATCTGCCTTCGCACTGCCACACGTGTGGGTGCATGACCCTGTTCAGTGATACGACAGTGCTCCTTACACACAGTGATCAGACAACTCGTGAAACCTTATGTATTAAAAAAAGCAGATTCATTCGTCAGCCAAGCACCGTTTTTTTTTCATGAAAAAGGAAAGCTAATCAGAATAAGTTTTTTTTCACATCAAACAATCAATGAACTACATCGTTCACATACACAGAAGGAGGTCCTGAAGTCAGAGTGAAATGGCACCTCTTGTGCATAATAACATGGTGAATAATTTACTTGAAGCGTCATTAAGGGGACTTCGTAAAGACAAAAGATAATTTGATTCAAGCAAAAAATAATTGTAAGCGTATTAACAAAAAGCCTTGAAGCAGTAAAAAAATGTTGCTAAGTCACAAAGAGTAAAATTAGTAGGGCTGATTTTTTTTGACTTAGCCACATTCTTTTAGGACTGAGGCGTTCGGGCATAATTCTGTCTTGAACAACTATCGTTTTTTCTTAAACTGTCAGAATTCCTAACTTTCTCTGAACAAGCGGAACGGAAGACGCCACCCCCCGGGATGGGGGACCATCCATCCAATGAGACAGCGGGCCCTAGCCGTTTGCATAAGGATGGACCGAATGTGGGTGACCGCGTTGGTGCATCTGCTCCTTGTGATGATTCTACCGAGAGCTCATCAGTGGAAGAGATGGAATCGGAAGCCGACTTCAGGACATTCCATACCCGCCGGTTGAAAAGGAAGCTTCGCAGGACGTCATCAACGGCGGAGCCACAACCGGCGATAGACAAAGGCAAGCGATGTTTCACCATCTCGTATGTACCCATGTCTACATCAGACAACCTGAACTCACTAAACAGGCAGTCATTGACTAATTATTTCGAGCGAGTGGCACCTTCTCAAGTGAATGAAATTCGCATAAATAGCAGGAAAAAACATATTGTCAGTTGATGTGACAAACAAAACCATTCTTGACAGACTGAAGGCCGTCACGCAGCTCGGAAGTATTTCAGTTCGCGCGGTTCTCGCTCACGGGAAAAGAACGACTGGCGTGATAACTGACATCGACACTGACATCACAGACGCTGACCTGCAGAATCTTGTGACGTCGACAGCCAGAATCGTGACCATACGCCGCTTCAGGCAGTCTCGCTGCATCAAACTAGTATTTGATTCAGAGGCTCTGCCCCCTAGCGTGAAGGTTGGATACGTGAGACATCTCGTGCGCCCTTACGCGCCACGGCCTTTGCAGCAACTTGGGACACGTCAGCGCAGTGTGCAAAAGTGAGACAACTTACCAGTGGTGTGGCGGGTCTCATAAGGTGGAAAACTGCGATACTGCTGTTCCATTGAAATGCCCAAACTGCTCTGGTGCACATGAAGCAACGTCGAAGGAGTGCCCGAAGATCAAAGAAGAAATTCGCGTTCTGCGGAAGATGGTCAGAGACAACTCGACACACAGACAGGCTGTCACGTCCATCCGTCGACACAGACGTCGTCCAAAACGTAGGCACCAGCGAAAGCATAGTGGACATAGGAGTGATGCATCACCATCAGCAACAGATGAACATACACGTGCGCATTATCAGGCCGCTACACCCATGTTGTACGCACCGCGTCCCAGGGATGCAGAAAGTGGACCAACGCCCGCGTTGCACGCCGATGCTTCAGATACTGAGTGGCCTTCGCCACCGACCAGAGCAATAAAAAAAGACCACATCATGGGCTGCAACTTCAAAGAGGGCGGAAAACGATAGGCAAGACACTGAGAAGAGCTAAACTATGTTGAAGCATCTACTAAAATCTATTCGTGCGATTCTCAACGAGCTACACACACCAGGAGCGAAAACAGCAGTGCAGATCCTCAACGTGCTGGAACGTGCTGACGTGCTGACCCTTCCATAAACAATATGGCGAATTTCTTCGATGAACGTGTGCGCACCTCTGCTAGAATGCAGTGGAACGCACGAGGTTTGCGAAGCCGATTGTCTGACTTTCGACAACGGTTGTTTAAATACAAATTTCCGTTGGTTGTAATATGTGAGCCGAATATAATGTCGTCGTTTCGTATTTCTGGATACGTCACTTTGTGGTCACGTGATGATCGAAATTCGAGCAAAGTAATTATATGCGTATGTCAAGATTTAACGTACGTGAGACATGCCGTGGCTCCTCATGCTTCTAACGACTATATTTGCCTATCTATAAAGCACAAGCGACGTTCAATATCAATCATTGGTGGATACATTCCTCCTAGAAGTCATGTGGACTGTTCCTATCTCTTGTCTGTGCTCCAAGCTTGCCCTGGACCACATGTATTAGTTGGGGATTTTAATGCACATCATCCCATGTGGGGTTCTGCCTCAATGAACACCCGCGGTAGGGACATTGCCGATTTTGTGCTCAATCAGGGCCTGATGTCCATTAACGATGACTCGCCTACTTACCTCCGTGGCGCATCGTACAGCAGCTGTCTAGACGTATGTTTTGTGAACCTGTTGGTTCGTAGACGTTGAAACACATGGAAGTGACCATCTCCCTACATATTACAGCTAAAAGGATTCCGTCGTTTGACTCCCCTGCCTGTGAAAAGCGTAGACTGGCCAGGATTCCAAGTTTCTGTAAATGCTCAGTGCGGGAACATTCAATATATATCTGAAATAGAAAGCCTAATTGCATCAGCCTTAACAACGCATACGAAACTTGTGAATGTGTTGCTACCAAGATCACAACTTTACGCGCAATATGAATACCTTTGTGCAATCCGTCGCCGGGCAGAGAGAAAATACAAGAGGACAAAATCACCATCTGACCTATCTACAGCACGCCAAGCACAACGACATGTATTGCGACACCTCGATAAGCTCGATAGGAAACGGTGGAGGGTATTTTGTAGCTTTCTTCATCCCAGAAAACCCCTGTCTCGAATATGGCAAACTATCCGAAGCCTTCAGACGCCCACTCAACAGTTGTTCCCTTTCCGATCTTTGGCTCTAAAGCAAGGTCGACCTGAAGGTAGAGGTTGCAGAAGATTACTGCCACTTAGTCTTAGGTACGTCCTCCTCATCGATATCATCTTCGTGTTTAGCCTCACCGCCATCCAACGACGATCGCCTCGACTTACCATTCACAATGCACGAACTCGACGCTGCGATTTCTGCGTCCCGACGGTCGTCCGCACCAGGGCCTGACGGAATTACTTATTCGGCTCTATATCACCTCAGCCAGGAAGCAAGGCAGGCTCTCTTGTCGTTCTACAACTCTACGTGGGAAACAGCGACAGTCCCAGAGAGTTGGAAGTGCAGCCGCATAGTGGCTTTACAGAACCCAGGCAAGTGTTCACACGAGTTGTCTTCTTATAGACCCATTGCCCTAGCCATGTTGCATCGGTAAGGTGATGGAACGCATGGTGCTGGCAAGATTGGAATGGCTGCTGGAGAATAATGTCGGCTTACCAGATTTTATAAATGGCTTCCGTAGAGGTCGATCATCTATAGACGGTGTTGTAGATCTAGTTTCTTCTGTTGAAAAGGAAAGACAACGTCGGAGATTGGTAGGGGCCATTTTCTTAGATATAAAGGGCGCGTATACGATATCGTCTACCATGAGACCATTCTTGACGCACTTGAAGACATCGGCGTAGGTGGCCGACTACACGCATAGATAGGGAGTTATCTCAGAGGACGTACCATTTTTATGTCGACATCCGACGGTGACACGGCCAGGCACCTCGTAAGCCGTGGAGTTCCGCAAGGTGCCGTCCTGAGCCCCATGCTTTTTAACATAGCACTCATTGGCCTTGAAGCTGAGTTTCCCGACGTTTTCAGAATCAGTGCGTATGCGGAAGACATATGCATATGGGCATCTGGATCAACGCGACCACAACTGCGAGCAAGGTTACAACAAGGCACATCAATAACATCTAAGTACTTACGTCGTCAGGGCCTGGAACTTTCAATAGCAAAATGTGCTGCATTGGCATTTACGAAGAAATCAATGTTGCGGTACGCAATCTTCGCTCACGGAGCAGTGATTCCCGTGGTCAAGCACCACCACTATTTAGGGGTCGTCATCGATCGCAACCTGTCCTGGTCAAAGCATGTGACTGTGCTGCAAAACAAACTAATCAGTTTTGTGTATGTTATTCGTGTTATAGCAGGACTGAGATGGTGCCCTTCGGAGAAAAGTCTTCTGCAGTTATACAAGGCATTGTTTGTGGGCTATATAAGGTACAGCTCACCTGTGCTTTTCAGCTTGCGGGCAACGTGCCTTCGTACTTTAGAGAGCCTTCAGGCACGAGCACTGAGAATATGCCTTGGCCTGCCATGGTGCACGTCCACCTCTGCCACTATAGAGGAGTCCCGCACCTACCCTATACAGGTTTACACGTCCTGTGAGCCTCTTCGAGTGCACCTTCGTCTGCTGACCCGACATGCACAGCACCCGTATCTTCGCTACAAGTGGACCGACCAGGCTCTACCTATTCGCGATGCCTCGATACGCATAGGCACATGATCCCTTCAGGCTTTGCACCTGCCGTAATCCCTTCAGTGCCTCCATGGACATTGACTAAACCGCTGGTGTGCCTTCACATACGTGGAATTTCGTATAAGTCGCGTGTTTCTTATATTGCCCTTAAGCAACTCACCTTGACACATTTAGATGACCGATACAGCGACTCTGTGCACATTTACACCAATGGATCCGTAACTTCATCCACCTCAGCTGCAGCCTTCGTGATCTCTGAACTCAGTATTTCCCGACAGTACAAATTAGATTATAGGTCATCTTTGACAGCTGCAGAACTTGTTGCTATACAAAAGCCATAAAATTTGTGAACGACCAAGCCCCGCGTAATTGGACAATTCTGTCTGATTCAAAATCAGCGCTTCAAGCTATCCATTCTTGCTCAAGAAGAGGCCAATTTTACGAGTTAGCGTTAGGAATCGTCCAAGCATTTCACCTAACACACAGGAGCGGTCACATGATTACACTCCAATGGATTCCTGGACACTGCGTTCTGGTTGGCAACGAAACAGCCGATAGCGAAGCAAGAGCGGCAATATACAACGCTCCAATGTACGTCAAAGTACCGTACTCGCGAAGTGACGTCAACACATTGTTGAGATCACTCCTGCGCGGATGCCGCTGCCACTTACTAGTCGCTACCAGATCACCGGAACAAGCGCCTGTGGGAAGCAGACCCCGGTATGACTTTTCGCCTTCCAGATAAAATCAGCCGAAGACATGCTAATATACTGCACCGAATTCGCCTGGGCGTCGCCTTCACTCGCCACTACACCCACCTAATCGGCCGTGCGGACAGCCCGAATTGTGAACGCTGCCAAGTGCGCGAAACGATAGCTCACATATTTTGTGACTGTGCATTATACGTGGCGCAAAAAAATGCTATTAGCATCGTTGGCAAGCATTGGACGACCACCATTAAGTGAAAGCCACATATTGTCAGCAATGAACGACCAAACAGTGTCAAAAACTGCTACAAAGGCTGTTCTAGACTTTATAAAAAGCACTGGACTAGAAACTAGACTGTAGGGTACTATGCTAAGTGGCTACTGTACATATGCACCACCTCTTCTTGTCCCCATCATAACCCTTCATCCCCCTTTCCTTCCCCTTTATCTTATCCCCTGTGTAGAGTAGCAGGCTAGAGCGAACCAGCTCAGGCCGACCTTTCTGCCTTCCTAATAAATTCTCACTTTCCCTAGTAGGGCTGAAACATATTGAAAAGATGAAACGCAAATTCAGTGAAAAAGATGTTGAAATGCTGACAATAAGCAGAATAGAATAGCCACATAATGTTGATCGTAGAAATAGGATACAAGATGCCAGAAAATAAAAATAAACAAAATATCGGGTGAGAAAAGAGCAGAGCCATCAAAAACTGGAGTTGGATGAATCTAACAAACTTTTTCAGTTCAGATTGAGACATATGGACAGCTATCAATTCAAAGGAGATGGTTGCGAATTTCAGAAGGCAAGTGCTGGAAACTGTAACGACTGCTTGCCGTAGTTAGTGCGGACGAGGGGTATGATGAAGTTATGTTTGCCAGCGAATTTAGTATTATTAGTATTAACGAGTGATGTCTTCGGTATTATGAATGCAGGAACGTTATTCTGTAGCGCCCTATGAACAAAAATGGCCTTATTGTACCTATTGTGATTAGACACACTGAATATTATGGGAATGCAATAACTGATTGGTGTACCACAGAGAGGCGAAACTGTTGTTAGACGAATGGCTTGGTTTCGAATGGCTTTCAATGACGTATAAGGTGGCTATTGTACGTGTTGCCCCATGATTCAAGGTTGTAGTGAAGATGAGAATTGACTAAAGCATTACAAAGTGATTTGAGAGTGGAGGAGAAATACGATGGAGCTTTGATGTGAGCGCGTAAACCACAGGCCATTTTCTTTGTGACTTTAGAGGCGCGTATATTAATTTCAGGTATTGCTCAAGTTTCACTCCTAAATATGTACAATGCTAATCTGGAGAGATAATGTGATTGTTGATGAAAATGTTTTGAGTAAGAATGAACGAATGGCGGTGTGAACAAACATGACAAATTTGGTCTTCCTATTGCTGACTTATTCTTTCGTAACGGCTGAGTAGCTTCCTCGGCGGGAATCGTTTTCTATTAGCATCGTCGTGCTTCCTCACCAGTTCCTCTGCGCATAATTAATATCCTTCTGACAAGTACCTAAACAATCTGTGCATCCTAATGAAACTCCATTTGATAGTGAGTAGTTGTGTCGTGCTACCTTCGCTTCGTCCTGCTTGTGAGAGCACTGTATTTTGCCCATAAACTTTCGGGACGCAAAAGCTACGTTATTTAAGCTTTCAGCACTGCGACGCGTTTACACAACTGCTTTTAACGAGAAAAGTAATTAAAGGGGTGCTGGCGTCAAATTTTAAGGCTATAAAAAGCCTTCTCTATAAGATTAATCTGCGTCAGAGTCAGCAAACGTTTCTAATACATATTTTCATCTACTGCTACAAAAAAACGCACCAGCCACACATTCGATTTCTCCGCCCCTTTAACCATATATCTCTGCCGGGGAGAAAACGCACCACATTACACTTCAGTGTCGCTGTGGTGTTACAGGTAAATAGTGTGCCGATATTGCAGATAAATTTGTATTCGAATACATAAAAAGAAAAGAAAGTCATTCAGTGAAGCTTTTTTGAGTATTCGAATACAAATTTTCCAAAAGAAAGGACCTCTGAATAAGCAAGGAAATCTTGATTGGTTAATTTGATTGATATGTGGGGGTTAACGTCCCAAAACCATCATATGAATATGAGAAACGCCGTAGTGGAGGGTACCGGTAATTTTTACCACCTACGGTTCTTTAACATGCACCCAAATCTGAGCACATGGGCCTACAGCATTTTCGTCTCCGTCGAAAATGCAGCCGCCGCCGCCGGGATTCGATCCCGCGACGTGTGGGTCAGCAGCCTAGTACTTTAGCCGCTAGACCACCATGATGGTGTCATGAAATTGTTGAAATTCGTTTTATTTCTGAGGCAGTGAGATATGATCGAGCATGCAAGTTTTGGTTGAAAAGATAGGCTCATCTACAACTATTTGAAACAAATCGAGCTTCTACTTTTCCAAACTAATCTTATTCACACTTTCCACTGTTATTCCTTAATAGCCTGGCCGCGCACTGATTGCAGCCAAAGGCCGAGTTTACATAAGTTCCCCAACTTTTCAGTGGCAAGAAAAAACGAAGAGATTCAGAACGATTTTTGTTAGTGCAAAATACGCGTGAAACTATTTGGTTGTCAGCTTTTGCATGCACGCGCTGTTGAAGTAGTCTTGGGTGCTCCTTCAGAGAAAGCCTGCTTCACTTGACCCAAAAAATGACGCGGCAATGCTTTGCGCAGTTGGCCGTGCCAAAGTGAACGTACATTTCGGCGCTCATTTGAACAAGGCGTCACTTGCAGCCGCTCCATTTCGGGCGCTTATGGAGCTAGTGGCACTTAGTTCCCCAGCGCTAGCCGATCTCTGGTAGGGCAATCAGTGCGTTCAAGCATGGCCTATTAAATAACCGATGCCTTTCCGCCTGACAGCGTGTCCATTGCTCGCTTTGCATTATTCTATAGAAGGAAAGGCTGGGCTGGCGAAATGCCTGAGACTGGTGTTTGGTAAAAAATCTCGATAAGGCGGCTGAGTTTCGCGGATCAAGTAGAAAATATAGACAGAAAAAAACACTGCTTTAAGGGCTAATTTTCTTAATCATGCGTGCCGCTAATGTGAAAGGTGCTGGTCTAAGAAACTTTGAGGTCATTTAGAAAGTTAACTGGAGACAAGTGACAATGTCCGGTAGTGATTACCGGGTGATCGTCTGAAAATTTGCACGAAAAGCCCTACGAGATAAGAATAGTTCTATTATACGTCATATTCGAGGGCGAGGAATTGCCGGATTCTTAAAATTAAATGTGAAATTGTACACTCCTGGAAAAAGAAAGGAAGGCGGCAAGGAAGGAAAAAACGGCGGTGTTAACTAGTTTCGAATAACTGGTATGCTACGCTACACTAGAAAAGAATTGGGCGAGCTCGCAAGTTAGAAAAGTAAAGTGATTCAGAAAGGTATAAAAAGAGACGAGGTTTGCTTTGGTTTTCTTGTGTTCTATTTCTCTACAAACAAGGCGTATAGCTTGGGATTTTCTATTAACGTTACTCTTTTTATTTGTTTAAGATACTTGGACATGGAAAAATATATCTGGCCATACCTAGAGACAAATTGTTGCATTGCTCCTTCTCGAAATGGACGCATATAAATGGGGCTGAAAAACGTAAATACAGCGTCTCTCATGGTAAAGGAAACTGCAGATTCAGACCTTATGTCTGACTTTTTATACTTTTCATCACTCATCATAAAGCAAAAATCTACGAATCTCGACGAAGTGAATCATGACTTATTGGGCGAAGGTCTTGTTACCGTAAGGTTGAGTAACGATGCGTTGCCCCATCTCAATATATTCGCATTGCTCATAGACTATCGCGCCGCCTAGTGGAATTCAGGAGCGTCCTCCAGGGAATTATCAGTAGCCTACAAGGCAGACGCTTCTTGTTCGGCTGTGCTAGCCACAGCGTCAACGCAATCGCAAGGAAAAAAACACACACCAGTTTGTGCGTGTCGTGCACCAGAGAATATGTATACCGGACTATCCAGGATGCGATAAATCTGATTCATGCTTGCGACACGCGAAGTTTCCGTGACAATACGGCCCCGCCGCGGTGGTCTAGTGGCTAAGGTACTCGGCTGCTGACCCGCAGGGCGCGGGTTCGAATCCCGGCTGCGGCGGCTGCATTTCCGATGGAGGCGGAAATGTTGTAGGCCCGTGTGCTCAGATTTGGGTGCACGTTAAAGAACCCCAGGTGGTCTAAATTTCCGGAGCCCTCCACTACGGCGTCTCTCATAATCATATAGTGGTTTTGGGACGTTAAACCCCACATATCAATCAATCAATCCGTGACAATACGTACACAGATATGTGTCGCGAGAATTTCTGCCGCCACGTTGGATAATTGTTATCGCCAGACCTTTGCACCATAAACTCGCCTTGTTTTACGTGCGTATTACATGTGTCAGTGCTATTGTAGTGCTTGAGTCCCATAACATTAATTGCACGCGGAAAGTAGCGCAGGCTCGTGACTAGCTCTTACAAACCTTGGCCCACACTGTGCCCCTTGATTTTTACGTTTTTTGATAGATGGCATCACACTGCAAGCAATTCGCTTCTTGCTGGGACGTGGTGCGTGTAACCGAAGTCGTTCGGCGGGAAGAATTTCTCGTATTACTCTCAGCAGTAGTGTTCGAAGAAACCGCCTTGACGTCGAGGTTCTTCAAGTGGACGCAGAAATCACCTAGAGTGACAACGGCGATGAACGATCAGCTGCTACCTCACGTGCATCGAGTTGCACTTCACGTCCCCTCATGCGTTCATGTTCTTTTCACGCTCGCAAGTCGCTTTGATTGTATTTTTGTGTAATATCCTTCAGTGAGCTCTAAATAAAAGCATACTTGTTCTTGTGCATTGAATGTAGCCCCATCACAGTGGACATGGCGGAGCGCTGCATGCCGCCAACACGCTCGAGCTCCACCAGCGAAGCGAAATGGCTTGAAACGTGCAGTTACGACAACAGTTCACGCCTCTCTGCTACTTCTCCTGCACTTCAGCGGTGCCGTCCGAGTGACGTTGTTGTTCGAAAAATTTTGAGAGTTTCAACGTGAGGAAAGCGTACGCGTGTATTTGTTTCGATATCTTTTGTAGAAGATCTTGAAGACCGACGCAAGTTGTTCTTGCGTTTATCTTTGTTTCACAGAATATTTCGTGGTTTAACGAGTACTCACAAAGAGCAATACATATTGAAGCCTACGTATATATCTGCTCGTACTGACCACCCACTAAAAGTGCGCGAGTGTGCTGCCAGAATTAAAGTTTTTAAATATTCCTTTATTTCGCGATCGATACAGCAGTGGAACAAACTACCTCGAGATTTTGTAGCCGCGTCCACGGAAATATTCAGTGTCGCACTTCATGCATGGTCACATTTTTTTGTAGCCTGATTACACTTTCGTTTATTCCTTCTAGCAGTCTTCGCTTGAATTTTTGTATTTTACTTTTTGTGGTCTTTTTGTGATTGATTGATTGATATGTGGAGTTTAACGCCCCAAAACCACCATATGATTATGAGAGACGCCGTAGTGGAGGGCTCCGGAAATTTCTACCACCTGGGGTTCATTAACGTGCATCCAAATCTGAGCACACGGGCCTACAACATTTCCGCCTCCATCAGAAAGGCAGCCACCGCAGCCGGAATTCGAACCCGCGACCTACGGGTCAGCAGCCGAGTGCCTTATCCACTATATATAGACCAGACCACCGTGGCGGGGCGTTTTTTTTTTGTGATATTTCTGCCTGTATATATATATATATATATATATATATATATATATATATATATATATATATATATATATATATATATAGTATAATGTTATATTTAAACACATTTTGCGTTGTATACTATGATGATTACGTGTCACAATAGATGATTTATTACGCAGCTTTATTTCTTTTATGTGCCCCACAATGTTAATAGCTTGTCGCCATTCTGCATTTATCTTTCTTTTTCTCTTTATTGTTTTCAAACGTGTTCCTTTTTTAATGTTTTTAAATGTGTATTTAATTGTCATCTGCCACCTACACTAATGCTTCACGATGGTACTGCAGGTATTGGAAATAAATAAATACATAGATAAATATCCTTGTTGCGATCGCGCTGATGTAACCTGTGACATCCGAATGCAGTGTGTTGCGCATTGGTAGTCTGACCATGGTTTTGACACAAGTGCTACTTAATGGCAATTTAAATGATTGTGTTCCGTTGAAAAAAGCAACTTCATGGTGCCCACAGTGCAAGTATACGAAGGAGTAATGTATTTGCAAACCATATTGCAACGTTAAACATTCGGTCTCATGCAGCCGCGATGGCGCGCTACTCGCAAGTGGCCCACTACTGCGGCCAATCCGTCAGGCAGGCTCGGCACAAATTATCTCGGACTGCCGTTCAGTTCATATGTCAATTCGAGTTTGTGCAGTTTCCTGCAGCACGCTCAGGATTACGCAACGCGTCGTTGATGCACGGTCGATCAGTTGACTACACCACCCTTCGCACTGCGGCAAGAAACGCGGTAGCGAACATTTAGCAGTTCCTATCGTTTGGGAAAGTACTTTGGTCCGATATACATTCATTCGACGATCAAGAGTTCATCCGGTGAAAGCGGCACGGGGCGTACGTCCGTGCATCCTATCTTTTCCTATGCGGATGCACGGGTTGATCATCCTCACGCAGCCATCTTGGATTGCACGGCGCGCCACCTATAGGCCGTGGTCATTGCGAATAGGGTACACTGAGTGACTTAAAGTGTATTGAGATATGTAAATTTTTTTTACCGTCCACCCGTCTTAAGCGATTCAAGGAGGATTTAGAAAATTGCTCGAAAGCAGGATATGCCTCGAAAGTGAATCCAGGAACCCACCAATGTACCGGTGGCAAGATACCATTTTAATACGGGTCATTTGTGTAATACAGGTTTCCTTTTGAAGCCTCAACATCTAGGCACATTTTTGCAGTGACCAACTCAGCAATGTTCTTCTAGATGGGTTTTTTTTTTCTGGGAACAGCGATCTGTTAATTTGCAGTTAGGCTTTGTCTACATGGAAGTCTATTGTAAAACATGTGTGTGTGTGTGTGTGTGTGTGTGTGTGTGTGTGTGTGTGTGTGTGTGTGTGTGTGTGTCGCATATGTTTCGACTATAGCATTGCTTCTATACCGTCACCACGACGGCAGACAAGGCTAGGTAATAATGAGCTTCACCCCTATAAAAACGACACTCACGAGCCTTGCTGCCGCGCAGAAAAAAAATCTTCATTCAAAATGCACACGTAACTTTCAAAGCACGATACTTGGTCTTAGTAGGAAGTTCTTGCGAGCTAGTTTGTTCGTGTTGTTAGCACTACGCGAAAAAATGTAGTTATTAGACGCCGGGCAGGCAACGACATAGGACGTGTGTCAGGGCCTCACGAGGGTGGCTGCACGGACAGCAGCGCTCGTCGCGCCATCAGAAGTAGACCACATGCATGCCCCAATGGGTGGTGCCAAGTTGAGCCGTGCGCCAAAGACAAAGCACCAGTCGGCGAACCTTCTGAAGAGACAGGAACACATGAAGCGTGAACTGCGTGGGTCGATGGAAACGCATTTCATCCCCTTGCCTTGATTGGACTTCCTCTGCAACAGGTTGTCTTTCACTGCCGACGGAATTCACTCGAACAGTGCGCATCACATTGCCACGGTATTCTAGACGTACGACATTGTCACCACATGTGGTGCGGCAACTTTGATCTTAGACAAAATGAGAAGCTGAAAACGCAGTACACCCATGAATACTACGGAGGATTAAGCTCCGCGCAAGCTTAGCTCTGATATAGTCGACTGTTGCAGTTATAATATGCAAGACAATTCGTAACACGCTGAAATGGTGAACTTAATATTTTCCGAATACGCAGCCTTATTCTAATATGTGCGTGCACTGCAAAAAATGTTGACTATGAACGTTCATCCTACAAGTACATTGTCAATTACGTCTTAAAGTCCCACGCTTCAGCCATGTTCGTTAATACGTAGTGGCCTCCCCAGGCTATAAAAGAACTTTGCCGTATTCACGGTTTCCACCGTAATTCACTCTGTAAAATCTGCATGCTCGGTGGGTGTATGTATTCACGGTATTTCGGGGTTCACGTAAATGAATACTTTACTTTCTTATAACACCAGACTTATGACTAGGAGAACAGAAGGCGAGTGTGCATTTCTCGTCATGAAAAGCAGCTTTGGTTCTCTTTCTTCATGCCCCGTACAGCACAGTTGCATACCTCTACCCTGCAATGGTTTCTTCATCATAAATGTGCGGGGCCAAAAACAAAGCTTCAGGCCCTTGAGCCACCAACAGACGCTCTCACTCGCATACTCTGCTGATAGAAGAGGCGCATGCTTTTTGCGTTGCCACAACGGACGCTGAAAGAGGTAATTTTGAGATGTGGATAGGGAAGCCGATAAATGTCTTCGCTGTAGACTTGTGCACAACTGTAACGTAAGAACTTGATTTCGGTCTTTGAGTGGTTTAAAGGCTTTTTAACAATCAAAGGTAAACTCTCTTTGCAATCAAGCATACAAGGTAGAGTTCAGCATTCGTTTGAATAAATAAAAAATTACAGCATATCCACGGAGTGAATGATGATGAGTGGGTAGACCTCCGAAGAGAATCATCGGTAAACCATGAATCTTTCATCTAATTCGCTGAGTTGATCATCATTTAAAGACGTGAGAAACGCTGTGTGTGTGTATGCCATGTCGCTTGGGCCTCTCGTACAGCAGCATCTTGGTAGCGGTGTCACCCAGCTTCACGGCGCGCCAACAGCGAACGAATTTTATTACAACGCTCCCCCTAGCTTACGTTGTCGTACTAAGTCTAACGATTGCCTTCCACCAATGACACGTACCATATGTAACATAATTCCTATTATAACGCCTTGCATCTTTCATTATCAACTACAGGTACCGCCATCTAGTTTTATAGCATCTCGCATAAACTACCGCCATCTAGTGAACACACAAAGAACTAAACTAGAGGTGGCTATCTACTACTGCTACAACTATACATACCTAAGAAGATGTACAGACACACGTCTTAAGGAGCTTTGCCCCTAAAAACCTAAAAACAATCGTCGAAACCCGGTGCTGTGTTATGTCTTCAAACGATGAGAACGCCCTCCCACGTGTTCTCGGTAAAGAATATAACATAGGCTGCAGCTGTTGTGCACTTCCCACGAAAATTTCGAAGGACGTCAGATGGATCTTCCTTCTCCGGCGTGTGTTTCCAGCTATAAATGGGAGACCCGTCTAGCACCTCGTTTAATTTATTCTAAGGAGACCGTGGCTACACCCTGTATAATAAACACGCTATAGATGAACAGCGCGGATGCAGTGCTCGACGAAATGAACAAGTTCGTCTTGCTGGGAGTGGTCACGGAACCAATCACGGCATATCCCAAAGGACCACTAAGCAACTATCACTATATAATTACTTCAAAGTAACAATAAGACAGTACGTCTAACTCCTAATATTAGCACGTGTGGTGTTTGATTCAGTTTCGCTTAATATTCATGTTCACTGGGTGGAATTACGACCAATTTTATGGTTCACAATAGGTATGGCAATAGAAAGCAGCTTACCTGTCATTGCTATACCAGCGCCTTCTTATAATATATTGTGCTTACCAGCGTAATTAAGAAAAGGTGAACAAGTCTGTTAACTTTTAAGCACAGGATTTTGATTCTGATTTTGATTATAGAGTGAAGGTATTACCCAGACTGGTTGGCTCTCATGCTGCTTAGAAATGCACGTATACTCATACAACCACCGCAAATATTCTAAGGCCGCACTGGCATCTGGCAAGTTCGCAGGGCCAGCAGCTTATTTGTTCAGACATGTTATATAAAATTATTAAGGTAATAGGGCTGCTAATATGGCTAAATTTTAAGCACTCACATTATCTCGTAAAATAGCTGTGGGATTCACCCCATTTATAATTTCGCTTGAATTTAAGGAGTTTTTGGATGCAGGGCGATCATTTTTTTTACGACTTCAAGGCAATCCTGCAATGCTTCCGAAGCTTCAGTGCCTCACATTTCTCGTGTGTCATTTGATTCCAATTTCAGAGAGATTTCTGGGAACTGTGATGAGACGGATCAATTTGTAACGTTGTGTGCTATTTGTTGCTTATTGTTGCTGCATCCACAATACCAGACAAACGAAGTCCACCATTCTGCTATGTATAATCATACCCCCTAATGTATACTTTCACTAACTTGGGGGTGAAAAGCTACGAGCATTCTTTCCACACACACTGCTGAGCTCATGTTCCACTAACGAAGTTGGTTTAAGAATTCTCGGCTTGTCTATCTGACACTCTGTTCGTGGGTACGCTACAGTCAGACTCACCGCAATGTAAATAAATGCGTATAGACTGATTACGGCAGCTAATTGGCTAGGGCGTCATACAACTGAGGTTGTGGGTATGGGCTAAATATCTGTCACGGGGGCTGCATTTCTATGCCTGAAAAATGCATACGAGTTCATGTTCGTACATTTATGTGCAAGCTAGTGCACCAAAAGGGACTCGCCGGCCTCCCTCTATACAATGCGCCAACTAATCACCTGGTGGGAAAGTCATCGTATTTCATTAGGTTAGTTAATTTACTGTATCACATATTTTGCTGAACGAAGCCTTTTACAACGCAAATTCTTTACATATTGTTATGTCCTAACAACAGTACTTGCCAAAACAGTGGGCGCTTTTCCGCGTCAAAGCGTTTTCTGTTGCTGAGCTGTTCAAGAGTGCGACATTGCGAAACATGGCTGGCGCGTCTAGTTATCACTGCGCAGAATAAATTAAATTAAGTTGCCGACGCCTCGACATGGTTTCCTCATTGCGTTAGATGCGCCTTTTTGCGCTTCGGGCTTCTGAAAATTCATACTACTAAGCGCAAATAGAAATTGTTGGTTCATATATTCATCACAGGCTGTTTGTCTCGTGGTTTTCTAAGTAGCACGCTCCAAATGCCATCCGTCGAGGTTATACCCAGAACGGCCTTCGATATACGTGGACTTTTATACGTGTCTACAAACACGAATAAGTAAATACAGCTCAAGTACTAGAAGAGTATTCTATGCAGCCTACATGTGACAAAAGAAAAACGGACGGAACAGGCCCGCTTATAACCAACAGCGTTTTCGTTTTTAGTCGACCGTGTACTTTTCGGTTCCGGGAGGCAGCCATGCACGGCGGCCGCCAGTGGTCTGATCCGATCAGCCACAGCTATTACTTGTACAAGTGATGCACTGTGCATCCTGACTGGTAGCTGCCATCACATGCAATGTATACGTGCTTGGTATGCTCAATGATCCTTATTCCCTCACTGCGGCCATATATCGATTGCCTGGCGCGAGTCCACCGTTGTCAAGACAAAGCAGCCGACTTTTGTTTTTCATGTATTTATTCATATTTTGTTGTCTTTTGTACGCAAGCGTCCCTGGTAAATTTGTTTAGGCGGAGGGATCTCTCAAAGGAGAAATAAAGTGGGGGTGGGTTGAGTGGTGATCTGCTCCATTGGCGTTGATGCAACATCCTGTGTGCGCGTACTGGTTTCGACATCAGTGGTTCAGCGAAAGTAGCGTACAGGGTTGAGAATATATATATAATGAGATCTAACAGACAATAATGTCAGGGAATGTATAGGGTAAGTTATTAGAACCAATGTAATGTAAATAAGAATTAATAAAAGTGGGTGAAAAAGATCTTGATGCTCACGGCAAGTTATTTTTTCACCCACTTTTCTTAATTCCTATTTACATTACATTGGTTCTAATAACTTCCCCTATACATTCCTTGGCGTTATTGGCTGTTACATCTCATTAATATTGGGTCAAAATACGAAAGAGCGAGCCCTTGGGTGTACACTTTTTCCCTTACACACACACACACACACACACATATATATATATATATATATATATATATATATATATTGTGCTAGCCATATTTATAAAATGTACAGCAATTAAACTCAACGCCATTTGATAGATTGGCGTTGAGATGCTCTTTCTTCTCCCTCTACTTTTTAATTGTCTCTCTTTCTCATCAGTGTGCGGATACTACGCTGTGCTCCTTGATTCGTGCTTGCGCTTTCATCACGGTCACGTTGGAAGTATTTCGATGGGGACTAAATGCGGAAGCGAGATAGTGCTTAAATGTTTGAGCACTTTAGAAAAACTAAGTGCTTCCTTGCTCCAACTTATTCCTCTCCCCGCCACAGCATGTCTCCCTGGGTTTCGGGGCATAAAAACCAGTTAGCGGGTATTTTTAATGCATAATTTCTATCTTGACAACAAGGCTATAAAGCGAAAGACTTTATGCGAAGGACTGCTTGCCTCATTCAAGGCAGTCGCTGGCACATAAGCCCCTGGTGTGCGTTGCTTCACGTTTTTTCTAAAAAAAAAAGATGTGCATGGAATAATATCGACCAATGTGATGCAATGTACAAGCTGGTCGACATTGCACCACCAGTGATTGATGCTGGTTGAACAGGTTTTAAGGTCTTGTCAACGAACTACAAATGAGCATTGTCGTTTCAAACCTCATGTAGGCCGCCAGTCAATTTTAGGCGAAAATTTAGTTACATCACATCTTTCTCATCCTGAGCACTCAAACCACACAGGTGCAAAACGAATTAAGAATTGAAAGTTTTTTTATTGAGTTTCGTCTAACTTACTATTCGTGGCCTATTTACCACGAGTCTCTACAACAGCATAGAATGTCAGAAACCAACCATAGTATAATTCCAGGTTTGATCATGTTGCACTGCTGCAGCTAGATGTACTTGAAGGATTATGCTGTGCTTTTTAATTATAATTTTCATCCTTCCTCTTTTTTTCGCCATCGATGCAAGCTATGTCCTTGCGCACAACCATGCACATGCTGAGCGATGTGGTTCACAAAGACAACACAGCACCGGTGTTGGTACTAGTGTTACTTTATAAAACTTAGTTGCAGGTGACTTCACGAATACGCCTGTCCAGCAGCCGTGTACGAATTTTTGTCGCGAAATGTCGCATCAATCTTCTTAAGTACAAAACAACGCCAACTGTGCCATAAAGTCGTCTTCACCGTCATTTCATAGCTGTCCTTCCGCATGCTCGCATCGCACCAACTTGTTCGTCCTACCAATAAATCATTTAGAGTTTCAACTACACTGCTCCATGTCTCGGAAGGTCATTCATCACGTCGCAATGACCGAAGTCACTGGAGCGCAGGTACGTCCGACCAGCCTTGGCAAAAAAACAAAAAAACAGCCACATGGCTCGAAGCATTAATCATGGAGAAAATTTAGACCATCTTGCACTAAAGGAAACCATTTGGGTATGCGAAGCAGCACTGATGCTCACTTGTTTGCTTCCATTTGTATGTTTCCATGCATGTTTCATTTGCGTGGGGGAAGTGTTTATGTTTGTAAGAGGGAAAAGAAGAGAATAGTGAGCCCCGTAACTGTCTGCGTCAGGGTGTGACACCTCAACAGTAGCTCAGAAGGGATGGGGGTGAGGAGGGATTAAAAGGATAGGAATAAAGGTGCAGAGAGAGAAAGAGAGATGCGCTGGGACAGCGAGCGAGGACATATCGAGGGGATAGGAAAGATGGGAGAGATGGAAACACGGTCACAGGAGTCCGAGGACGGGGCACCACTTGCGAGAGCTCTTGATGGCGTCAGGACATGGCGTAGGGCAAGTCCAGTAGGTCAGCGCTACGCTGACGTCGGAGATCGCGAGGGCACAACTGGTCGGCACGTAATCCAGCGAGCGAGTCGTGTGTATGTCGTGAACCGCATATGTTACCTCCCTTCCATTTGTGCGTTTAACCACGTGTGCGCCTCAAAATGAACACCATGCGCTCATAGAAGAGGGTCACGGAGCGAGCACACGCGGCATTATATGCTAGCACACAGCTGTGGTGGTGAGATAAACGGGAGAAGAAACGAAGCGGAGGCAGCGTTGTGCCACTTCCCGCCAACCTCCTCGCGCTCACGTGAAGGAAGGGAGTAGTTGGTGCATGCACAGTCGGAAGCGGACGGTAGCCGAGGGATGGACACAGCCCCGAGCAAAAGCTGCGTCGCATTTAACATGAGAAAGCTCTTGACTCGGCCAGCTCGGGCGCTGCGGCCACATATCTTCGTCCGTGCGTCTTTGTTTCTCATTGATGCCACTTGATTCGCTCAGAAGAAGCGCCACACCTTCACTTACTCGGAGTTTCGCGGCAATGTTACCACGTGGCTAGGCGAAGGTTTAACGACTGCTTCGCTTGCACTTACTCGCTCAGTCTCGCCACTGATGGCGTGCTGGTGAGGCCGTCTGTACGTGCGTTTCAGCGCAAGCGACAGGTGGAATCCCAAGGTGGTAATATGGGCAGGTTGGTAAGTGAAGACAAAAACACAACGAAGAAACACTCACGGACACACAAATTTTTAGTGCTATGTATGGGCATGCGTGTTGCCTCGTTTTGTGACCGTCTTCAGGGCGCTTTACCGTTCATATAGGTGGAATAAACTCATCCGGTAAATATAGCTATATATATACGGTAGCCTTGGAAATCTTAGGCAAAGTTTGGCTAAAAGACAAAGCTAAGGGTGGCTGGATTGACACAGTAATAGGAAGCTCACCAAGCACAAAAGCCTGCGAAGCTCACAAAGCTGTGCTTCAGCCGCCGCCAGTGTGTGTATTCTTTAGAAAACCAAGGCATGTATATTTAGCTCGTCATTACTAGATGTAAACATGCCAGATTTCTGCACACCTGACGATGCTGTTTTATGAGCCATGGCCAAATTCTTCCCATAATATTGGTGTACCACTTTCTTGATCTCAAATATATAGTATCATAGTATATAGGCTGAAAGTTCATGAGATGAGTGCGCATTTTCAAAGCTTAGTACTGCACTCTATGATATAATCCTGCGTGTTCGCTTCGGTATTTCACTACAGGCGCAAGAAAAACGCTAATACGCAGCTTCATTTTTTTATATATGCTGTTTAGCACGATATCTTCGTTACTTTCGTGGAGGCCAATTAGGCATTTCTTACACTTAAAATTGCACGAAAACCTTACATTATGATCAGTGGCACGTGGAATAAAAGTGCGCTGTTGTTCGAAACATACCTGCTGTTTTCTTGTTTTTATTGACGCGTGCCATCTGATTTTAAACTTTTTTCTCCAACTTTCTTGCGCTTCTCACTGTCAGCGCTGCATAGTTTCCAAATGTTCATGTATAGCGTGTACCGTGCCTTATATAAATGAACCACTGCAGAGGCGACGATATATCTAATTAAATACATAAAAAGTATATTACCTAAACCTTAACATTTATTCCGCATGGCTTACAAGCGAGTAATAATGACAAGCGAAGTATTATTATTCCATGAAAGAAAATCTGATTTCATCGAGAAAACGAGTGAAGCATCAAATCGAGGCAGCTTCACACTACACTAAGCCTGAAGGAACTGAGGAGCCGGGAGGCCTTCCTGGTTTCCCAATGTGTTTCTTTTTTTTTTCTCCCGCTTTATAATTTTGTGCTTTTTCTAGCTCTGTTTCGTCGCTGCTTTCTTTTTTTCTAATCCTTGTCTAAGTTTCTTGCGCTATCAATCATTTTCTTTTTATTCTGCTTCGTGTCTCTCTCTATTCCTCTCTTCTTTTTTGTTTCTTTTCTCTCTCTCTTTCGTTGTTTCTTTTTTTTTCAGTTTCACATTTTATTAGTTACAAAGCATCGATTACGCAACACTTCTATACAGATGAGGGCCCCAGATTGCAAATACTGAAAACGGGACCCTCTCGGTCTGTCTTGCTTTATGTTCTTTTTATCCTTTTCTGTGCTTTGTTTCTATCGTTCTGTCTGTCTCTTCCTTGCTGTTTTTGTCTTTACTCCCCTCTGTTCTCTCTATTCATTTTCTTTTTTGTACCTCTTTTTTCTGTCTGTACCTGTCTTGCCCTCCGTACTTGTTCTCGCTTTCATCCAAGGTATCAGTTATACCATCCTTGATCGGCGCAGCGGCAGACCACGCATCGGCCGGACGTGTGCATGAAGCAAAGCAGAAGATGAAAATGGCGGGAGTGCACGCCGCCCGAGTTATTGCGTTGCGCACGCTACTCTCAGTTGATCCATATGGTAGGCCACGTGATAAACCATATGAGGTAGACGCCGTTCATATTTATGATAGTTTTTTTCTTAACACATCATGCGAACCTTCATTCTAATGAAAATGCTCCACTGTTTGTTTGTTTTTTCATTCTCGCTGGGCTCGCTAGTCTTTCGGCTTACACAATTCGAGAGCGGCAGTCATATGCTAGGGTTATTTCATCAGAGGAGCTTGAGAAGTTCCGTGAGTAGCCACAATTTCTTGATGTGGCACAGAATAGGCGCGATGTGTTATAGCTCAGCCTCTTCTAACGGGTTGGCGGCTTTCAGCCCCGTGCGCGTTTCGCAATTCTGCGACTTTTGATGCGACTCTAATTGCTGCGAGCATTCCGGCCACCGGAAAGGCGCCGTTATTGGGTTTGGCAGTGGTGAGATGCGCCCAAAAGATCCCACCGCTGATCCCCTGACCGAATTTCGCGGCGTGTGCTGGCGAATTTTGGCCATGGACCAACGTTAACTCTAGTCGAGCAATTGAAAAAAAAAATAGCGACCAAGCCCAACTCGCTTGTGAGGCCGTAGTGCACGTAACTGGATGTTTATAGGAATAAAACAAATTCTTTCCGGCCACTTATAGTATAAATTTAAAATTTGAAAACTATAAAATGACCTGACTTTTCAGGACCAATTTGGTCTCTTCTTCAGGGGTGACTGTTCGAGGCGGAAACGTTGTAGGTTCGTGTTCTCAGATTTCGGTGCACGTTAAAGAACCCCAGGTGGTCGAAATTTCCAGAGCCCTCCACTACGGCGTCTCTCATATTCATATGGTGGTTTTGGGACGTTAAACACCACAAATCAATCAATTAGGGGTGACTGTTCAGCTGGCTCCAAAGCTAGCGACCTTCCTTGGTGGTATCCGCCTCTCCATCGTCCCTTCTTCCCGCTGTTCTTGCTGCGGCGGTGCTTATTGCACTACACGCCTACGTGACCACCTTTAACTTTTGTGTAGTGCCACCGCTGCATACGCGTCAGCCCATTGACTGACAATCATTTCTTCTCTCTCTTTCTCTTCTCTTTCCTCTCTATCTCATCTTTATGCCCCCCTTCCCACTCCCCCAGCGTAGGGTAGCGAACCGGGCATGTGCCAGGTTAACCTCCCCGCCTTCTCTCTTGTTGTTCATCTCTCCCTCTCCACAGACCTTGCACGTATACACTCGATGAGATTCCAGTTAAGCAGTTATTATTTCCCGGTGATGTTTCCATATGCCAGGACTGTAACCGAATAGAGCTTAACACACTCTCTGTTAAGTACTTCACGTCCTGATCTCGTAGCAAAGGTAGCATATGTCCGAGATTGTCCCGGTTTTTCAGAGCAAGAGGATCCCACCACCACCGCTGACGTCGTCGTAGCAATGCTTGTTTCTTTTTTTTTGTACTCTTCATGCATTCCGAGACTGCTAATTTTGCTAGCCAGCAAAATAGGCAGTACTCCTCTTTCCTGCTCGGTCATCGGCGTAGTCGTTTAAATTAGTAAAAGCACGCGAAAGGTAAACATTGAAATCTACATGACTAAATTAAAATTCACAACCTCTCCCACTAGCCCCACCACGGTGGTCTAGTGGCTAAGGCACTTGGCTGCTGACACGCAGGTCGCGGGATCGAATCCCGGCTGCGGCGGCTGCATTTCATATGGAGGCGGAAATGTTGTAGGCCTGTGTGCTCAAATTTGGGTGCACGTTAAAGAACCCCTAGTTGATCGGAATTTCCGGAACCCTCCACTACGGCATCTCTCATAATCATATGGTGGTTTGGGGACGTTAAACCTCATATATAAATCAACCTCTCCCACTAAAAGGAACCATTAGTTGCATGGGAAGCAGTTCATGGGTCGACTTGATGTTGCGTTCATCACGGGCACTTTGCTCGATATTAACGCGTCCTTGCAAGTGGAGCCCACCATGAATTCACTGTAGTTTCTGTTGCTATTATTCGTCCCGAACTCTTGTAGGAGCATGCCACTCGAGTTAATCGCTACGCGGGAGCAGGTGGACTCATTGCACGTCTGCAGAACTCTCATTCGCCGATACCATATAACGTGATTGCTGAGATAGCCCCTTACACAGGCCGCAACGCGCTCGCGTGTAAGCGCGTTCTGGCAGTGCTCAGGCCAGCTGTTGCGCATGCGCAGTTACGGTGGTCACGCCGCACACCACCGGATTGAACTCCACCATAAGCTGCTTCACGTCCAAAATGTGTACTTGCATAGCGTATACAGTGGAGTAATTGCGAGCCGCGACAAAATGGGGGTGACAACGCATCGAACCCCGCTCGGCTTGTAGTATGGCTTACTCGGCAGATGGCGCACTATGGCTATGTGGCGTTAAATCCCTAGATCCCTTTGGAAAGTACTGTTTTTAGATACGAAGTGCTTTTTCTCGGGGCTTTGTGTATCTCTCGCTGACCATCCGCCCCTCCCACTAAGCATGTGCCAACTCTCCCCCTCTCCTCGCGTGAGCGCGAGCAGTCTGAGTGGGGGATGTGGCAGAACGCTGCCTTCGCTTCGTTTCTTCTCCCATTTTTCTCCGCCACAGCTGTGCGCCCGTTTATAAAGCTGCGCGCGCTCACTCCATTGCACTCTCCTAGCAGCGCTTGGTGTTTACTTTGCGGTTCACACACGGTAATGCACAGAAATGGGAGAGGGGGTAACATAAGTGGTACGCAACATAACCGCAACTCCACACACAAATGAAACGTACACGGAAACATATAAATGACAAGAACAAAGTGGACACCAGTGCTACTTCTCATCCCCACATGGTTACGTTTAGTGGAGATGGTATAATTCACCTCTTAGGCCGTCGCCCGGCAAATGTCACGAACATCACGCGTGTTATCAGCGCAACATAGCATTCTTGATAGCGAAGGGGTGAGATCTGGCATCACGTGACGGCCGTTCGGAAAAGAAATGGCCAGTTAGGAAAAGGGGCTTGGCCTGTTAAGTGAGGATAAAGGGGAGAAAAGTGCCGCACTGGTGAAGAGTTACTACGTTTATACTAAGGGACTTTAACCGGGTAGTGCGGTGCGTGTGCAGTGAGAACGACGCTGTGTTTCGTCTACAGGATTCCGCTCGCTGTGGAGAGTGGATTTATCAGTGATAGGCATAAGGTTCTCCTATGTATTATTACATCTGCATTGCGTATTCACCCTTAAGAAGCTAAGCGAAAGCGATAACCCCAAAGCGGTCGCAAAACCGCCTGTTTTGAGCGCCAAACACGTTCACATTTGTACTGCCGTTCCTGCATGCTTCATGAACTCCACTTCAAAAAATTGTTTCGTTTTGCTCATTTCCTGAATATTGAATTTCATACCCTCTTTCAACTCAAGCCCTGAAAGAGAAATCGCTTTTACCCTTATGAAACTGCTGTTTTGGGAGGCACACTAGCAGAGAAACCACGAGTGGGCAAACTCTCCGCTGCGTAAAAGCGAGTTACTGTTGAGGCACACCAACTGACTGCTGCTGCCATTTCTGCTGAATACAGTCTGCTAATTCAAAGCAGGCTCCTGAGGAACGCGTTCTTGTAGAGGCCATGACCATTTGCTTGATGCATGAGTAGTTTGCGATTGCACCGATGCGAACCACCACCGACTCCTTGGCCGCCATGTTAAAATGTCGGCCTGTTGTTTACGTCACGTGGTTAGTGCAGCCAAACTACGGCTTTCCGTCAAGCATAAAGGAGTTTCACATTCACGAGGTGGAAAAATTGGTCTTGGACTGATTTCCTTGCATCAGGCTTGCGCCGTCGTTCCCCGGCTGCTTACGCAGCGAAGTCAGTGAATCTCGAGCTAGTTTTGCCGGTTTTGCCCTCTTCGAGGCCAAGTGTGAACGGGCCTTTTCCGCTTTTGTGCTCATTCACGTCCACTTTTCGGATCCATTCTCCGTGTGAACGCACCATTAGCGTGACTCCTTGCCCAGCATGACTAATATATGTGGACTTCCTTTTGCGAGGGGATTTCAAGCACTTGCGTGACTTTTTGGCAGAACACCGTAATCCTGGTTTTTATGATGGAGTGTTATTTTTTTATCACGTGGCATAATTTTCAAGGCCAGCGTCTGATGAAGCACATAAGTGTCTTTGTTTTCCCCTTCGAAGTTGTTTCGCTCTCTCTCGTAATTCTGACTGGGAAAGCTCTTGCGGGTGCCCTAGGATTGTGTATAAGGGAAACATATTGCATATTGCTTCTCCTAGGCATTTTCCTAGCTGTTCATTCTTTCGTCGCCATTCATTGTGCTCATTGCTTCGTCCATGTAAATTTCTTAAAACCTAGCCAACCTTGCTCTACAGCTCCTGTTCCTAATACGTGCACAACAAGCACAGAAAAACGGTTACTATAGCCAGTACATTTAGTTTAAAATGATTGTGGTGGGGTGGAATGTTTTTTTTTATCTTTCTAAAAGGTACCGTATGACCCTTCACTCAAGTGGTGGTGTTCATATGTCCCTTGGTTTGCTTTTTCTTTGTTATTTTTCATCTCTTAAAACACAGAAGCATGTGCTAAGCCGGGATGTTACAGAAAAGATGTCGACAAACGAAGTACCCCAATTCAACGTCTTTGCAAGCAAGATGTGTTTGTTTTACAACAGCTCGAAGCCCATACGTTTTTCCACGCTTCGGTCATGTGAATTTGTGCTTTAAAACACCAGCTCTTCATTCAACTGCTGCATGTACTCGTGACAAGAATCCTTTTTTCACATGTATTTAGAAAAAGTTAAGAAAATTCTCCTGGAGCACTCTTTGTCACTCTCATAGAATATAATATGCATTCTTTGTAATTCTTTTATGTATTTACGTATTGAATTAACAACAAAACAGCTTCCAAATATTTGTGTTTTACCATGACAAATGCTAAGGTCCACGAAAGTGTCGTTTACAAAGAGAAATGAACCTCCAGCATGAATTACCTAAATTGTTCTCCACATATTCTCTCGACAGAAGAGGGAACTGAGTGCCTAATTTAGCGCTACCAGCATATGCCCAAATATTTCACTATTTCATAATGGGATGACTTTTCCTTGGCCCGTCGGATCCACTCTTAATGGCGCAACGTATCCCATTACACGAGGCGTGCTGCGACATGCGTGGTGCATGCTGCAACACGTGTGAGCGCATTGGTATTGCTTTTTTGTCATTCCTAATTTGTTTATTATGACTTTCCCCTTTCCGTGCTCAGGGTGGGCAAAAAGGTGCAACCTCATTAACCTCTCTGCCTTTTCTTTGCTTTGATTTCTCTCTTTGATAGATATGTCGGGTTTAACGTCCCAAAACCACCATTTGATTATGAGAGACACCGTAGTGGAGGGCTCCGGAAATTTCGACCACCTGGGGTTCTTTAACGTGCACCCAAATCTGAGCACACGGGCCTACAACATTTCCGCCTTCATCGAAAATGCAGCCGCCGCAGCCGGGATTCAAACCCGCGACCTGCGGGTCAGCAGCCGAGTACCTTAGCCACTAGACCACCACGGCGGGGCATTTCTTTCTTTGTTTGGCGCGTAAAACACTATAAATTGCGATTACCGTAGCCTTTTAGGAATATACACGTAGTACAATTGCTACATAAAACTGAGTGGTTGCAGTTTTTCTATGTTGCAAAGAACCGTTTGTGAGTTTCATCAACAACAAAAGCGATGTATGTAAAAAGAAAAAAAAATTGCATTGTACAAGTGTGTAAAAACGCATCGTCCAAAATTATGTTTGCCTATTCGCTCTACCGCTCATTTTATAGAGACTAACTTTTTCGTTTGAGCTCTGTTGGCCTCGCAAATACTATATTTTGCAAGAACGAAGAAATAAGCTTTTTAAAACCGCTTAGCCTTCAGCTTTAAACAGCTTCTAATTCAGTATTTGTGCATTTGTTGTAACTTTAGTTTATCGAGCCGGAAAAAGAGAGCGTAACCTATGTCCGTTCACACTGTATCTTTTTCACTGCTATGTCTTTTTCTATATAATATTGCAGCATTTGTAACCAACTCGCAGAAACCGCCATCATCACTTCAGTATTATGACAGTTTGTGTGACTTAGTTCAGCGATAGGCTTCCAAGACTTCATAATAATAGTAATAATAATAATAATAATAATAATAATAATAGGTATCACTATGCCATTTGCAGGGCAAAGAACGCTATCATGTTCCGCCAATTAACCCAGTCATGTGCTTGTTGCTGCCACAAACCCGCGCACTTCTTAATACCTCTGCCCACCTACATATCATAGCCTTAATAACACCCGTTTATTCCCCAAACCAGTCAGCTTTTTTTCCTGTCTCTTAAAGTTACACCTACTATTTTCTTTTTCATCACTCGCTGCGTCGTCCTCAATTTAGGGTGAACCCTCTTCGCAAGCCTCCAGGTTTCTGCTCAATAAGCAGGTACCAGTAAGATGCAGGTGTTATATTGTCACGTAAGAGTGAGGGTAGCCCGAAGACAGGAGACCGGGAGGTTAGTAAAAATAGGAGATCCGTTTATTTGGCGAACTTGCGCCCACTAAAAGAAAAATACAGACACACCGGCTTAGCGGAAGGCGAACAGCGCGTTCGAAGGCCGTCGGGGAACAGAATGTCCCACTGGAACGCAAGGCGCGTTCACCATCCGAGATACAGTCGCCGTAGCGTCTGGCGCTATCTCGTTATCAACGAATGGTCGACGTGCGACGCAATACGCCTCGCGGCATTGCTCCCCTCCTCAACGTAAGCATCGACCCGATGCTTTGTTTAAAATAAAACCAAAACAAAAAGACAGCCTGTGCGAAAGTAAATGGCAAATAAGCACGAATCACGCACACATACACAAAACAAGAGATGCAAACAGGGAGCCTCCTTTAGCGCGCATGATAGGGCTTCAAACGGGCGACGTGTACCACTTTTTGTCGTGCGCGGCGTCGTTGGGATGAGCTAGCCCCATCAGGGACCACTTCATAGTCCACTTCACCCACTAGACGGATGACTTTGTATGGGCCGAAATAATGGCGCATGAGTTTTTCGCTTAATCCTCGGCGGTGAACGGGCGTCCAAACCCAGACTTTGTCACCTGGCCTGTATGTTAAATCGCGTCTCCGCAGGTTGTAGCGTCTTGCGTCGTTTCGCTGTTGGTCTTTTACGCGCAGACGAGCAAGCTGCCGGGCTTCTGCGCGCTGAAGGTAGGCGGCCACGTCTAGGTTGTTTTCAACGGGGACATTAGGCAGCATGGCGTCCAGGGCAGTAACGGCATCCCTCCCATGGACGAGATTAAATGGTGTCATTTTAGTGGTCTCCTGCACCGTGGTGTTGTAGGCGAAGACCACGTAAGGCAGAATTAAGTCCCAGGTCTTGTGTTCTGTGTCCACGTACATAGCGAGCATATCGGCAATGGTCTTGTTCAAGCGTTCCGTGAGACCATTTGTCTGCGGATGGTACGCAGTTGTTCTTCGGTGATCTGTATGACTGTAATGTAAGATTGCCTGAGTAAGGTCAGCCGTAAACGCGGTTCCCCTGTCTGTTATTAGTACCTCAGGTGCGCCATGACGGAGGAGAATTGATTCGACAAAAAATTTGGCAACTTCTACGGCTGTGCCGTTCGGGAGGGCCTTAGCTTCAGCGTATCAGGTAAGGTAATCAGTGGCCACTATGATCTGAAAAACGGAGGAAGTGTCAAAGCATTGAAGAGGAAACTTGGGATAGGCAAAAGTCAGCCCGCCGCGGTGGTCTAGTGGCTAAGGTACTCGGCTGCTGACCCGCAGGTCGGGGGTTCGATTCCCGGCTGCGGCGGCTGCATTTCCGATGGAGGCGGAAATGTTGTAGGCCCGTGTACTCAGATTTGGGTGCACGTTAAAGAACCCCAGGTGGTCAAAATTTCCGGAGCCCTCCACTACGGCGTCTCTCATAATCAAATGGTGGTTTTGGGACGTTAAACCCCACAAATCAATCAAATAGGCAAAAGTCGGATGTATGCACTAAGGGACAAAGAAGGAAAAATAACTACCAATATGGATAGGATAGTTAAAATAGCAGAGGAGTTTTACAGAGATCTGTACAGTAGTCGAGACAACCACGACCTTAATACTATAAGAACTAGCAGTAACCCAGATTACACCCCACCAGTAATGATAGAAGAAGTCAGAAAAGCTTTGGAGAGCATGCAAAGGGGCAAAGCTGCTGGTGAAGATCAGGTAACATCAGATCTGCTGAAAGATGGAGGACAGATTGTGTTAGAAAAACTAGCCACCCTGTTTACGAGGTGTCTCTTGACGGTAAGAGTACCAGAGTCTTGGAAGAACGCTAACATCATCTTAATACATAAGAAAGGAGATGACAAGGACTTGAAGAATTACAGGCCGATCAGCTTGCTCTCTGTAGTATACAAGCTATTTACAAAGGTAATTGCTAGCAGAGTAAAGAAAACATTAGAATTCAATCAACCAAAGGAACAAGCAGGATTTCGAACAGGCTACTCAACAATTGACCACATTCATACTATCAATCAGGTAATAGAGAAATGCTCAGAGTATAACCAACCACTATACATAGCCTTCATAGATTACGAGAAGGCGTTTGATTCAGTAGAAATATCAGCCGTCATGCAAACACTGCGGAATCAGGGCGTAGATGAAGTATATATAAACATTCTGGAAGAAATCTACAGGGGATCAACTGCTACCATAGTGCTTCATAAAGAAAGCAACAGAATACCAATCAAGAAGGGTGTAAGGCAGGGGGACACAATTTCCCCAATGCTATTTACCGCGTGCTTACAGGAGGTTTTCAGAAGCCTAGAATGGGAACAGTTAGGGATAAGATTTAATGGAGAATACCTTAGTAACCTGCGCTTCGCCGATGACATTGCATTGCTGAGTAACTCGGGGGACGAATTGCAACTAATGATTACGGAGTTAGACAAGGAGAGCAGAAAGGTGGGTCTTAAAATTAATCTGCAGAAAACGAAAGTAATGTACAACAACCTCGGCAAGGAGCAGCGCTTCGAGATAGGTAATAGTGCACTTCAAGTTGTAAAAGACTATGTCTACTTAGGGCAGGTAATAACCGCAGAGCCGAACCACGAGATTGAAGTAACTAGAAGAATAAGAATGGGGTGGAGCACATTCGGCAAGCACTCTCAAAATATGACAGGTAGATTGCCACTATCCCTCAAGAGTAAGGTATATAACAGCTGTATCTTGCCGGTACTTAGCTACGGAGCAGAAACCTGGAGACTTACAAAGAGGGTTCAGCTTAAATTGAGGACGACGCAGCGAGCAATGGAAAGAAAAATGGTAGGTGTAACCTTAAGAGACAAGAAGAGAGCAGAGTGGATTAGGGAACAAACGGGGGTTAAGGATATCATAGCTGAAATCAAGAAGAAGAAATGGACATGGGCAGGACATGTAGCGCGTAGACAGGATAACCGCTGGTCATTAAGGGTAACTGACTGGATTCCCAGAGAAGGGAAGCGGGTTAGGGGGAGACAGAAAGTTAGGTGGGCAGATGAGATTAAGCAGTTTGCGGGTATAAATTGGCAGCAGCAAGCACAGGACCGGGTTAACTGGCGGAACATGGGAGAGGCCTTTGTCCTGCAGTGGACGTAGTCAGGCTGATGATGATGATGATTATGATGATCCACTTGTTACCGGATGTTAACGTGGGGAAAGGTCCAAGCAGGTCCATACCAATCTGTTGGAATGGTCTCGACGGGGGTTCAATTGGCTTGAGAAATCCAGCTGGTTTTGTTGAAGGTCTCTTCCGGCGCTGACATTCGCGGCAACTCTTGACGTACCGTGCAACATCTGAGGAGAGGCGGGGCCAGTAGTATCGTTCTTGAATTCTGTGGTGTGTGCGTGTAAAACCGAGGTGGCCTGCAGTGGGTTCGTAATGTAACGCTTGTAAAATTTCTTCTCTGAGGCTGCTTGGGATGACAAGAAGGTAAGCTGCCTTATTCGGTGCGAAGTTCTTTTTAACTACCACCTCGTTTTGCACACAGAAGGAGGATATCCCACGCTTGAACAGTGCAGGCGGTATGGAGGCCTTTCCTTCGATGTAGTTGATTAACTGTTGTAGGATCGGGTCTGAGCGCTGCTGTAATGCAAAGGTGCTGCAGCTGATAGGCCCAAGGAAGGCATCGTCGTCTTCATGGCTTGGTGGTGCGCCGACAGGGGCTCTTGAGAGGCAGTCTGCGTCGGAGTGCTTACGACAAGATGTGTAGACTACCTTCACGTCAAGGCTCTTGAGGCCGTAGGCTCCATCGAGCGAGGCGGCCATAAGGGTCTTTCAAACTGGCCAACCAGCACAACGCATGATGGTCCGTGACGACCTTGAAGAGTCTGCCATATAAGTATGGGCGGAATTTTTAGGTGGCCCATCCTATCGCAAGACACTCCTTCTCAGACGTGGAATAGTTCACTTCCGCTTTCGACAGTGAGCGGCTTGCATACGCGAGGACGCGCTCGCAGCCCTTGTGCTTCTGAACGAGAACGGCACCTAAGCCGATGCTGCTGGCGTCTGTATGTATCTCAGTTTCGGCATTTTCATCAAAGTGACCCAGCACAGGCGGCGACTGTAAACGTTGTTGAAGTTCTTTGAATGCCTCACGTTGCTCAGCTTTTCATTCGAAAGGGGCGTCCGACTTGGTGAGCTGCGTCAAAGGGGCAGCAATGTGTGAGAAGTTCTTGACGAAGCGTCGGTAATAGGCGCACAGTCCTAAGAATCGGTGCACTGCTCTCTTATCTTGCGGTTGAGGAAACTGTGCGATAGCGGCTGTCTTCTCGGGATCTGGTCTTACGCCATCTTTGCTTATAACATGGCCAAGGAACTGTAGTTCTTCATAGGCAAAATGGCATTTTTCTTGCTTCAGTGTCAGCCCTGATGACTTAATTGCGTCCAGTACCGTCCGGAGCCTTTTCAGGTGGTCGCTAAAGTTGGAGGCGAAGACGACCACATCGTCCAGGTATACGAGACATATTTGCCACTTGAGACCTGCCAGTACTGTGTCTATTAGACGCTGGAAGGTTGCTGGAGCGGAACAAAGTCCAAATGGCATCACTTTGAACTCATACAATCCATCCGGCGTGATGAAGGCGGTCTTTTCTCGGTCTCTTTCATCAACCTGAATTAGCCAATACCCTGTCTTCAGATCAATGGACGAGAAGTACCTTGCATCACTAAGACGATCTAGGGTATCGTCCATCCTTGGTAAAGGGTACACGTCCTTCTTGGTTACACTATTCAACCGTCGGTAATCGACGCAAAACCGAAGACTTTCGTCTTTCTTTTTGACAAGGACGACTGGTGCCGCCCATGGGCTTTTCGATGGCTGAATAACATAGTCGTGTAACATTTCCTCAACCTGCTCTCGGATGGCCTGACGTTCACGGGCCGACACACGATAAGGGCTTTGATGGAGAGGGCGGATGTCTTCTTGTGTTATGATTCGATGCTTTGCCAGAGAAGTGTGTCGGACCTGTGAAGAAGTGGCGAAACAGTCGTCATAACGTCGAAGGAGGTTCTGGAGCAGTTGCTGCTTGCACTGAGGCAAGGAAGGGTTAATGTCGAACGACAGCTGCGAGTTGTGGGTCTGTGGGGTGATGGTCGGTGGATTCGAGAGGGCGAGGGTGTCACTGACTTCCGCGATTTCATCGAGAAAGGCAATGGTCGTGCCTTTGGCCAGGTGACGGTGTTCTTGGCTGAAATTTGTTAGCAGCACTGGGCCCTGTCCATTCCGGAAGTTCGCAATGCCTCTTGCGATTGCGATATCACGGCCAAGCAAAAGCTGTATGTTACCTTCGACGACGCCATGAGCATTTTCGGCAGTACCAGTGGTTACGGGGATTAGAGTCGTTGATCGGGGTGGGACGCTCACGTCATTCTCCAGCACATGGAGGGCTGCGCGATTATGTGGTGCCGAGTATGAATTTATGGCTTCATCCGAGGAAAGTTTAATGGATCTGGACGCCAGGTCAATAACCACGTGATGTTGAGTCAAGAAGTCCATGCCGAGAATGACGTCGCGGGAGCACTGTGGGAGCACCAAGAAAGTGGCAAGGTATGTGTGACCATCGAATGTCACCCTTGCAGTACGTCGCCCCGATGGGGTGAGGAGGTGGCCTCCCGCTGTGCGGATCTGCGGGCCGTCCCAAGCCGTCTTAACCTTCTTCAGTTGTGCTGTCAATGGCCCGCTGATGACCGAGTGGTCAGCTCTTGTGTCAATCAAGGCAGTTACCGGGTGGCCGTCGATAGATACTTCAAAATCGGTGGCACGTGGGCTGGAGTTGCGCGTTAGTTTTGGGTTCGGGTCACAGCTTCGTCTTGTTGCTTCGTTTTGCTTCGTCTCGCGGCTTGGGTTGTTGTGCGTTGTCGTCGTCGTAGATGATGTGCTGTCGTCATATATGGTCGTCGGTGGAAGGTCTTCAGCTTTTCCTCTTGAAGCAACCTCACCTCCAAAGGTTGCTGGTTTTAGTTTCCCCTACGGGGGCTTGGGGACCTTCTTCGTTCGTTGTTGCTGCGGTTCGGTGACGTGAAGCGTGGGGATGGCGGTGATGGAGAACGGCTGGACAAGTACTCTGTATGGCGCAAGTAGTCTTCGATTGCCGGAGGTCGTTGTCCAGGGCGTGGCCGTGGTGCCTGAGATGAGAAGCCATGCAGTACCATCCGCCTGTAGGGGCAGTGTCGAAGAATGTGGCCGGCCTCACCGCAGTGAAAGCATAGGGGACGGTCGTCGGGAGTTCCCCAGGTGTCGCATTTTCTTTGGCTCGGGCGTCTCTCGTATGTAGGGTGGGCGGGTAAGGGCGGACGGCTACTTGGGGCTGCAGCGTACCGTCGAGGACTGGGCTCGTTTCGTCGGGGTGGCCTAGTGTTCACTGCAGCGGCGTAAGTCATTGCTTCGGCCTCTGTTCGAGTCGTCGCTGATGAAGAGCCAAGCACCTGCTGGACTTTACCACGCACTATGTCCAAGAGAGATGCTCCTTGGGGGGGCTGGGGGGTAGGAGGTAGCAATCGGCGTAGTTCTTCCTTAACCACTTCTCGAATAGCTTCCCGCAGATCTGTGGTGGTTAGCCCACCTCGAATCGGTTCCGAGTAGAGTGAGCTGAGCTGAAACGGGCGGTTGTATTGCCGAGTTCAGGCGTCCAGGGTCCTTTCTATGGTGTGCGCTTCTTCAGTAAATGCGGCGACTATTTTAGGAGGGTTCCTTATGAGACCGGCGAAAAGCGACTCCTTCACCCCTCGCATTAGGTATCCGACCTTTTTGTCTTCGGTCATGTCTTGGTCCACTCGCCTAAAAAGACGTTTCATTTCTTCGACGTACACGTTTAGGGTCTCATTGGGCTGTTGGGTCCTCGATTCTAGCAGCAGCTGGGCCCTTTCTTTTCGCATGATGCTGGTGAAGGTCCTGAGCAACCCATTCTTCAGAAACTCCCAGGTGGTCAGTGTGGTCTCATGGTTTTCATACCACGTTTTGGCGGGGCCGTCCAGGGAAAAGTAAACGTATCACAGCTTCATTTCTTCATCCCACTTGTTTATGGTAGCCACGCGCTCGAATTGGTCGAGCCACTCTTTGGGTCTTCAGCGGCATAACCATGGAAAGTTGGGGGCACCCGCGGCTGCTGCAGCATCACAGGGGTAGGTGATTGCGGGGTGCTCATGGTGGCTGTGGAAGCGTCCTTTCGTGGTCGCGTGGGGTCCGGTAGTGGTCCCAGCTCAGGTGGCAGGTTTCGGAGGCGGCGACTGCTTCGAGTATCTGTGTCTTCAGCGTCCTCGTTCTCTGCAGTGGCTGTTTTAAGGTCGTTTTTGTGCATACCCAGCACCTCCACCAGATGTCACGTAAGAGTGAGGGTAGCCCGAAGACAGGAGACCGGGAGGTTAGTAGAAATAGGAGATCCGTTTATTTAGTGGACTTGCGCCAACTAAAAGAAAAAAACAGACACACCGGCTTAGCGGGAGGCGAACAGCGCGTTCGACGGCCGTCGGGGAACAGAACGTCCCACTGGAACGCAAGACGCGTTCACCATCCGAGATACAGTCGCCGTAGCGTCTGGCGCTATCTCGTTATCAACGAATGGTCGACGTGCGACGCAATACGCCTCGCGGCAATATGCTTTCCGATTAAGGGATAAAGGTAGACTACCTTTCATGATTTCAGAATGCTTGCCGAATATGCTCCACCTCATACCTATTGTTCTAGTTCCTTCACTCTGCCCCGCCGCGGTGGTCTAGTGGCTAAGGTACTCGGCTGCTGACCCGCAGGTCGCGGGTTCGATTCCCGGCTGCGGCGGCTGCATTTCCGATGGAGGCGGAAATGTTGTAGGCCCGTGTACTCATATTTGGGTGCACGTTACAGAACCCCAGGTGGTCAAAATTTCCGGAGCCCTCCACTACGGCGTCTCTCATAATCAAATGGTGGTTTTGGGACGTTAAACCCCACAAATCAATTAGTTCCTTCACTCTCATGGTTCAGCTCAGCAGTTACTACCTGTCCTAAGTAGACATATTTCTTAACAATTACCAGTGTCTCCCAACCAATTCCAAAGCGCTGTTCTCTATCGAAACAGTTGCGCATGACTTTAGTTTTATGCATAATAATTTTCAGACAAACTGTTTTGCTTTCTTTGTCTTATTCAGTCGTCATGAGTTCTCCTGAGTTACTCATCAATGAAATGTCATTGATGAGTAACTCAGGGGAACTCATGTCATTGACTTCGTCCTCATAGCTCTAATCCCTAACTCTGCCCTATCTGGGGCCCTGATACCTCCTGTAAATACGCAGTGAATCAAATTAGAAAGATTGTATTCCCCGGCCTTACATCCTTCCTTATTTGGTTTCGGTCGCTTTCTTTATGGAGGGCTATAATGACTGTGGGTCCCTTGTATATTTCTTCCAGTGTGTTGATATATGCTTCACCGATGCCCTGAGTCCACAGTGCCTGCATAATAGCTAATATATCTACCGAATCAAATGTTTTCTCGTGATCTATGAAGGCTATATATATATGCGCGATGGCTGTATTCCACAGATTTCTGTATAACCTGACTGGCAGTATGAATATAATTTATTGTTGAGTAGCCTGTACTATATTCTGCTTGTTCTCTTGCTTGATATATCTCTAACGTCACCTAAATCCATTTTGCTATTTATTTGTAAATATCTCATAGACAACCGACCGTAAGCTGATCACCTTGTAATTTTTCAAGTCCTTGGCATTTTGTTTCGTAGGAATTAAGACGATGGCAGCATTCATTCAAGATTCTGATACCCTCGTTGTGAAGAAACACTTGTATACAGGATGGGCAGTTTTTCGAACACTATACTTCCACCGTATTTAAACAGGTCTGATGTTACCTGACACTCAGCAGTGGCTTTGCCTCCTTGCATTTCTTACAAAGTTTTCCTCACTGTTCCTATCGTTACTGGTGAGACGCCCACTTCCCGTGGGCTACTAATATTTCTTACGTTATCGTCCTGGTTGCCTCGGCTATCGTACATATCTCTGTCGAACTCCTGTGCTACATCAACTACCATTATTGCTTGTGACATCGTCTTTCTTGTCCCTTTGTGCGTATATCTCGTTTTTGCTCCACCCTAGTTTTTTTATAGCTTTGAGGCCTCGTTCATTCCTTAGAGCATGTTCAATACTTAGCGCAACAGCAAGCTACAGAGAACTAAGCAGGCTAAAAAAAAGGAAGATAACAATGATGCATCATATTTTTCTTAATCTCCTCCTGATGTGCTAATATTCTTGAAAACCTTATAACAATTGGAGTCTCCTGCTTTCTAATCACATGTTCTAAGGACATTCCTGGCGAGGAAAAAAAGCTCGACCTATTATCCAGCTGCGATAATGAACATGGGCTGCTGTAACGTCGATATCATTGCCAGTAAAGTGCACGCATAATTTGAACAGGTCATCGACTCCTTCGGCATATACATTGGGAAACAATTGAATGATTTGAGAAGAAAGGTAATTGTGGACTTCACGGACTTTTCGAATCGATCAACTCTACTGCTCCGGAACAACAGTTCTGCTCCTGTACAGGTTGAAAGAGGATCACGGTATCCTAAGGATCTCCCTCGCTTTTCGGGAAATAGTAAGACACCTGCAGTGTTGTTGGAAGAAAGTTTCCGGCACAACGTTTAAATCTCTCGCACAACTTGACGCAGCAAGCAATTTGCATGCAATGCGAGACGCGTCCCGTGCCACGCAACCTCACCGCGACCGTTTGCAGCTGCTGGTATGCCCAGCTCCATACGCTTGAACATTAGTTTTTTTTTCTTCGATGTTTTCTTACGACAGTCATGCAGCATCCGAGCAACAGAGTGACTCATGAACGCCAATTCTTGCCTCGTTGCGTTGCCCTTGACTGCTGTCCACTCCAAAATAAGTGTGAAAATCTACTTTGTAACCTGACGGCTAGTTGCTGAGTGGTTCAACTAGAACCAACACTTTCTACTTCTTTTTATTCTCTGAGAGAAGTTTGAAGCAAAAGCAACTCCGAAAGATATTTTGGGGAAGCTGGGTAATACATTAAAACGACGTGTTTTTCGACAGATGGCCTTCAAAGTGTCCTCATCTGCATTAAAAAGAAAGCAATTGCAGTCTATGTAAGCTATTGCCTTAGACACATGAATGTTTATTTTTTTTCACTTTATAAGAAATGTTCAGGCTTTATTTAGCACCTTTACTCCTTGGTAGTTATTAAAATAACATAAAATTACGCGACCAACTTTGTATCTAGACTGGCTTTGAGGGGTAGGGAGAATTCTGCAGAAAACTTTATTCAATCACCTAAACTGGACCTAGCTGTCACGTAGTATTCTCATCCACTTCTTCAGTGCTGGGGCTTAAAGTGACACTAATGATCTTATTAGCTCGCCTAGTTGTCAAGTCCAACCAGTGGCTTAGCCAGGGGGTGCCAAAGCACCTCCCCTTCTCCCACCCACCCAGTTTTTTTTGTCATAACATACTCAGCAAAAAAGTGTACTCGAACACGTCTTCCTGCCCAGCCCCCACTTCAGATCATTTAGATGAAAAATGGCCCACCCCCTTTCAAAAAAAAAAAAATCTGCATTCGATGGCCTCTGTGTTCAACATCTGATAGCGAGATCCAAGTGTGCCTTGTGACCACCTACATAATAGTGTTCACTTGCCAGCACGCTAACCGCTGATCAACATTTTCTACATCTGGATGACTGCTTACTGGTTTTGTTAAGCTGTGTATAACAAAGGTAACACTTGATTAACTCCCCCTCGTGCGTGAGGGCAAGTTGTTCTGAGCACGAATGAAGTCGAATTTCACTGTCTGTGCGCATTTAGTTCAGCGTCATAAAAATTAAAGCGCTATGCACTGGAAATCATTGGATTTCTTTCAATGAAATACTGCTATCACGAAGTCAACACCTACCTAGCGGAGTGAAGAGAAGGCAACAACCAAATTGTTTAATTTAATTTTGGAAGTGGATGGTAAAGAACTGCTCACACGCTGAACTTGACGTTGACAAAATTTTTGTATGACAATCGAAACTAGAGGCGTAGAACTTTGCGCAGTTACGCAGTTACATACCTGTGTGCGCGTGTGGAAGAAAATTTCAAAAGAATAAACGCATTTATTATTAATGTTTCCGAGCCACACTTGGGGATGTACGGAATGAGCGACGAAGCACAAGTCCGGCATCGACTCGGTCAGGCCGGGCGAAGGTAGCACCGGAAATCCTCAAGGAGAAATGCTGTCGTCGAAAATTGATTCTGTCTGGCAAGTCGTTGCGGTCCAAAGGAGAACAAACGAAATAAAATCTACTTTTGCATGTACGCCGCTTCGCTCCGCTGCAAAGGTGAAAACTGAAAGAAACAGTGCACTCCATCAACGGGCATTAATGATGACCTTTCTGCTGTTATTTCCATTTTTCTTGGAGTCCTATTTCACGCTGTCTCTAGAGTACTGGAGGACTCATTGAAGCGTTTTTTTTTCAATCATGAGAATTTGGATGAGAAATTGCTTCAGCCTCGAAGGTGAAAATGAGTCTATGGGACCGTGCACGTGATCATTCGGTGCTGGCCTTTTTCGGATGTGGAGGTACCGTACAGCGGCGCTACCTTCGGGTGCGGGAAGACGCTGATGTTTAGGTGCATACACTCCAGGATGCACGCTGCTCATATTTTGTCAATGTCTTCGGGGAAGCGGAAATTCTCAGTTAGCAGCTAGAAAAAAAGAGGGATGAGATACGGAGCGAGTCGTGAAGCGATTGACTGCTGTAGCAAAAATATTGGCATCCAGCTGCCTGAGCTGTTTCCGAAGCAACATCATGATCCACGATCCCAGCCACAGCTGGAAATGCCTTTCGCTTTCGAGGAACCAGTTTTAAGTTTTTTCTGTGTCCAAAAGTGTTATAAATTTTTAACAAGGCACAGTGGTGCGAACATGAAATATTCCTTCTTTTCGGCGTGCATCTCCAGAGTGTTACTTTTTCAATATAAATATAAAAACGGTTTCGTCCCCGTTGTATTAAAAAGGAACACTTCGAAGGCCTAAACTTACCTCTTGAGGCTGCTACTTCGTTTCGTTTCATACATTAGAAGAAGAAAAAAAAAACATCCGCAACTTCCAAAGGGGAGGCTTTAGAGATCTCTCACGGAAACCTACATCGTGTCCCAGAATATTTGCAAAGAGCGTTATTTTTTCTTCCTCTCTTAATCCTGCAAAGCACTCAGTATAATGCGGTTGAAACCAGGCGTCTAAAAACTAACTGCCTGATTTTTGTGTCCCTTGGTGTTAACTCGCATGGTAATAAATAATTGGAATGCCGCAGCTGTTCTTTTGCGGTAGATGTCAATACTCAGAACAGAGGAGTGACACTTCCTCAATTTAGGAAAAAAAAACACAATCGGGGTGTTGCTTTTTTTTTGCTCTTTGCCTTTTCATAAACGCTTCTTCTTCCTCAGTCTCTATCAAGCCTTCTGTTGAGAAAGTAATTTTACCTTTTTATCTATTTTTTTTCTTTTTCTACGACATACAAAAATCACTTTCTTTCGACTGAACCTCTCTGCTTTACATGCGAAAACAGCAAAACACTACCAGCTCGTTCGGCGCGTTCGGAGTGTCAGGTTCCGCCCACTCTGCAATTTGAATTTACTCGATTTCACTTTTTTTTTCTCTCCTGCTCTTTCACTGTCGTCGTTGCGCTCGCTGCGATGCTCGCAAATGTTGCACAACAACATTGTGGCGCCATCTGTGGAAGCTTGCTAAAGTACAGCACCTCGCTAGTACAGCTGCTAGGTCTGCAAAGCCCGCCGCTGTGTGGCGCGACACCGGTGCTTCAAGCCTCGGAGGCCCGAGAGGGTAGTGATCGTTTTCTATGCATTTCCCGGCTTCTCTCCCCTATATTCGCTCTCCAGGCTCTCTCCTTTACCTCGTCGCTGCCCAGTCACTGAGGTTCTGTGCTCGAAAGTTCAGTTCGAGCTCTGTCGGGAAGATGGCGCGTCTGGCTTCGCTCGCTCCGGGATGGTAGCCCAGGCACGCGCGTGCTACGAAATCCGCGGTAACTGGATTTCCCATTTTACACGCCATTCGAAAAGGTAAGCTTCCGATGATGTGCAATATTAGCATGCGCTTAATTTGTTTCACCTACCCTGATGTGGGATATAATCTTTCTATTCAACTCAGAGAAAAGTGAGGAGGAGATGTATAGCGTGCGCACTAGGTGTCACCGCAAGAAGAGACATCATGTTTATGGCGAGTCGTCAGTGTCTGAATACGGCCGTGGCATAAAAATCTCCAGGCCCGCCAAGAACATGCAGCACAGTCACAGCGAAAGCTGGAACAGCCTCTTTCCAGAGCCTGTTGACTCTCTTGGGACAATTAATACAAGTACACTTGCAAGGTACCAACTACGCCTTAAAACACCGTAACTTTCAGGAACAGGGGAAGCGCCCAATGTGTCAATGTTCGTTATTCTGCAGATCATCGGGGGGCCCGCCACACATCTCGGGCATTATGCGCACTTTGTGCTGTGGCTGATAATGATGCAGAAGTATAGCTGAGTCTTTTATGCTGAGTTAAAAGCTTCGTGACCCACTCGTTGCGCAATTCGCACTGTGCGACGCCTGGTTGTTATTTTACTATCCTACGACGCTATACAACATATTTGAACGCTATTCCTAGCCCGATATGGCTTTTGTGAAGGAGTTTCAACAACCAGCATAACTATTGGGTTGAGTATTCGACAGCCACGCAGAAAAGCTAGGTTCCAATCCCATTCATTCGAAGAAATGTTTTCTAATTAATTTTTCATTTCTCGTGATAGCGTAGTGATTACGATCACCAGCATGAACGGCGGCCTCTTACTGCGGTGCCTAAATCGACTTTTGTTGTGGTATAAACATCGCTCACAGTAATATAAAGAGCCTCGACCATCCTAACTTCCGAAGGGTCATGGCCGAGAGCACCCAGTGGGTGCTTGGCAATGGCTAAATAGTAGGTGCCAGGTGGTGGGTGCAAGCGAACAACAGACACCACCAGGGGTGTCTGCGTCGCCTATGTCGACTCCATTGCTTGATCTTGAGAATAGGTTGAGGGCACGCAACCTCACCCGCTGTTAGAGGTGCTGAAGTTTGATCGATAATGATAGTAAGAGTGGCCGACGTTCACAAACTTTTTTTTTCGGGTTCCATGCATTCAAACTTTTTTTGCGATAGCAGTTACGGACACCGGCGGTGGACAACTGCCTCGCTACCTCTGCCGTTCTGATATGAGAACAGCTTTTGCTGTTAAAAAGAAGGCGCGAACTGTTGCGAGCCCCCGAAGTGGCGTCTCGAGCTATAGTTCATCTCGCTCCCACTCTGGCGCCACCGCTCGTCCACGGAGAAGCACTTCCACCCACGCATCTGTACGCGCAACATGGCTCAACGAGGCCGAAAATAAAGCATTTTGTAGTAGCGCATCGCAAGTTCAATACTGAAGTCGTTACTGGAAGTGTCTCAGATATGTGAAGAGTTTGCCCTAAGAGAGCCTCCGAAGGGGCGTCTGTGAGAGCAGGCGTTTGGTGCGTAGCGTCACCATAGACCCGAGCTAATGGGGGGGGGAGGGTTCGACCTCTCCCATGCCTTGCCGTGCGTGGCTTTGCCATGTCCGGGGGAAGGGGGATCCCGGGGGTTGAGCCGACGCCGGGTGATTGGACCTTTAAGGCCCCCCGGCAGAGGCAACACACCCCTTTGGCCCCAGCTTCAGGTAGACGGCACCTCTGGACTGACCCACCCAGGGGAAATTCGCAGTCGCGTTTTCCTATATCTCTCTAACAACTTCGTCTTTTCTCCTCTTTAAATATAACCCGTCTTCTTCTCTTTTCCATTTACTTTATTGTTTCCTGGCGTCAAGGGTTAACTTCGTGTAGGTATTCAACCTTGGATATGATATATCCAGTTAGAGTGATAGCGTACAGCGGCGGCGTTGTGCAGATTTGGTTCAAGTCTTGCCGCGTTCCCTTGTTGGGCTCCGTGGTGGGCGGTTGGCGCTGTCGTCGAACACACACACTACTCCTGTGTCCAAACAAGCTACTTTACTCCTTAATCGCCCTCAAAAAAGAGGGCGCACCAAAGCACCCTTCCACTTGTTTCTGAAAAGCAATGACATATTTCCAAAATATCATGTTATCTATAGTGAAGCCAACCTAACTGTTCGCAAATCGTCTCCTTTCCTGGTGGCGAAATGCCTTGAAAACACCATTGGACCAGGCTACAAGGCCACGACAATGACTAGCGGTGACTTGCTACTTGAACTTAGGAACAAAGATCAGTTTGAGAAAATGAATGAGTTGAAATGCGTTGGTGACGTACCAGTCACAGTGTCTGCACATAGAACAATGAACATGAGGCGTGTTGTAATATCAGAAGATGACTTCTTGCACCTTAGTGATGAAGAACTTCCTGATGGGTTCCAGAATCAAAATGTTACAAAGGCTGAAAGAATATTGATTCGCCGGGAAAATGAGCAGATATGTACTAAGAACATAATACTAACATTTGACAGCTGTCTGCTTCTTACCACACTAGATGCAGGCTACATCAAACTTCGCGTGAGACCGTACATCCAGAACCCTCGATCGGCGGTGCTATAAGTGCCAGTGGTACGGGCACGGATCGCAGAAATGCCGGGGAAAGCAAAACTGTGCCAAATGCAGCTCCAATGAACACAAGTCGGACGATTGCGAATCATCTCCTCATTGTTTGAACTGTGATGGAAGTTTAGCCGAGGTGGTGCAATGGGGGGTAGTGCCACAAGCGCCTCGGCAGTCTACTGCGGTCACCAACAGTGGCCCAGTAGTCACTCAGTCCACCCCCCAGGTGGCTGCTGCTATTGCCGCGCCACCAACATCAGAGGTGGGTCTGCAGGCTTCCGCTCAACAGGAAGCGAAGCTGAATTGAATTCCAAGGCCGGAGACGCAAGTCTCTGGGCCCGGTCCTCGACCTTCCAGCGCCTCGGAGAAGGTAATGGAAATCGATGGATGAACACCAGCGTCGTCGACGCCCAAAGATCAGCGCTCCTTGGAGCGCAACAAGAAAGAGAAACATATCGTAACCGCTCCATCAAAGGGGTCGGTAACCTGAAGGGTAGCCTCCCTTTAAAACATATTTTTAGCACATTCATCTGAACACAGGACACATACATTTCTTCTCAATATGACCTCAAAAATACTACAGTAAAATGCCAGAGGCCTATTTAATAACGTAGTTGATATCAAAGACTTGCTTAATGACTATCAGCCAAAAGTGTGCTGTGTTCAAGAAACTCATTTTAAGTCAACTCATGTGAATTTCTTAAATCAATATGTGGCTTTTCGTAAAGATCGAAATGGTGACAATTTCTCTTCCGGGGATGTGGCCATCATTGCACAAAGAAGCGTAGCATGCCAGCACATTGTGCTACAAAGCTTTCTTGAGGTTGTGGCTGTTCGCGCTATTCTATTCAACCATCTTATATCTATCTGCTCGATCTACATAGCTCCTGACGAACCGTTCAATAAAACGGAGTTCGAAAAGCTTATTGATCAGCTCCCAGAACCATATGTGTTAAGTGAGATTTTAGTGCTCACAGTTTGCTATGGGGTGATACCAGATGTGATGCAAGATTTCGTGCATTAGCAAACTTTATTCTCGCATCTGGAGCCTGTCTGCTCAATAAGGCAGAGCAAACATACTTCAGTACCACGCACAATACATATTCATGCATTGATTTAATCATTGGGTTACCGTCACTCCTACCTTACTTAGATCGGAAAGTTATTATTAATCATATGGAAGTGACCATTTCCTGACTCTTTTAGTAACAAGACAACGGGATGACCAACCATTTTATCCTAAAAAGTGTAACTTGCATGTTGCAAACTGGGCGAAATTTAGAAAGCTATGTACACTACGCCTAGAAGAGGTAGACGATTTGGAAGTAAAAGAGACGGCTAACTATATCTCCGAATATGTTCTTGTGCAAAAAAGTGCATACCCAGTCCAGCAATGATAAGCTTAACACAAAGCCATGGTGGAATCCTGGGTGTGAAGTTGCTAAAGAATGACAAAACAAAGCATGGTGGAATTTTTCTCGCTACCCAACAGCAAAAAACTTGATAAACTTTAAAAGTTGCAAAGCGAATGTCAGGCGTATTCGCCGTGTAGCCAAACGGGAAAGTTGGACACCCTACATATCCTCAATAAACTCCTACACAGGCGTCAGCAAGGTGTGAATATTAGGGTGCATAATCTTAAAGGACCAGGCCCAAATTCATTCCCTTTGGTGAACGACTGCGGTGATACAATTGCCCCGCCGCGGTGGTCTAGTGGCTAAGGTACTCGGCTGCTGACCCGCAGGGCGCGGGTTCGAATCCCGGCTGCGGCGGCTGCATTTCCGATGGAGGCGGAAATGTTGTAGGCCCGTGTGCTCAGATTTGGGTGCACGTTAAAGAACCCCAGGTGGTCTAAATTTCCGGAGCCCTCCACTACGGCGTCTCTCATAATCATATAGTGGTTTTGGGACGTTAAACCCCACATATTATTATTGCGGTGATACAATTGAATAAGAGGCACACGCTCTTAGCGAACACTTCGAGAAAATGTCAAGCTCAGAAAATTATACCACTAAGTTCTTACGCCACAAAAGCATAGCTGAAAGTGTACCTCTGTGCCGGAACAAGCCTGTATCAGACGGATACAATAAACCACTAACACCATATGAACTGAAACTTGCCCTTGGTTGCTGTGGAAGTTCTGCCCCTGGTTCTTATACAATTACCTATGAAATTATCAGAAATCTCCCTGATGAAACCCTCAACTGCCTTTTAGCACATTACAAGATTTTCAATACTGGCAAAACACCCTCTGATTGGAAAGAGGCAATAGTGCTACCAATCCTTCAACAGGACAAAGATTCCTTTTCGGTAAATAGTTACAGGCATAGCGCCCTCACAAGCTGCCTACTAAAAGTGTTTGAAAAAATGATTAACTGCTGCTTGGTCTATTACTTAGAATGCAATGGTATATTGGACCCGTGCCAGTCTGGCTTCCGAACAGCTAGATCCACAGCTGACAATCTTGTCCTCCTCGAGTCGTATATACGTGACGCGTTTGTACACAATCAATACTGTCTGTCTGTTTTATTCGATCTTGAGAAGGAATATTTATTTATTTATTTATTTATTTACAGTACCTTACAGAGCCCTCGAGGGGCATTGTGTAAGGGGGGCGGTACAGATAATATGTTAGAAAAATACATACACGTAATATCTACACATACATAGGCAAATACTGAATATAATAAAAAGTGCAGTTCTACTTATGAACATGTAAGCAAAATACATTATAGAAAAGTGAGTACAGTATGTGAAGGTGAAATACAAAAATAACTATTATGACAGTAACTACAACCTAGCAATAGTACAAAACATCGGCAACAGTCCTAGAAACACTGATGATTATGAAGATGCGATAGAGCAGTTTTTGGTGCATAAGTATTTTTAAGAGTATGATAGAACTTTGTGTGGTCTTGTTCTGACGCAAGATCATCTGGCAAATCATTCCACAAACGAATAGCTCGTGGAAGAGCCGACTGGTTGAAAGCGTTAGTATTGCCGTACATGCGTGATAAGCTAAAGGTGTTATGTAGTCTGCTCGAAGTTCGATGTGCTAGATTAAGGTGAACAGATGGCATCATGCTGGTGTGGATGCAATTGTGAAATAGTTATAAAAGTGAGATGTCGCGGCGAATTTTCAGTGGCTCGAGTGCAAGGCTATGTTTAATCTGTGTTACGCTGGACGGGTAGCTGTGATTACGTGCTATGAATCGACTAGCTGTGTTCTGTATACATTCTAACTTATCTATGAGGTATTGTTGATATGGTAACCAAATAGAGGATGCAAACTCCAGTTGAGGACGGATTAGAGCAAGATAAGCCAGTTTGCGCACATCAGAGGGAGCACTGTATAGATTTCGGCACAGAAAACCTAATGATCTTGATGTGTTGGCACAGATAGAAGTGATATGTGTGGACCACGAAAGTGTAGAAGTTAAGTTTATGCCTAGGTATTTGTAATGATCAGTGCGTTCTACTATGCTATTATCGATTTTGTATTGGCTATTAAAGTTATCACGTTTGCGACCAAAGGTGATTAGTTTGCATTTGGAAACATTAAGTGTCATCTGCCATGTTTTACACCACTCAATTATATGCTCGAGGTCTTTTTGAAGAATTAGATGATCGCTATTGTTTCGTATTGGACGATAGATAATGCTGTCATCGGCAAATATACGCATACATGAGGATAAGTTGTCAGGCAGGTCGTTAATGTAGATGAGGAAAAGTAAGGGACCAAGAACACTGCCCTGTGGTACACCAGAGGAAACGTAACAGAGTGATGAAGAGTGGTTGTTGGCGATAGTGAACTGTTGGCGGTTAGTTAGGAAGTTTCGGAGCCATGTTAGCGTGAGTGAATCAAGTTTTAGTGATGACAGTTTTAATATCAAGCGACAATGAGCAACACGATCGAATCCCTTTGCAAAATCAAGAAATAAACAGTCTGTCTGTAGATTACTGTTCATGTTAGAATGTAGGGCGGTGGTGAACTCAAAGAGTTGAGTTTCGCAAGAATGACCCTTTCGGAACCCGTGCTGGTTTGAGAAAAAGAAATTGTTAGATTCTAGATGCGCATAAATGTTAGAAGCTAAGATATGCTCAAGAATCTTGCAACATATGCACGTCAAGGAAATGGGGCGATAATTTCCAGGTGAACTTTTACTACCACTCTTATGAACTGGCACTACCTTCGCTATCTTCCAGTCAGAAGGCAACATTCCTGTAGCGAGCGACTGCCGAAAAATGTGAAACAGGATATTGCCAGACACATAAACAGTGTTCTTTAATATTTTTGAATTGATATTGTCAATACCAGAAGATGATGACATCTTCAGATTTTCAATAATATTAACTATGCCTTCAATTGTGATATCTATAGGTGACATGAATGAGTAATCGCGTTCAACAATTTCTGGAAGATGAGCATGCTCGCTAGTAAACACGGATGAAAAAAATGAATTAAAGACATGAGGACAATCAGTGTCGGCAAAAGGAGTGTTGTTTGCATCGTGTAATGAAATGAAGTTATCGTCCCGATCAGGACTTATTACTTTCCAGAATTTTTTCGGATTAGATTTTAGGAGTGAAGGCAAATCCTGGGAGTAGTATTTATTTTTCGCAGTTGTAATTTCGTGGCAATATTTCTTTAGGCATCCCTCGTATCTATCCCAAGACGTGTGTGAACGCGAATTTTTTGCAGACCGATAAAGCCGCTTCTTTTTGTTTCTAAGTCTGCGCAAAGACTTGGTGAACCGTGGATTAGTTTTATCATTCGTAATCGTTATCAACGGCACGTGTTTTTCTATTAGGGCTGAAATCGCATTCTTGAAAAGAACCCAGTTTTCCTCAACTGAGCGACTGTAAAAGAAAGGCAGCAGCACATTGTCAAGGAAAGACTGAAGTTTCCTGTTAATGGCATCGTAATCGGCTTTATTATAATCTCTAATTTTCTTTGATTCGGTTCCTGCAAAAGGTGGCAAGATAGAAAGATCAACTTGCAGCAGTTTGTGGTCACTAAAGCCATTCAAATAGTTTATGTGGTCTATAGTTTCAGGTGCAGTTGTAAGAACGACATCAAGTGTATTTGAACCGCGAGTTGAGTGAGTGACGACCTGAGCCAAATGAAAGTCTAAAGTTAAGTTAATGAAGTCAGTTGAGAACTTACAAGAAGATGACAGCTGCTCCCAGTCAATAAATGGTAGATTGAAATCGCCGAATAAATAAACGATGTGAGCCTCACAGATTTCGATGGCAGAATTATTGCTGCTGCGCAACTCTTCTAAGAAAGAATGATGACAATCGGGTGGACGATAACAGCTGCCGAGCAACATCCTTGTGGAATGAATTGTGCAAACTACCCATATAATTTCAATCTTATAATGGGAAGCGATGACATAAGACGTGATTGTTTTTTTAACAGCTATAAGAACACCACCACCCCTTCTGTCTGGACGATCGTTTCGATAGCCGTTGTATCTGTTAGAATATGTAAAAATCTCCTTGTCACTGATGTCAGCGTTAAGCCATGTCTCAGTGAAGACAAGAATATCAGAAACGCTATCATCGATATAAGATGACACTATTTCGCGTTTGGATAAGATGCTTCTAATATTAGTGAATGATACCGTTAGTGATAGAGGAGTGCAAGGCTTATGCAGCTCCGGCTTCCTAAACATTTGTACGAGTCCTTCTAGCTATCTGCCTGAGCGTATAACTGACTTAGAGACGGCGTCATAGACGTAAATAACGTTTTCGATGCGCAGCTTGTCCACTACAAGCCTAAATGGCTTATTTTGAGTTCTGGCAAATTCTATCAGCTTTCTGCCGGTCTGTCGCGTTGCCAATGAAAAATCTTCGCGTATAGAAAACGTAGTGCCTTTCAGATTTCGGGCACGCGACAAGATTTGGTCCCTATCTTTGAAAAAGGTAAGTTTGGCAATGATTGGTCGACACTTTTCTTTATCATGTTTACCCAGTCTATGAACCCTTTCAAACTGAGTACCAGTGAGTGTAAGCTGCAATTTTTCAGAACAAAACTTAATAATTTTCCGTTCAGAAGCTGCCCAATCCTCATTAGCATTGTCTTCCAAACCGAAAAAAAAAGTAGGTTGGATCGACGCATCCTATTTTCCGCTTCATCACATCGTGATGATATTGATGTAAGCTGATCCGTAAATCCTCGCAATGTGTCGGCAGGTGTGGCCTTAGAACTCATACCTGCTGAAAACTGTGCCTCTTCAAGTGATACCACTTTTGTACTTAGGCGTTTAATCTCATGTACAGTTGACTCCAGCTTTTCAGACATATCGCGAAGAGCTGGTTCGGTACAGTCCTTAGCCGCAATTCCGGTGGCCTGAACCTTTTCCAACGCATCGACCTTTAGCCTTAGTTGCTTCATTTCGTCGAGGACTGTATTATGTTGCGTTACCAAAGCAGCGTATTCATCTTTGAGTTCCCGTACAGTTTCCAGTGCCTGGGCGAATGCGTCAGCCTCCGCCTTCGACATAGGCCCTGGGTTTACCTCAACGTCACCCGCAAGCAACAACAAAAGGTCGGACCAAGAGCAACATGCAAAAAACAAACAAAATGACACCCGTTTCACTAGATCACTACACTCTGGTGGGCACGACACCGCGAGAAGACAATAATTGCTGCTTTTTATGCTGGTAGCATGATTGAGATAACTGACCTGCAAAAACATGGGTCGTAAACGAGACATTCTCGATGCGGTGCCGAGCCCAAAGTGCGAGGCAGCAGACTGGCATTTATATCCCGTGGCGCGCACTTCCACCGTCGCTGTTGTCGATTTTCGTTGCCAGACGAAGTAGCCTGTAGCACCCAGATTTGGCATTGGTCGCTTTCGAGGCGGCTCTTTCAGCTCGAGTGAAACGGTAGTTAGTCGGCCAGAGCCAATCCCGTCGAGACACAAGGGCCAGGTGGCTGTAGTAGACGTTGGCTTCTCGCTGAAGTGGACCGTTTTATTCACACCTGGCAGGAATGAAGGCTCGTCGAAAGATGGCGAATCAGCTGCAGATCGGGAATCGCCGGGCAGACCAGAACAGAACGCCCAAGTGAGAGCAACCTGCAAAAACATGGGTCGTAAACGAGACATTCTCGATGCGGTGCCGAGTAATATGTCACTATTGTCTTTTGGAATATGTGGCAGGTTGATTACCATCTTAAAAGATTACCTGTCTGAAAGGAAGTTCCGTGTAAGAATAGGTACTATGTTATCGCGCACATTTTTTCGAGAAAATGGAGTGCCGCAGGGAGGAGTATTAAGCTGCACACTATTTATAGTTAAAATGAACTCTCTTCGCTCTGTTATTCCATCTGCGATATCGTACTCTGTATACGTGGACGACATTCAAATTAGTTTCAAATCGCGTAACTTGACTGTATGCGAACGCCAGATACAGTTAGGTGTTAACCGACTTGCAAAATGGGCTGACGAGAATGGTTTTAAGTTTAACACTGACAACACTACTTGTGTGCTTTTCTCGAGATGACGAGGTGTACATCCTGACCCCTGCATACTAATGAATGGGCAAAACATAGTCATCGCGAAAGAACAAAAATTCCTCGGTGTAATTTTTCCTTCCAAACTCACCTTCATCCAGCACATAAAACAGCTGAAGTTAAAATGTCTCAGACCATGAATCTTTTAAATATTTTATTGCATCAGTCGTGGGCGACAGACAGGCACTGTCTCATATCTCTGTTTCGAAGCCTGGTTTTGTCACGCATAGAATATGGATGCATAGTATATCAGTCAGCTTCAAGGACAGCACTCAAAATGTTGAACCCTGTATACCACTTATGTATCCGGCTGGCACTTGGTGCCTTCCGTACCAGCCCTATTCACAGCCTTTATGCCGAGTCAGATCACTGGCCACTGGAGTATCAGCTCACGTATCTAGGAGTCAACTATGCAGTTATAATTATGTCTCTGAAGCAGCACCCATGCAAAACACTTATGAATGATGTGTCTACTACTCAGTTATACCTAAACCGTCCTTCTATCGCCCCACCGTTTCCATTGGCATGAATAGCTGCAGTAGAAAAACTTGAAATTGTTTTCAATGACTTAGAGGAAAGTGACTATGCCGAACACATCTCTCTCTGGCAGCATTGTCCAGTCTATTGTGACTGGTCTTTCAAAGACATAATAACGGTAAATTGTCCAAGTGCACTCATAGAGCAACAATTCTTGGCGCTTGAACGCAAATATCGTTCAGCCGTATTCTTCTCTGATGGCTCAAAGTCTCAAACATCTGTATCTTGTGTAGCCTACGAACAAAAGTTCTCAGACACCAGAACCATGCGTACACATACCAGCATTTGCACGGTGGAAGCCTAGGGTATCCTGCTTATTATACAACTCATTAAACAACAAAAGATACAAAAGTCTGTAGTGTGCACAGCTTCTTTAAGTGTTGTCAGGGCCCTGTCTTGTGGCAAGTACAGCAAGAACCCCACTTTCAACAAGCTCCTTAACGAAATCTATGCAGCCTATAACCTAAAACTTTCTGTTGTTATTTGCTGGGTTCCAGGTCATTCTGGAATTGCGGGCAATGAAATAGTGGACAAGAATTCACGAGAAGCCGCTGGTCGGCAACCCAAAGATATAACCTATGTTCCGGGTGTAGATCTAAAACCTGTTGTACGTAGAGGTCTACGCAACCACTGGCAAGCTTAATGGGATAAACAAGTCGACAACAAAGTCCACCTTGTAAAACAACAACTGAGGAATGTTATCCCACAAAAGCTCAACGGGTTCAACGAAGTTAACGCGGCTCAAAATAGACCACACTTATGCCACATATAAACACCTATTGACAGGAACTGATCCACCCACATGTATTCACTGTGGAGAGAGTCTAACCGTTTTGCATGTCTTCATTCAATGTCCTGTGCTTCATCAAGCACGACTGACCCATTTCAGGGAGCTCTACCGATATCATATCCCACCTAATCCCGCGCTGTTTTAATCACTTGATGCGGTGGTTGACCTTAACAGACTTCTTCATTTTCTTGAGAAAATCAAAATTTTAACAATGATACCATTCCATCCTAGCCAACAGGCTGCGCCTCAAGTGTGAGGTACTGACTGGTGCATAAAAAGTATGTCTGAGCCTTCGCAGTTCTTGCTCAGGCATGGACGTCAGCCGTGAGGGTCTTGAGCCTTGCAGACTAATTTATCGTCACAGACTTCAGCCAACAAAATGAAGATTTTTAACAAAGTGACATTCCTTTTAAACGTGCCGTGTTTTAAATAGTTCAGAGAAATTTGCTACACATCATTTGTTTTAATTTTTACGCTAGTAACCTGCAATGAAACAACGATTGTACTGGCGCTCTTTGGCCTTAGATGCCATTGCGTCAATAAAACTTAATGTAATAATAATAATGCCCTAGGAGAGCCCTTATTTCATATACTGTGGCAAACAGTACTCTCCATATAGTGTGGCAATCAGTACTCTCCATGAATGCTGCTCATTTGACTCTCCTGAAATAAAAAGTGTCACTGATGGCGATTATGGAGAGGTATTCACCGGGCAGATTCCAAGGAACGTTCCGAGGGGTGACGTGTCGGCCCACCGAAACGCACCATGAAAGCATGGGCAATTCAGGAGGTATTTTAGTGCGCCATCAAACGCCGTTCGTGGTCCAAAAACCTAGTCAAAACCAAGAGTCGGCAACACAAGCAAAATGTATGATCAGGTAGTACAAGCATCACACAAATTGCACACTCGGCCGGTAATAATTACAATTCCCATTGTTTTAACCTTTTAGGTGACATTGTGAACAAACTTACCACGATATGAGTGCAAGTATAGTCCTTGATTATTCCCCAAACTGGACCAGACCACAATTCTTCAACGAGTCTCCAAAATTTCTCTTCTAGCAAACACTCATGGGAATACAAACGCTAATTGTCGTCCGTCTGTTACATGCCTCATCGACAACGCTCTTCTAAACAGGCGTCGGCATTTGGTCTCCAGGATGGATTAACCACGTTACTCGATTCACTCGACAAACATTACTTCCTCCAGAATTTAACCATCCCGTCCTACCCTCCGTCGTCTTTGTTGGATCCTGCCCAGTTTCGCGAATATTCCAAGGCTCGTCAGAGCGTAGGCAGTCGTTGCACAGCGAGGTAAGGGAAAGGAATTCTCTTCGCCGTTCGTCTGAGGTCTACGGCCGTGGTCGGCGCCGCTTTCATTTCTCGAATTCTCCCTATCGGCATGGACGTGAGGCTGTCATGACGGCGTATCCGGTGAAGAGGGTAAAGGCATGTCCCAAGTGCCTTTGAATACTTGTTTTCTGTCTTTGCGCGCGACCGTGGAGAAAATGATCGGCACGGTGTTTGATGTTATCATCTGGAAGCGGCGATGCACGTCTGAGTTATCGCTTTTTTGTGACACAAATAAGTGTTTTCTTACGAACAATACGCTTCCCGATACGCTTCCAGATACTGTAGAACGCAAGAGAATACGTTCTTCACAGTGGCGTTCTTTCTCGCATTCGAGTCGCATAGTGGCATAAAACAGTTTCGAGGCATCACACTACTGGAAGGGACCGTCTGCCACATACGTGCGTGCCGAAGAACCGTATTCAAGCGCAGAAAACACGAGCTAAGGAGCCGGACACAAAATCACACAAGAAAAACTTGCGAGAAAGCACACGAAAAAGCACGTGGACACGCACACATGCTCGGGTGGCGACATTGTAACACAGTGTCGTCTGCTTTCTCCAGTCTCTGCCTTAGCCGCGGCGCACGAAGTCGATGCATGCTTGTCTCAGCACTCGATCAGACGGGAATCGGTGGAACTTGCACCTCTTCCCCGTTTCACTAGCGCAAGGCTTCACAGGGCAAAATATCGGTACCATGGCGACATGTTCAGATCAAATCACTCTCTTTCCCTCTGAGCAGTGTATATTCATGTAGACTCCGCTCGCTCGCCTCACAGGTTCGCTAGATAATAGTTACCGCACGCCACGAGCAGACGACCGAGTGGGCGACGCGCAGTCCAGCTGCCATTTGTTGTTTTTCTGGTGCCTGACGTCATGCCAACTTGCGAGACTGCTGTGTGAAGTCACCAAAATGAGTACTGTACACTGACGTCAAGCTAGTGTTGATGTCCATAGGATTGCCAAGACTAATTTCACTTAAAAATCAAAATAAAATATCTTATCGCGCATTTGCTGAGCTTCACACTTCCTTAGAGCGATCTTTGTATACAGGAGATTTTTATGGCAGAACGAAGTGGCCTTCGAAAAAAAAATCTCCGTACTTCTTTGGAGCCCCTATTGGGCGCGAGGGCATACCGTGGCGCAACCATACGGAGGCATCCCTGTGACGTGCGTAGTTGGATTGCTCCGCCGCCTTGTCGCGCGCAGCACGCAGCCATTTTCGCATATTTTTTATTATTAGTCTGGTACTTCACTCAATGAAATCAGTGAAATACTGCTGCAGGTTTTTCCCTGACTGTACGAAGTGCTGAATAACTGCCCCGGAAATGTGTGTTACGCAATTGCGCTTATCACAATGTCTAACTTCTGTCGTCGTCTGCTGCCACCTAAATGAAACAACCACGGCGGAAGCGCGCCGCATCTGCAAAAGGTGGAACTCATTCCGTGTCGAATTGAAGTATCGAATGGGTATTAACGGTAAAGAAACTCATCTTTGCTGCAAGAAATGCACGCAACTACGCCACTACATTTGTTGCAGGTTTGCATCTAAAGACGGGCCACCGGTTGACATGCCAAGCATGTGCAAGTTTCATTTATGTTTAGCACACATAACCTTACGAAGCACAGCGCAAGTAGATTACCCGATTTGTGGGAAGTAACGCAACATTCTTACAGCCGCATTCAGCCATAACCTTTCTGTTATGGTTGCGCGCAAACGTGAGAATCGCGCACGCGCGGTCATCATTCAGAGTTATAACTTTTCTCTGTGGCACGCTCCTAATATTTATTGCGCGAAATTTCTAGGGTGGCCACACGTTAGACATTCGATCGCCATCTAGCCCCACATGGGTGAAATTTAATTATGAATGATTGCTTGAGTTCCAGAGCTTCTAATAAAGTAATAATAAGGTAATAAAGGTACAAAGATAATTAAAATGTGATCAGCCAGCTATATCATTTTCCGCCCTTGATCATGCTGCGAGCTCTTGTACACCGTGATCTAAACGGCAATTTGATGTTTCAGTAAAATTGCCTGTGTCTAGTTTTTTTTTTCAGCTTCATTCATATAGGCTAGCTGTGTGATATTTCACGGCAGCTCTTCGAAGACGAATCAGTTTTCGAAGCTTACCCTGTTTTCACCTGCAAATCAAAACAACATTAAAAGAAAGTGACAGTGGCTATATGAGCCCACTCTATAGAGACGTAATCTATAAGCAAGGAACCCTGCCAGCTGAAGTCGCGGATGGCAGGCGCGTTGGCAGAATTTTTTTAGGATGGAGCACCACCTTGATTTCAACTGGGGGCCGGGCCGGCAAGTGTGGGTGAACATTATTTTGTGCGCTATATACCATGAAAAAAATTCGGCTGGGGGGTGGCACGGGCGAGGTGTGCCACCCCCTGACTACATCATTGGTGGATGAAAACCAGCGTGGTCGGGTACACACATGTGGACGGACGCCCGGGGAGGATGGTGGTGGTGTAAACTGCAGTAAACGTTGCCTTGGCGAGAAAAGTAAGCTTTGGCGTAGACTAGAGCACGCATGTATGATCTAAGAAAGAAGGCCTTGCCGAACGAGCTGGCCGAACATGCAGAGGCAGCTGGCCACGATATAGACCGGAATAGGGTAAAAATAGTGAAAACAAAGGAAAAGAAACAACTTCCGGGCTATATCTCGACTCTCTGACAATTCAGAGTCCAATTTTAAAATTGCATGATAAATAAATGTGTTTGCACATTTATTTTTAATTGGAAAAGAGGCTCCTGTGCAGAAACTGAAACGTTCTGCTTTGATACGAACAATCATGATCTGTTCTCATTTTAATCCCATGGGCTCGAAATTATAACCACAACAAAGAGAGACGTGGCAGTGGCACAGCCAGTGGCTGCGACAGTGGCATCGCGTACAGAGTGCACCGCGGCACGCCACCGGAAACGTTTACTAGTAACGTTTACTGTAACTGCAGAAGTCAGCACGGAAGAAGTCAAAGCAATACAATGCTGTTACAACATGAAAACACGGTAAAGTCGTTGTTTAAAAAAACGTATCTAACCGCCAGCTTTTCTTCGCCAGAGCGAGGCGAGGTCACGTGATCCCACCCTGCACGTCACAGCGATTGCAGCGCTCGCACCTCCAGTGGTATGCCTTGCGCCGAATACTTCGTAAAAGTACCACTATCTGCTCTTCCCCTCGCTGCCTCCTCTCCAGTGCGTTGCTTTTTTTTTTTCGCTTGCGACAGTGGGGTCCCCTGTAACGCGCCGCGAGCTTGCAGCTTGCTTTCGAGTTGGTGGCGCGCCGCCGCTGCTGCATTAGTTACAGCCGCTCCTGTACAGCCGCGGCCGTGTGCCGTGCATGGGATACGAATTTATGTAATGATTCTTCTGCGTTGATTTTCTCAGCAACACTGGCTGCGCTCACCATCAGTATTACGGCAGAAGAGCTCCCGCAAGTCATGCACAAGTTCTAGAGTATTACACGTCGTTTAATCTTTTTTTCACAGCATAGTGTTTCCTTGGGTATCTGATGCTGATATACATAACTGGCTTTATTGAAAACAGGTTGAAATGAGATTCAGTAAACTCGCCACGCTGATTATTGAACCGGTAAGAAATATTTAAATCCCAGCTGCGGTATCTTAAGTCATTTGGGAAGGAATAGTGTCCGTGTGTACAAACTATCTAGATATTTTAAAACCAAACCAATGTCAGGCTTGTCCATGAAAGTGCTCGCTCAGTGTGTCGTGACGCTTCACGTGCTACCCCTCCGCTGCTTGTCCAATGACTTGTGCACACAGTACGCCATTGTGAGATGTTTGCCTTCTGCGGCGCAGTTTGCAACCATTGTCTTGGATTGTCTTAAGGTTTTACATGTCTTCATGGGCGTTGCAGATAATGTAGGTGATAAAGGTCATTCTTGCACACGGAAACTATTTCGAATTGCTGGATGGCCAAGATGGTACTGTGTTGTAGAGGTCGAAAAACACAGTCGCTTTATCACTGTCGAAATTACCGCTCACCCATTTCTAGCGATGTATTCTCTGAACTCAACGCACAGCATCGCCTCGAAGCAACGAAAAAGTTTGGCGCATCGTCATATGTATTGCAACAAAGCGTTTTTTTTTTTTTGCAAGTGCCAGCGGTTAATTCCATAAGGAGCACACGCGACGTGCACGCTGTTGCAGACACGGGCTGCGCTTGAGAACAGCCGTGGTAATCATGAAAAACGAAACATCAACCATTTTTGAGAGAGATTCTCTCACACGTCCTGCACTTTGTAGGCGGCGGACAAGAAACACAGTGGCGCTTTGGCGCATCCAACATGGCGCCGAGCGGCGAAAACTGGTTCTTCGCCACATCCGCCTGAAGAGACAAGAAGCTCGGGCGGATAGAGGAGGAAGCGGCGCAGATAAAAAGAACGCTGTACTTTTCGCAAGGTATGGGAGTTTTAGGGCAGCTTCCGGTATGGTGGCGATGGCGGCTTAACAAGCTTCTGCTAGCAGACGAAAACGTGTAGTCGGTGTGGCAAGATGCCGGAGCAGCTGTTCAAAAAGGTCTTCGCCGACTGTATATCATCATTTTTTTTGCGCTGCCGTAGCAATGCAGAACTGTTTCAGTTTAGCATCATTAAGGCATAGACCGTACAGCTATAGTTTTCTTGACTACTCACGATTAACTATCGTTGCTTCAACGCATAACGTACAAGTCTATATATATATATATATATATATATAATACCACAGGACCTTTGAAATTCATTACACATGCTTCGTAAAACTTGCTGGGCTAGTTGGTGCGTGTTAGAGCAACGGAACACAGGACAACGACGCCGAAGCGACTCATTCGTTCACAAACAGTCGCCGGACTTACAACCACTTTGAAACTGGTATGCTGGAAGTACGGTGACAGTCTGTGAACGAGTCACGTTGCCTCTTCTGCATCCTTGTCACGACTTTCACGGATTTTTTTTTCTCTCGCATGATAATAAACGTGCAAAAGCACGACTCCCGTATTATTTTGAGACACCGAGACTGAGTAAGCGTCGTTATACCAACCTCGACTGAATTCGTTGAGTGAGTGTGCTGAGTGCGCTTGCAATTATAGCACGCATGACGTGCATAGTCGAGGAGCACGAAAGAACTACACATCTGTAATTGCCGTCTTGAACAGTAAGATCATCTAAATATTCTAAATATTTTAGGTTATCTAAATATTCAATTTCGCCTTTTAATTTTGATGAAGTTCACTGCACCACAATAATTACTAGGGGCCACTTTTTCTATATTTCGAAGCGGGCAGCGATGACTTCTTCGCAAGAAAGGAAGGGAGAAAAACAAAACACAACTCGGGGCGGTTAACTGCAGGTGCATGCCTGGTTGGAGTGCTTGAATTTTCCCGTGAAACATAACTGCCTAACTCAACAAATAAAGGGCAAATATTTAAAATGTCTTAATCACTGTCTCGAATGATATCTTTCGCTTTTTAAATACGCCTGCGGCCATAGTGAAAGCAAATGTGAAGGTGTCGATCAAATATGAAACGTTAGTGATTAATAAGAGTTAAAGATTCTAGTGCAGGTAACTTTAGAAATATGCCAAAATGCATAAAGAGCAGAGTGAAATAATGTGAGCCAAGAATAGAAAAAAAATCTTCTAAACCCACCTCCTTCTTCCAATCCTACTTGGAAATCCTAGCGTACTTCTCCCATTTGCCTATTCTGAAGCTCCCCTCAGAGTGCTCGCCATGAAAGTTACGTTTACGACTGTCGTGAAGAAGGGGGCTAGCTCCATGGTCTAATAAGAGACAAAGATCGCGCTTAAACTGACCAATCTGGGTCGAGCAGAGAGACAGCATTAGAGCCCAGAGATGCAACAATATGATAAGCCAAACGGGCAGTAAGAGCGGCGTCCTCCAGCCGACCCAAGACACCCTCTCACTACTAGCCAAGCGCAAATAAATACATTCGACTCTAACGGTTATACTCAGTATCAGAGCTTTAATGACACGAACACCTTTGAAAGCTGATTCAAGCACAGGCGGGCAGATTTCGGCCTTGTCACTGTTTAAGTTTAAATACTAAATTTAAAATATTAAATTTAAATTAGCGTGTGTTGGTGCAGCTCTATTACGATCTCTAGGAAGTAGGGGAATATCTTGCCTTTGCACCAGCACTTCTTTCAGGCTCTCATCGCCTGTCTGTAACTTCCTAAAGTTTCTTGCCAAACCGACACCAATGTAAGATCCACATAGCCGCATAGTCTAAGAGAAAAAAGTTGCACCATTTTCCTAAAGGGAACCCTGATGGTATGCGAAGCAGCAGCGTTGCGCACAGTTGGCGTCATGGGTTGAACGGCACTAACGCCGGTGCTGCAGTGAGCGCTGGAAGATTCATTTGAAGGGATGGCTGGCGTAGGTCTTGTAGGTGACACAGACATGCTTCAGTGCGTATGTTAGGTGCACGTCGGGCTTATTGTGCGTGAACCGACGAGTCGGTGGTGTAGCGAGTGGTGGTTGCGGCAGGTATTGCGGCAAAAGAACGAAGCGGCAGCTGCGAGCGCGCAGCAGGCGAGGAATAGAGAGTACTGAAGGAGCTGCGTGCAGGAACTGCTATGCCCTTCGGCTCCTCTGTCGCGCTTTCTTGATGCATATTTTTTCGTATTTGCCAATCATTAATGTATAGCACATGACATAGCCCTTGAAGTGTGACACGCCAATCTACTGAATTCAGCTCCATAAAAGTCATTGTGAGATATCGAAAATAATTCAGAAAGGATGTGTCTTATACTGATTTCTTTTGTCTTTAATTCTTTCTTCGTTCGTTAGGCGCTTACAAAATTCAGAATATCTGAGCCGACTCAATGGACGTTAGCTAGGCTCAGAAAGCTGTGAGATTAAAAAAAAATACCGTTTCAAACGCACGCAGAACCAGGAGGCCGTAAGTACAGAGGGCAAAGGAAGGGAATTCGACACTACATTTTTTTCAACATTTTCAACGGTCCGTTTTGCCTCGCGAAAACTGCGGAAATCGGCAAAACTGAAGTCGCTTATGCTCATGAAAATTCACAACGCAACAGTAGCGTCGACTGGGGTCTTTTGTCGTAGAGAGCAGAGCTGTTGCGTTTGCTCTTGTTTTTGCAGTCGTTCTAGCGAGTGAACTAGCAAGCACGTAATGGCGGTTCGGGGACGCGTCCGGCTAGCGGAGACAAATTCGTAGTTGCTCTTTCTAATTGTTCTATGTGCAAGTACACCCAATAGTTAACTTAGTCAGTGTATAGTACGCTGTAGTTGCACCTGGTTGCGCAGAAAGTTGTGCAAAGGAGTCGGGCTTTGCACTACTCAAATCTGCATGACAGGGGGTGCTGCGTACCCGCAAAATTCCAGAATATGACGCTTATACCGACGCGCTGCAACATTCACCGCCGACAGAAGACTGGAGGAGTGAGTCAATTTTGATGCGACAGCAGCGCCCCGTCTGCCACTTATGACGGCAGCGCCACGCGAAACTGCTCAGCTTTGAAACTTACCTGTCCTAGAAACGTTGACCAAAACAGCGTTAGCAACTGTCAAGTCAGTTAAATTGCATCAGCCATTGCATAGAGTCTTTTTCAAATTAACTAGAGGGAACTGTGGCGCTGTGATCGTTCAGCGACCATGGGAATGATAGGTAGTACACAAATTTGTATAGTCTTCGTGCTTACAGGTTTCAAGTGCACTCGTGGCTTTGTTTATTGCGGTATTTTGTTTTTGTGACGCATAAAAGAAGTAGTTTTCAACTTCGTGACCCGATTTGAGCTGGTGAGCCTAAATGCTTAACGTGTGAAGCGTGACTGCTGAACATAAGCTCATTGTCGTATTGTGAAAAAGCAGCCACCAGCCACGGGAATCCAAATGGAGCGGAAAGTATCAAAAATAGTTAAATTTAATGTGATACCGATCATTCCAATGCAAGCTGAAGCGCCATGCATTGCAGTTCCTTTGACACTAGAGTCGGAGTTCTCTTTATTGTATTTATAAAAAACTCTGACACATTGACGGCCATGCTACAGAACTGGCCATACCTAGTTTATTTATGTAGTGACCGAATTATGGGCGAAAGCGAGGGATTTGTTCCTCAGAAGCTCCACACGTTCGAGCTGAATACGAGAAAAGCAGATGCTGGCAAGAGTGACAGCGTCTGTGGTCGTCCGCGTGCGGACGACGATAAAATGAAACATGTGGTATAGAAAACACCTACAGTCTCCCACGATGTTCACTTATGTTCAAGTAGTTTTGAAACAGATTCACTGAAAACTTGGGCTTTTGTATCAGAGCTAAAAAAACCACACGCATCAAGGTAATGTTCTGTTCTGTTCTGTTTTAACTGTTTTGCTGTGGAGAGGTTGAGGAGCCTATTGCCTCGGCTACTCCATATCACGGAGTTCTGCAGCGAAAAATAAAAGAATAATACAGAACGGTACCCAAAAATTAACAATACGGAAAAGGAAAAAAAACACATAATAGCACACTGAAACCAGTTCAAATAACATGTCAATACACAGTTTTCTTCACGCAGTTCACACAGTCAAAAACTACTTACACGCACACCTTACTACTCTAACGCCAGTATATACATGACCACACTTTACATAATACCCATTTCTGGCTGTCAGTCATAGGCGCTTGTCCAGTCCGGTCTCCACTAAAAAGTCTGTCAGGAAGATTATTGCCTTTTTCTGAAGATGCATCTCAGGCCATGGTCTAAGTAGTTTCTTTATTGTGAGGGGCCGTCTGTCCAAACTTGCTAATTTGTTCTTTAATTTTTCTCTTTCTTTCGCGTATTTAATGCACTCCATAAGAATATGGCGAACATTTTCTTCTGCATGACCACAATGGCATTCCGGTGAGTGGGATCGATGTATCTTGTGCAGGAAGCTGTTTGTGTATGCTACTTCCAATCTAAGTCGGTGGATCAATGTCTCTAGGTGTCGTGAAAGGTCTGTCGCTATGGAAAATTTTCTGTGTGGATCAACTTCATAAAGTACCGTTTCCTTTGATTTAGGGCTCTCAAACCACTTCTCCAGCGAACAATGGTTAGCTCCTTGCGATATAAAATGTCGAATATCCGTCCCAGATATAGGGATTGTGCAATCCCGTCCTTCCTTCAATGCTTTCTTCGCGAGACTATCAGCATCTTCATTTCCCTTTATTCCAATGTGGCTGGGTATCCATTGGAATACGATGTTGTGACCCTGCGATGAGGCATATTCCACAGTTTCTGCGAGACATTGTGGTATTTCATCATTTCTGCAAGGTGATCTCACATTTCTGATTAGCTGAAGAGCAGGTTTGCTATCAGTGCATATCACCCATTTTCGTGGATCTGGATTCTCGCAGATAAGCTTAACTGCTTCAAAGATAGCCACCAATTCTGCTGTCGTCGATGAAGATTTGTTCGATAATTTGTACATCTTCTTTTCCTGAATTTCGGATATAAAGACCGCACAGGCTGACGCTTCTTCTGTGCATGATCCATCTGTATATATCTTCGTTTTTTCATTATGCATTACATGAAGCTGATGAAGTACCAACTGTGCCGCTACTAGAGGTGCCATGGCTGCTTTCTTCTCTATGCCGTCTACTTCGCGGATAACGTTGAGAAGTGGCAGCGTCCAAGGTGGTTTTTAAGGTTTCCATTGTTTAAATTCTGGTACTACTGCTTGAAATGATGATATAGTATCCTGTAGTCTCGTTGCCGTTCTTTGTGTTAGTGCACCAGATAAAAAATGACTTTCATGTTGCGTGAAAATTATAAATTTCGAGATGTTTCGTTAGTTCGCAGTACTGCCAAAGGTGGCTCTCGAGCCTCCGCATACACTAAATCACTGGAAGTTGACCGTGGTAAACCCAGACATACCCTCAAGCTCCTTGCCAATAACAAGTGAAGTCTCCTTTCGGTGGAGGCTGGGAGTCCATGCAGCAGGGGCAGTGAGTAAGTTACGATGGGGCGTATCCAGGCAACATGTAGGGCTAATAACGACTCTGTAGTACCACCCCATTTGGCCCCGCAGAGATGCCGGAGGATTCGAATGGCCTGATTCACTTTTTGTTCCAGGGACTGGACATGAGGCGACCATGTTAGTCTCCGGTCTAAAATTACTCCCAAGAATTTATGAGTTTTAACCATTTTAATAGGCTGATTTAGCAGAATAATCTGGAAATTTTCAGGTCTTTTTAATGTAAACGGAAGTATGGCTACTTTGGCCAGACTCAGTGCCATACCTCTTTTTTTTAGAAAATGGTCTACATTATCCAACCCTTCTTGTAGAGTTTATTGTATAGCCAAAAACGATAGACCAGACGTCCATATACTTATATCATCAGCATATACTGAACATGTGATGTTGGGTGGAAGATTATAAGGGAGCTGTGCCATGACTGCATTAAAGAAAGTAGGGCTTAGTACGCTGTCCTGTGGCACTCCTTGGTTGACGACATGTTCTGACGTTGGGCCCTCCTGCGTAACTACAAAAATTTTCCGGTGCTTCAGGAAGTCAGCGATCCAACGCAGTATCTTGCCCTTGAATCCCTGTAACGCCAGGCCTTCCAGAACGTGAACGTGACTCACTGTGTCGTATGCTCGGTGGACATCAAGGAATACAGCGACAGTGATGTTTCCTTGCGTTCGTTGGTTTTCCACATCTGTGACCAAATCCAGAATGCAGTCCATTGTGCATCTACCTCTTCTGAAGCCGACTATGCTTTCTGGCAGTAGATTTTTCATGTCTTGCCACCATAAAATTCGTTCATTGATCATTTTTTCCATCACTTTTGAAAAACAACTTGTCAAACTAACCGGCCTAAACGAGTCCAACTGAATAGGGCTCTTCCCTGGCTTTAGCAACGGTACTACTTTTGATATCTTCCAACTTTCCGGAACTTTTTCTTCTTGCCAAATTTCATTATAGATGTCCAACAGGTGTAATTTTCCTTTTTTGCACAAATTAGCAAGAGCAGCGTATGTAACTCCATCTGTTCCTGGTGAACTTGTTCGTTTCACTGAAGACAACACATATTGGAGCTCCTCTGGTGTGAAGCTGCCATCCAGATCTGATGAACTGATCGCAGAGGACTTTGTTACAACCACCGAAGCTGATTCTGCTGAGGATTTATATTCGCTCGTTTGGGCGGTCTCTCCATTTCTCAGTATAAGATCGCAAAATTCTTCGGCAATCACATGTTCGCTAACTCCTCGAGACAGCGCTAGAGCCTGCAGTGGTCTCGAGTGGACTACTGGCTGTCGGAGGGCGCGTACCATGTTCCACAGTTGAGTCGCCGAGGTAAATGGGGAAAGTGAGGCACATAAATCTTGCCACCTTTTGGTTGAAAGCTTCTGCAGTTGGTTACGCATTGTAGTGTGTACTTTCTGTGCAACCTTGAAATCTTCTAAATTACCTGACCTGCGATATCTTCTTTCAGATCGGCGTCGTATTGCCCGAAGCCTCTCATACTCAGCATCAACACCCGAATACCCATCTGGAATGGGTACTGTACGAGTTGCTTTTGTTAGAAAATTTTTTATCTTCGATGCATATGTTTCTGCGTCAGAACAGGGTTCAAGATTTTGTCTCTGTAGTTCTCGAAAGATTGCCCAGTTTGTAATTCTTGTTGTGTGGTTATTTGCTTGTTTTCTTCAACTTTGGGTGATATATGAATACTGGCAAGTGGTCACTTCCTCTTGTGTCAGCGTATGCAGTCCAGTCTGCTCCAGCCGCTAATTCAGAGGAGCACACAGTAATGTCTAGTACGCTGCAGTAGTTATGCCCCCGTAGAAACGTTGGAGAACCATCATTTAGTATAGTGTAACCATAATCTTCGCATATTTTTACTATCGCAGATCCCCTTACACTACAACGCTCACTACCCCACAATTCATGGTGCGCGTTAAAATCACCACATATAATTATGGGATCATGGTCAGATCTACACACTGCAGCCAACTCTGCGTATGAAACTTTTGCTTGAGGGTGCACGTAAACACTAACTACAGTTACAGTAACGTTACCAAACTTCACTTTGCATCTAACAAATTCCGGCGCATCTGTTTTTGAAGTAGCCACAAGTGTCGACGGAATATCGCGTCTCACACACAACATCACTCTGCTTTTTGCAGCAGGACGGTCTGCTTGGTACACCACATAATTGGACAAGCGAAAGTTAGTGGATACTCTTGTTTCGAAAATACACAAAATCGGAAACCCGTGCTGAGCGACGAATTTACGAAAATCTCCACTCTTATTCTGCAAACCGTTGCAGTTCCACTGGAATATTGCACTTCTTTTGTACCAGTTAGATAGTCCGGTAGTCATGATTACGACAAGAGAAGATGCTCAACATCTAGCAGCAATTTCACTTCTGGTAAAGAACCTGCTTGTGGCAGGGATCGTAGAATTGCTTTGAGAGCCGCAAAGATTATTGGCAAAATGACTTGCTCGCTTCCGGCTATCTCCGCCGAGATCGCAGTTCTCGAAGAAGTTTTGCTCAGCAAGCTGCTGTGACCCTTCCCTTTGGTACTCAGTGTGGTGCTAAAGCATCTCGTCGCACATGTTTTCTCATTCTGTTCATTCCCTATGGTAGTGGTAGAACAGTTCCTAAATAGCTTATATGGATTCGGAAGACCTTCTGCATACATGTACTGATCATAATAATGCTATTTCTTCACGTCAAAACGCTGCGTCTCTAATAGCATATTTCTATCGTGTGTCGCTGTCTGAACTTCTAAAAAAAATCAACCAGCTCCGCTTCGCAGACACCAATAAAACAGCGAAGCTAGAGGCTTTTTTTTTTCGTCCGGCTAACACATTTCTATGTTTTGCAAGCCTTTCAAATAGGTTGCATCAATGCTCTTTGAGGAACACTCTTTGTTAAGCTTTGAGGTAGTAGTATAGTTTTATTGCATCTTACCCATGCCATGCTTACACACAAGTATACAACGATGCATCTATTTAGATGCTCCAGTATGTTGTGTCACTGCTCTTCATGAAACACTCTTGTTAAGCTTTGACGTGGTATAATTTAGCCACGACCATTTATTACGAAATGTATCACATGACTATGGTAACGTGAATGCCATTTGTCGGGCTAACTGTTACCTTCTTTTATTTAATGAATGCTGTGTGTAATGGAATTGAACCAATTTTTGTTTGGCTAAGCGTTGATAATTATTATAGTTTTCTAATAGGCAGCACAAATTTTTTTGACGCACACTTGTTTGTGGGGCTTTATTTTTATGTGCACCAGGGGTGAGCCGTGGGCTTTACCCAATGTGCGGGGCGCATACCCGTTTATGATGTCCACAAGCCCCACCACAAGTCCCGGTCATGAAAGACTGGACTGAAAACTACTTCGCTGAGCCTTACAGTGTGAGAATTACAGTGCCCAATCACAAACGATCGTAGCGATATCCATGCCAAGAAGTGTTGAGACCCGTTGATTGATAATTGGAGTTTATCGTCCCGAAACTATCATATGATTATGAGAAACGCCATAGTGGAGGGCTCCGGAAATTTTGACCACCTTGGGCTCTTTAAAATGCACCCAAATCTGAGCAGATGGGCCTACAGCATTTTCGCCTCCATTGAGAATCGAGTCGCCGCAGCCGCGATTCGACCCGCGACCTGCGGTTCAGCAGTCGAGTACCTTAGCTACTAGACCACATCGGCGGGGCAGTGTTGAGAACCGTTTGTGAGCAAAAATTTTATGGTTTGTAAAAGGTTCAGCGTCATTCATTAAAACGCAAAAACTAAAAAAGCCCTGTTTTAAAAACAGTCATGAGAACTTGGTGTGCAGGTTGTATGAAACCGAAAAAGTGCCTCCGACAGGCTAGCTTAAGTCTCTATAGGTGGACCGACTTTCATCTAAGGTGATTAATCATCTTTGTTTGGCGGATTATTTATGAAAGAGTTCGTCAGCGATGTCACGTGATTTCGTTGTCAGCGCTCTTTACTTTTAAGAACTACCCCTTTCAAAACTAACACACCAAGCCGGATGACACACAGTCGGTGAAGATATGTTGCCCCATAGATACGTCATCCGGCCAGTACGAGGCGCTTGTTATATAACAGGGAAGCTGTGTATCTTATTGTATTTTCATTCATCCGTTGCCAGTTAGGGTATTACCTGTACTTTGGACACACTACAATTAAAACTTAAGCATGAATAACCTAATCCCAGGGTCCGTTCGCGAAAGTGTGCACATACTCCTCAATTTACGTCAAATTGAAAACGAAGTGTTACTGAAGCCAACCATCAAGGTATAACGATGACTAGTCCTCCTGTCGAAACGGTGGCTCCAGCAACTCCCCAATGAACGATTCTCATAAATAAAAGTCATATCTTGCTCTCAACGTCTTTCTTGTATAATTAGATTTAGCAGGTTATAACCTTTGCCCCGCATGGACACACCGAGTGTAAAGGTGACAGCGGCACTGTCATTCTTACATTCGGCTACGACTGCGATGTATCATTGTCAGCTGCCGGAATGTCTCTGGTGGGTGGTACTGGCTGTGTGTAGGTGGTCGCTGCCTTTTTTTAACGCGATAGCGTGAAAGAGCTCGTTTCGCAGAAATCTTGGTGTTGGCGTCGTTGGCTGTGACCGAAAAATCAGCGATGATGCAAATGAAACAATTGATAAACAAAACCTGGAAGAGAGTGGGGAACAAAGCAGGCTTGTTTGGGTCCAAGTGGGGATGGAACCCGGGTCGTTTGCGTAGCAAGCGGATGTTCTATCACACAGGCATGACTCTGCTTGTGAAAACAGTGAAAAGAACTTACTCTGCTTGGAAATGCAGTCAAAGTATCTGTCATGCTTCACAAACACATGCCTCCTGTATACACACAATGTAACATGAAATATTGCAGTAATAATGCGTGGAACAAGCGCCCATTGCCAACGGGCGTCAGAATATGCGATTATCATAATAGCTCAGCGGTTCAAAGCCGGTATCTCACTACAAAAGGTGTGCACGCTACTGTGCCTATTACCTTAAGGCCACGTATAGTGGGTGCATAGCAAAGTTGAAAAGGTTTCATGCACTAAGCGTCTGAAATATGCACTAGGAACAAGATATTGCTATCGCATTCAACTCCTAAAGGAGAAGCTTTAGGGTCCCCTATTTTTTTCCCCAGTCCCTTACGTGTCTTGCAGAATTGCTGAAGATTCGGGCGGCCAAAATTGGCGGGCTCGTTGTGGCCGCAGTGCTCGCCCACACTGCGCTATGGTTGGGAAACTTGTTAGAAGCTCTGGAAGTCGAGACTGGCTGCATCACTGGGGTCGAAAATCGACCAGAAGATCTGGAGGTCCAGGTTGACTATCGCTCAGGTTGGTCTCAGCCCTGTAGGGGCCTTTTTGGGCAGCCGCCAAGCATACATTTCGCAGCGGGCTTCGGCAGTATCTGAGAGTCAGCGGCAGACGTTGCACGCCAGAAGACTGTTACCATTGCACCAATCTATGAGACACACAAGGTACCTTGGCTGGGCGTTCTAGGTCTGTCTTTTTCAGGATAGAAGTTGGCACATCTACAGGCTCTGGGATTACTGACACGGCAACTTTCTTAAACTTGTTCCGGATAACTTTGTCATTCTTCTCGCTTGAGCGGAAGTAATAGTGTGCATACACGGTCAAGATATGCTCTCGAAGCAGCAGAAGCGGCTACAGTGGGTCTGCGAGCACGATGGTATGTTTCACGGAGGACTCTTCCGGTACCTTCGAGAAATGTGGCCTGGGACACAGAGGTGATAGCCTCTGCGCGAAAGTGGTCGTGGTCTCAGGTCGTAGGAGTCGATATTCTTGGCAAAGACTCATATCCACGGCCAGTGGTGGTGCCTGCTCCACAGCCATCTGCACTGCTCTCGTTGTGGTGGCTTCAGGCTGGACATGAAATATTGGATTTCTACTACTCAGAAGCTTGGTACTACTCAGAAGAAGACTGGTGGTATAGGACGAAGCTACACCACTGATGCTGTTCATAGAGAAGCTTCCAGGCCGAAATTGATCCCAGAAGCCGGCCCCTCTCGAGCTAGGTCACTGAAAGATGGCTGGGTGGTGCAGGGCAGAGCTGGTTCATTGAGTTGGTTCACATTGGGAGTTCTGTCTGCCGCGGAACGGTGATCACAGTAATGTAGAACCCGAATGAAAACAGCAATAAGCCTGCCGCTCCATTCCAGTCAGGAACGTTGCTCCGTGCACTCGTACTCCGTGCACTCCGTGCACGCCTCAGCAGCACTGCGAAGATGGTCTATGGCTACCCACCATTTCTTCTCTTCTGGCCATGCCTCGCGAGCTGCAAGAGTATTGATGATCGCAACCGGATTTTCGGCGTCGTCTCCGTGAAACATTGGTAGCTCGTAGGTAGCTGGCGATGACGGGATAACGGTCATGAATCCAGAGTGTGTGCACTCCAAACAGCCCTGTGAAAACTCCACGAGGGAACGCCATAGCTTGCGCCGGTTCTTGTGAGGCAACCGCAGCCAACACGGCATTGATTGTGCACGATGTTGGAAAGGCGCCGGAAACAGATTGTAGCTCGACGCTATCAAGGCGTAAATTGGGACAAGCAGTGGCGCAATGGTGTGCAGTTGCTCCGGGGCGCTGTCAGATGATCCGGTTGGAGAGACAGGGCCAGCATTCGCGGAGGGTACAGCGGCTCCAGTACTCACAATGGCGGCGTTTATATATAGTCAAAAGACGCGTACGCAGCGGCTTTTATCGGCTGCCATGAAGACAGAGCCCTGTTCACGGGATTGATTCCATGGAGAGCTTTACACATTATTTAAATCAGCGCAAAAAACTAGACAACAAAAAGACACATTTCTTGTCCGGTCTTTTGCGTTTAACGCATTCTCAGACCGGGGGAGCCCCCGTGGTGTCTTGGCGTGAATGAGTATCGCGGCGCCAGTGAAGAAAAGTCTAGCTACAGAGGAAACCTGGATGCTGTCCCCGGATGGCGTTCGGAGCACCGGGTGGCTATGAGCGGCCGAGGCCATAGACGCCGTCACCGAACTGTACTTGGTGCGATGCCGATAGGTGGTTTCCATGTCTGAGGAAGCATTGGTGGCTTTCCTGGGATGGCCGGTCACAAACGCGAAACATGCTTGAGCACAGGTGGTGCCTACCTTAAGGCTTCATTTCTGACGGCTGTGTCATTGCAAGAGAAAAAACAGAAACTCCCATTTGCAGGGTCGGCCGTTCCATTTGTTTGTTGTTTGTTTCCTCTATATTTTTACACGACATTGGCAATGAAAGAGCACCATACACGACGAAGACGATCAAAGCGACCGTGCTCGTGTTGTTGTTGCTGCTGTTTGTTCATCTTGGCTGCAGCTGCCTCTGACTCTCCTTGTATATTTTGTAAATATATTTATTTCATTCAGTCTCTCACCCCCGTGACATTTGGTGGAGGTGCTGGGTACAACACATTATAACGGAGCTCCGCAGTGGCCGACGCTTGGATTTTTCTAACATGGCAAACCAGGGACCGGCTCCCGCCGAGGCGACTACAACAACTGTTGTCCTTCTGCAGCTAAAAGATCCTGGCACGTTCTGTGGCACGGATGATGTCGACATCGAAGAATGGTTGCCGTTGTACGAACGTACAAGTACGAATTACTGCTGGGATGAAACTCTTATGTTAGCCAATATCCTGTTCTACTTGAAAGAAACAGCAAAAGTGTGGTTCGAGAACCACGAAGATGAAATTGGAAGCTGGGATGCATGCAAAGAAAAGATGCGCGCCCTTTTCGGCAAGTCTGTGGGTGGAAAGGCAGCGGCCAAGAAGGAGTTGGCATCTCGTGCGCAAACGTCATCGGAGTCCTACGTGACTTACATACAGGACGTGCTTGCCCTTTGCCGAAAAGCGGACAACGGTATGGAAGAAACCGAAAAAGTAGCTCTCATATTGAAAGGCATTGCAGATGATGCATGAAACCTTCTCATGTGCAAGGACTGCAACACGGTCGATGCCATCATCATGGAGTGCCAGCGTTTTGAGGACGCAAAAAGTCGACGTATCGCCTATAATTTCACTCGACGACCAACCACAGCAGCAACCTGGTCGTGCGAAGACAGGCCTGCACTACAGACGCCGTTAACTGCAGAGCACGTGACCAAGATCATCAGATGTGAACTTGAAGCTCTGTCTCCTGCGTCCACGTGCTATCATGCCTGTGACTCTAGCCCTCAGATGGTGCCACTGGTACATGCCATTGTGCGACAAGAGCTTTCCAATGCTGGACTGGCCTCCGAGTGCACTACAGCTCCCTCTCAGCCGATCAACCGTCGTCGACCCCCTGTTTCGTATGCCCAAAGCCAAAACCTACCGGCGCGCCCTCGCGATCCAGCCGAGTGGAGGAGTGCTGACGATCGCCCGATTTGTTTCAACTGCCACCGTATCGGACACGTGGCCCGCCATTGTAACACTCGGTGGTATTGGCATCAGGCATCCTATGGGTACCCGCATCGACCAGAGAGGGATCATGGACGCTTTCAAACCTACCGGGAGTCACCTCAGGCCACCAGTGAAGACGTTCCTTCTATGCCACCATATCGTCGTCGCTCTCCTTCTCCGCATGCTCACCAGTCCCGTTCACCACTCTCCCGTCGCCCATCGTCTCGCTCGCCCCAATTTCACCGACCAACGTCGCCGACTGACCACCTGCCGCGAGAAAACTAGATGATGCAGCTTCCGGAGGTGATGCTGCATCGACCACTTGCCCGCCAAATCCTCTGACTATGCTGCCGACTCGACGCAACCTTATTGACGTTGAAGTAAATGTCACACCCGTTCTTGCACTTGGGGACACAGGGGCTCACATATCAGTGATGAATTCAGATCTTCGTTGCCGCCTCAGGAAAGTTTTAACGCCACCCACAGTGCCACTCATCTATGTCGCCGACGGCAGCACGTTCCCGTGCTTGGAATGTGCTCCGCGCGTATAAGTGTGGCTGATCACTCCACGACAGTGCTATTTGCTGTGCTCGAGAAATGTTCCCATGAACTTATCCTCGGCATGGACTTTTTATCCGCTCACTCTGCCCTTATTGATTGTGGAACCGGCATGCTTCAACTTGATTTACCATGTTACCATGACTACCCAACAACAGCTCAACCCCGTTTGTGTTCTGCAGATCACATTCGCCTAGCACCTCAAGCCGTTACTTACGTGAACCTGAGATCTGTCCCTCCTGTTCCCGATGGTGGCTACATGTTGACACCTATTGCTGACGCTCTGCTGGCCAAAAATGTTGCCGTGCACATTTTTGACAGTCACGGGAAATACAGTATCTCTTCCGATCCTAAACTTAAGCTGGTGCGCTCAAGTTATCCCAGATGGTATGACTTTGGCAAAAGTTTTTTCTATATATGCTGCCATTTCGGCGTTCGTTGCGGAATCTTCTTCGTCCTCTGCTCCGTTTTCATCCTCGAAGAGCGCAGCGGATGCCACTATTGACAAGATGATTGCTCCGGACCTTCTTCCAGCACAGACAGCTGACATCCAGCACCTGCTGAAATCCTACCTCGACATCTTTGATTTTGATGACCGCCCTTTGGGTCAGACATCCTTTGTAACTCATAGGATTAACACTGGAGACGCCGGACCCATCCGACGACGTCCTTATTGCCTGTCTAATGCTGAGCGACAAGTTATACAGCACGAAGTTGAAAAAATGCTCACAAAAGACGTCATCGAACCTTCCTGCAGTCCATGGGCATCGCCAGTCGTGCTAGTCAACAAGGAGGATAGCAGCTGGCGCTTCTGCGTAGACTACCATCACTTAAACAAAGTAACACGTAAGGACGTGTACCCACCGCCGCGGATTGACGATGCTCTCGACTGCCTACATGCGTCTGCATACTTTTCATCTATCGACTTGCGATCAGGATACTGGCAGATTTCTGTCGATCATCGAGACCGTGAGAAAACGACATTCATCACACCGGATGAAGTTTTCCAGTTCAAGGTTATGCCATTCGGATTGTGTAATGCGCCAGCTACATTTGAAAGGATGATGGACTCTCTGCTGCGTGGATACAAATGGACCACGTGCCTGTGCTATCTCGATGACGTCATCGTATTTTCACCTACATTCGCAAGCCACTTTAGCCGCCTAACGGCTGTTCTTGAGGTTTTCCGGAAAGCACGACTTCAGCTCAACTGTTCTAAATGTCGCTTTGGCCGTCGGGAAATCACTGTGCTGGGCCACCTTGTCAGTGCTCGAGGCGTGCAATCTGATCCTGACAAAATTCGAGTTGTCCAAGATTTTCCCATACCATGGTCCGCAAAAGGTGTACGGAGTTTTATCGGCCTTTGTTCTTTCGACGTTTCATGAAGAATTTCGCCGACATTGCCTGACCACTTACGGAGCTACTGAAGAAGGACATGCCTTTTAATTGAGATTTGACCAAGCAACTGCCTTCAGCACCCTTACAACATTACTTACTTCACCACCCATCTTGGCCCATTTCGACCCGTCAGCCCATACTGAAGTTCGTACCGATGCCAGCAGACATGGAATTGGTGCTGTTCTCGCCCAGCGGCAACGAGGACAGGATCGCGTCATTGGTTATGTCAGTCGCCTCCTTTCTCCTTCGGAAAGCAAGTTTTCCATTACATAGCGTGAGTGCCTCGCACTAGTCTAGGCAATCGGAAAATTTCGACCATAATTGTTTGGCCGGACCTTTTCGATGATTACAGATCAGCACGCCTTGTGCTGGCTGTCGTCCCTTAAAGATCCAACAGGACAACTTGGTCATTGGGCCTTGAAACTACAAGAATACAGCTTCGACGTGGCATACAAATCTGGCCTATTGCACCAGGATGCCGACTATCTATCCCGTCACCCCGTGGACCCACCTGACATTTCAGCACATGATTCTGACCCTTGTGTCTTCGCCTTGTCGGCTTTCACCGGCATACGCAAGGAACAGCTCAGCGATGTCCATTTGCGGTCTATCATGCAGGGTTTACGTGGGGCAAGCGTACGTATGGCACATGCCCACTCCGGGAGATTGGCCAAAAAAGCGTAGTGTAACCTTTCAAATAGCACTACAATACGGCTTAATAGTGCAAGTAAAATTAATAATAACATAAAATACAAATAATTGAAGAGAGTTAGAGAAAGAGAATTTTGAATTTTGCAAAAAGAATTTTGAAATTTCGAACTGACTAGGCAGCTGCGTTTGCTTCCTCCGACCATTTAAATTATATAATATAAATAAGAATTTCACTTGGACAGTATTTTTAGAGTTGAGATTTAAAGGGCCATAGGTTTAGTGGCTTGAATAAAATCACAAACCGCATTTAATGCGTCCCTGTGGCAATGTCCGAAAACAGAGGCACCGAAGTTTAGCACAGTTTCTAGCAATAAGCTTTCACCTACTTTCAAAAAGAGATTGAATCAAGGTCTTTGGCTAATTAAAGAGTATCGGTGACATGAGGAAAAGTAATGTTCAAATGTTTCTATTTTTTCGCAGATTACAGAGTGGTGATATCACCAGGCCCACTCAGTGCAAATATAGATTCAGAGAGAGCACACAGCGTCGAAATCAGGTACTAATAGATTCGACCTTCCTGGACTGACTCCATTGAGGTGTCAATGAGAATTGATTTGAGGTGGGAATATTCTGTCCATTAGGTTGCTTCTGTTGTATCTGTACAAATTGCTAATTGCTTGCCACGTCTTTTTCTTCTTCGTCTTACTGAGCCCTCACTCATTAGCGGCGCTATTATCTCCTTATATATATGTGTGTGTGTGTGTGTGTCTGTGTGTGTGTGTGTGTGTGTGTGTCGCGTTAATCATAGGCGTTACAACCTTCTGAGTCTCTAGGGTATCCGGGTTTCCACATAGGGGGATACGTTAAGCTGAACTTCAAAGCACTCCTTCGTGAACAACGTAAGTATACGCCTTGAACTCCATGGTGCCCTCTTAAAAACTGAAGAAGACTCCACATACCGATTAGACATGCAGTGACAGGTGTCGGCTGTTTGTAGCCTCATTCATTGTGAGCAGCACAGACACAATAATGAAGTAATTGTGTAAGGCAGCACGTAAGAGTCTGGCAGTATTGCTTTCGTGATGCGGGCTACAATTTTTTTTTCTTTCCTGGTCACCAAACGCACCTGCAGTATGACTCCTTGTCAAAAACAGAAGATTGATTGATTGATTGATTGATTGCCTTTAAAAATGGCACTGAATAATGACTCGGCGATACAGGTCACTGGCTTCTTACGCTTTCAGAAAGAAGTGTTTGCAGCAAGGAAGCCTGGTTAAAACACTCACGACCCATCTCAGTAGCTTTCATTACAAGCGTGCGTAGCTCACCGAAGTGACAACCACATGTATTGGACAAACGAAACATAGTTATCTTGGTGTGGTTCCGCATCGGCACGTCTCACGACACAAATATATGACTGTGCTATAATTGAAAAGCCTACAAAAATAGTGACTTGCGCACTCGTAGCCACGACATGTGGTCCGTATACAGGCACACAGATTACATTTTGCAATCTCGGAGGCATAGCCTACCTTCGATACTAAAAATTGAAAGGGAAGGATTTATTTGCAATATTTTGACACGCAAACACATTCGAGAATACTTTTGCAATTATAAATGAAGGAATAAAGAAATAAGTTCTTGAACTATCGCATTTTGTTATTTTTAATATATTTCTCTCTTAGTGCTTCGATAAACATTGCATTACATCATTATGCATCACAACCATGTTTATACAAGTATTTTTCTTTATGTTGCAACTTCCACTAATGATATGTATAGCAACGCATTGAGACATTTCCTGTTTTCAAATGCATTAAATTGGTATTTCTATAAGTATGTTTGTAAGTGTTATTCATTATGTTAATTTCCTAATTTCAATAAAATTGTGCATTTTTTCCTGAATATATACTTAAATATGTATGAATGCTAATTTTTTATGTTACTTCTGCCATGTGAGAGCCTTCAAGCTCATTCAAGCTGTATAATGCAGCTTTTCGCCTGATGGATCCCCAACAATTTGGTTGGAAAATAAAGACCTTTCTGATTCTGCTTTATCATGTGACGACTTTGAACACAACTACGTCGCTCTGTAAACACGCTCCTGTAGGCGAAAATTGAATGCGCCATGTTTTTACTGCAGCATGGCGCAAAATAAACCGCAACAGCCTGTCATGTCCTTTCATCCCAAGAGCATCCACTAAAGTCGGCAACTCCGCAATAAGAGCAATTTTGCGGAAAAGCACGCTTTCATAATTCCCACAAAACAGCGTGTTTGTGTGTGTGTTTGTGTTGTGAGTGTGTGTTTGTGTGCGTGCGTGTGTGTGTGTGAAGGCGCGGGGGGCTGGTGGAGTGCAAGTCCGCGTGATGAGTGTTGTCACCATCTGAAAAACCTCAATTATTTTAATTAGTGGTAATAGATGCTCTTCATAATTGCCAAGAGCGCTTTCCTGCACTACATATTTGCCCAAATAATCACTACACCTATACCGCTTCAAATAGTGACAAAGTTCTAGTTGTAAGTGGTGAGGCGTGTCTGTTCTGCGTCTGTATAAAGAGAGCTGCGCCCATATTTTAGCGTCATATCACAAGTAAACTGCGTCTAAATACGTTGTTTGGACCTGACCCTAGTTAGGCTAACTGCGTTGCAGGAATGCTAGCTTTGTTAATACGAAAACTGATAGTTCAATAGCACAGAATATGTAACAGCACTATGAGTAAGGGAGTCTCTCGCAATGTTAGGAGACAATGAGATCCAGAAGTACACATGTTAGGTAAATTCACCGGATTAATTGGCACACAGGATGCAGCTGTGTCAATATTTATTGCATATTCCAGCGCTTCAAACAAGCTCTTAAGGGTTTAATATATCTGTCGTATAATATTTCTGATAGTAAAACGCATGACACTCCGACAAAAATGCGAACTCCGTGATAATTAGGTGAGGCAACTTTCTGTCAGAGTCAAACACAATCAAAACGTAATGGTTTGAACCTCAACTTGGCCGTAAGAGCATGTTTGAGATGTCACGCTCTTAATTTGAAAAAAAAAAAGGTTGAGTGGTTTTTAAGAGCAGTGCTTAAGGGATTACAATATGCGATTCCGAAGCGATCACTTTATGCCATTTCGAGGTGAATAATATGATTTTTTTGTGTGTTCTTGAAGCTGAAGTTAATTGACAATGATGATGCGGCTCAACTTAGCATGGAATTAATGCTAGTATGGCTCTCTGCCAGGAACTTCCATGCAGCACAGACACAATCTGCAGGACATGCAGAACAGACACAGGAAAATACTTGGTGAACCAATTGTTTGCAAGTAGTCACAGATTGCTTTTGCCGAAGCATCCATTTTCATTAGATTCCGCAGTGACTTGCATTCATGTGAAATAATACGTGATGGTAAGCCCAGTACCTTAGTAACATTCTTTCAGCACGGTGCATGTCACACGTGTCGTGGGACTATTATTCATGGAGGGGAATTTTCACTACATGTCAAAGCCGTGAATAAATGATGTACTACCGGCTTTAAATGTTAGATATGCCACGCCGCGCTTAACTAGTGGATAAGGTACTCGGCTGCTGACCCGCAGGTCATGGGATTGAATCCCGCCTGCAATGGCTAAATTTATGATGTTGTAGGCCCATGTGCTCAGATTTGGGTGTACATTAAGGAACCCCAGGTGGTCGAAATTTCCGGATCCCTCCACTTCGGCGTCTCTCATAATCATATGGTGGTTTTGGAACGTTAAACCCCACATATCTATCTATCTACCTATCTTCGAATACTTTAATAGTTTAACTAAGCTGAGTCGTAGTAAAATACCTACATGGTTTTCATCAGCTTCAGCGATGAATGACCCAATGGGCACGCACATTATTCATGCAATTGACTGATACGGTAGCGTAGCCAAGGGATGGGGGAGGGGGAATCGGGGGGGTCAAACTTGCCTGAATTTTCTTTTTGCTTCTGTATATATGCGCGCACACATACAAAGGCAGGCATGAACCTACATAAAGTATAATTTCACCCCCCCCCCTTTCCAAAGCAAATTTCTTGCTACGGACATGAACTGACATGAAAACCGACAACATTGGACATTCTGGGCTAATAGAGCCAAGAGGACGCGCATGAATTAACTACTAGAATCTTTCAAACAGCTAGTCGATACGAAGCAAACTGCGCTGCTGCTATGGCTGGTACTTTTTTACTGCACTTTGTTGATAGTTCTTAAATAGATGGAATGAAAATACCTACCAAATCAGAAAGCCAGACAGTCAACAAAGGAAGTGGCGGAGCGTGATGTGGAGGCACACATTGTATGAATTTTCCGGGATTTCTCGCAAAATTCTATGGAAACATGTTATCCATATATATATATATATATATATATATATATATATATATATATATATTGTCACGTTACAACGTACCTGTAACCTGCTGATAATGGCACAGAAGAATGTCAAACTGATCGAACAACGGCAGTACGACTATTGTTTTTCTCTGCACGCACATCTTTGTCCTCTTCTGAACAGCGGCACATACAAGCATGCCAGCATCTGTGGAAATAATAGTTTCTTGTACTAGTGGCATTACCCCCCTTTCCAATGGACATCGTCCCGATGTCATAACATTATTGCCAGATGAAAACACGCACGAAAAGCAGTACACAATGGGGTGTTCACAATCACTGTATGTCTACTCAAGGGAGTGTGACGAATAGTCAGCGTTGGTAAAATGGTTTCATCCTCGAAACATGAACGACGTGTGGCTGTTGTGAACGGCGGGATTGACGAGCCATGTCCTCGTCAAGAACCTCGTAGTTCACTTCACTGAGACGACGGAGAACTCTATAGGGACCAAAATAGCGGCGTAACAACTTTTCTGACCGGCCCCGTTGTCGAATGGGAGTCCACAACCATACTCGTTCTCCGGGTTGATAAAAGACATCGCGACGACGAGCGTTGTACCGCAGTGAGTCGATGCATTGTTGCTTATGGATTCGTTCGACTGCAAGCTTACGAGCCGCGTCTGCCGGTCTGATAAATTCGTTCGTCTTGACACTAATTTGGTGTCTGTCTGGTAGAAGCATGGCATCCAGCATTGTAGTGACCTCCCTGCCATGAAGCAACCGGAATGGTGTGAATCCAGTTGTTTCTTGCACAGCGGTGTTGTAAGCGAACGTGACGTAAGGGAGGATCTCATCCCAGTTTTTGTGGTCTTGGTCAACGTACATGGATAGCATGTCAGCGATCGTCTTGTTTAGTCGCTCTGTTAGGCCATTGCTTTGTGAGTGGTATGCAGTAGTTTTTCGATGTGTTGTGCCGCTAAGCTGCATGACGTCTTGTATCATCCGGGCGGTAAAAGCTGTGCCAGGATCAGTTATGACAACTGCTGGTGCTCCATGTCGGAGGATGATGTTTTTCAAAAAAAAGTGGGCGGTCTCAATGGCGGTGCCACGTTGTAATGCCTTCGTTTCGCAGTAGCGCGTCATGTAATCAGTAGCGACTACAATCCAGCGGTTGCCGTCACGAGACTTGGGAAAAGGTCCGAGTATATCCATGCCTATTTGTTGAAACGGTTGTGTCGGAGGAGCGATGGGCTTCAAAAAGCCGGCTGGGCGCTGATGTGGTGCTTTACGGCGCTGACACTCGTGACACGTCTTCACGTAATGCTTCACGTCTCGGCTGAGCTTAGGCCAGTAGTAGTGTTGGCGAATCCGGGCCAAGGTACGTGTATATCCCAAGTGGCCTGAGGAAGGCTCATCGTGACAGGCTGACAAGACATCGGCTCGTAACGCTAGCGGGACAACGAGCAGATACTCAGTTGCGTAAGGGTCGAAGTTTCTTTTATAGAGGATATTTCTGCGGACGCAGAACGATGATGACGAGCGGGCGAATGCTGGTGGTGGATGCGGCGTACGGCCTTCGAGATATTCGATTAATTGTCGAAGCTCGGAGTCGTTCTTCTGCTGTTCAGACAAGTCGGATACACTAACCGCGCAGAGAAAACGGCCGTCGAGATCGTGATCACCTGGCGCTGTTTTGAGAGGAGCTCGGGAAAGGCAGTCCGCGTCAGTATGCTTCCGGCCAGACTTGTACACGACTGTCAAATCGAACTCCTGGAGGCGTAAGCTCCACCTGGCCAGACGTCCGGAAGGGTCTTTAAGGTTCGCCAACCAGCAGAGCGCATGATGATCGGTAACAACTCTGAACGGGCGACCATACAGGTACGGTCTGAATTTAGCTATTGCCCAGACAACAGCTAGGCACTCCTTTTCAGTTGTTGTGTAATTCGCCTCCGCAGATGATAAAATCCGACTCGCATAAGCAATAGGGCGTTCGACGCCGCCTTGCCACTGGACGAGGACTGCACCAAGGCCGATGTTACTGGCGTCTGTGTGTAGTTCAGTGTCGGCATATTCGTCGTAGTGTCCGAGTAAGGGCTCAGATTGGAGACGCTGCTGGAGCTCGGAGAAAGCGCGTGTTTGCTCAAGGCCCCACACGAAGGGAACGTCGTCTTTTGTCAGACGAGTGAGGGGTTCGGCAATGTTTGCAAAATTCTGCACAAAGCGTCTGTAGTATGCGCAGAGGCCTAAAAATCGACGCACATCACGTTTGTTGGTAGGTGGTGGAAAATCTGCGACAGCCAATGTTTTGTCTGGGTCCGGCCGAATACCGTCAGGACTAACAAGGTGACCGAGGAACTTCAATTCGTTGTAACCAAAATGACATTTTTCTGGTTTCAGTGATAGGCCTGCCGTGCGAATTGCAGCAAACACAGATCTAAGTCGTTGCAAATGCTGCTCAAACGTTTGGGAGAAGACAACGACGTCGTCTAAGTAAACAAGGCATGCTTCCCACTTGAGACCGGAGAGCACTGTATCCATCATCCTCTGGAATGTCGCAGGGGCAGAACACAGACCGAAGGGCAGCACCTTGATTGAATTCGTACAGACCATCAGGCGTTATGAATGCTGTTTTCTCTCGGTCGCGTTCATCAACTTCGATCTGCCAGTAGCCACTGCGTAAATCCATAGAGGAGAAGTATCGGGCGCGTCTGAGGCGGTCTAGTGAATCGTCGATGCGCGGAAGCGGATAAACGTCTTTCTTTGTGACTTTGTTGAGTTTGCGGTAATCGACGCAAAATCGGAGAGTGCCATCCTTCTTTTTTACTAGTACGACGGGGGACGACCATGGACTGTTCGAGGGTTGGATTACGCCATCTTCGAGCATCTGCTTAACTTGAGAACGTATAGCCTCTTGTTCCTTTTGTGATACTCGGTAGGCGTGCTGACGTATGGGTCTCTCAGCATGGTCAGTGACAATGCGGTGCTTTACGGTTGGCGTTTGTTTTATCTTGGATGTAGACGCGAAACAGTCGCTAAACATGCAGAGGATACAGCGGATTTGCTCTTTCTGTGCACATGACAGCTTCGGATTGACATCGACTGTATCGGCTACCGCGGTGTCACTTTCAACAGCTGTAGAAATTGGGGCTATCGTCGTACACGCTGCATCGTCAATGGCTTCGAAATGAGCGATAGTTGTTCGCTTGGCCAAATGTTGGTATGCTCCACTAAAATTGGTGACCAACAACTCAGTCATCCCACGTTTAAATTGAATTATGCCGCGGGCAACACAGATTTGCTGAGACAAGAGCACCGAAAGGTTGGCTTCAGCGATACCACGGCTGTCATGGTCTATGTCGCCCTGTACTGTAACGAACATACTGGTGCGTGGCGGTAGTGTGACGGTGTCGTCGACAATGCGAAGCGCAGTCTTCTGCGGATTGGTATCTCTAGACTTCGGGCCATAGTCGTCAGCAAACGTTACGAGGCAGTTTCGAAGATTTATAACAGCGCCATGCTCACGAAGGAAATCCATGCCAAGGATAACTTTCCGGGAGCATTCGGGAAGCACAACAAAAGAAGCAACGAACGTCGACTCACAGATTTGCAGCCTTGCGGTGCATCTCCCGATTGGTGTCAAGAGATGACCACCGGCTGTCCGAAGGTTTGGTCCATGCCCCCAAGGAGTCGTGACTTTCCTGAGCTCAGCCACAAGTTCAGCGCTGATAACTGAGTAGTCGGCGCCGGTGTCGACCAGAGCAGTCACTGGATGGTTGTCGACACGAATGGCAATGTCAGCAGAAACGGGTTCGTCAGCGATGTGAGGTGTCGGCTGAAAGGAATCGTCGAAGGGCGGTGGAAGGGTCGGAGGAGGATAGCTTAACAGCGGTCCCACCCCCGGAGGCCGCTGATTCTAGTTTCCCCGGCGTGGACTTGGGGACCTAGCGGATCGTCTCGCAACAACATCGGCGAAAGTGGAGTATTGATTCGCAGACGTAGAGCGTCGAGGAGACGGAGAGCGTGATTGGCGTCGCTGAAGATTCGGAGACGGTAGCCTTGCCAAGTATTCTGCGATGGCGCGGGGTCGTTCGCCGTCCCTGGGCCGACGAGCGTCTGGCCGAAATCCAGGTAGGCCCATCTGTCTGTACGAGCACTCCCGGTACAAGTGACCTGGCTCACCACAGTGGTAGCATAGTGGCCGATTGTCGGAAGCGCGCCACACGCTAGATTTCCGCAAATTAGGTCGCGGATTCTCATAGTGTGGTGGGCCCGAGAAGTACTGCGGCATCTGCGGGCAAGTCGGTCGTTGGTTTTCATAGCGCGGCCCGCCCGAGAAGTGCTGTGGCGTCTGCAGGCTAGTCGGTCGGGGGAAATAGCTGGCTGCCGGTGCAGGAGTACGTACAGCTTCCACATACGTTAGCAGAGGAGCTTCGGTTGGAGGTGGCGCTAATGGTCGTACCAGCTGCCGCACCTCTTCACGGACGAGGTCTGTCAGAGCAGCCACTTGAGGCTGTGAAGGCACTGCGTGAAGCTTTTGCAGCTCGTCGCGTACAATGCTACGGACTAGCTCAGCAAGGTCTCTCACGCTCGTGACATCGGGTGTTACCAAGGGTGCTGACAGACATGCAAGGTTGTCGGACCGCTCATACTGCGAAGACCGCTGTCTAAGCATTCGCTCCATTGTCGTCGCTTCACGGAGGAATTCTGCCACGGTAGCTGGTGGGTTTCGTACAAGTCCTGCAAACAGTTGCTCCTTGCCACCCCGCATCAGAATGCGCACCTTTTTGTTTTCCGTCATTTCAGAATCCGCTCGACGGAACAGACGAGACATCTCCTCAACGAACATGGCCACGCTTTCATTGGGTCGTTGATTGCGAGAATGGAGGAGACGTTCGGCTTGTTCTTTCCGGTCAGCGCTACCATACGTGTTCCGCAGCTGAGCGCAAAACACTGGCCAGGTTGTCAGGGCGGCCTCGTGATTCTCGAACCATATACGCGCCGAATCCTCCAGGTAGAAATAGACATACCGCAGTTTCCGGTGCTCGTCCCACTCGTTGGCGACGGCGACTCGATCGTATTGGTCCAGCCAGTCTTCAACGTCTTCGTAGGGCTCCCCATGGAAAGGCTTTGGCGTTCGAGAGGCTGGTAGCCATGGTGCTGGCGGAGTCGCGGTCTGTTCAGTCTGGCTTGCAGTTGTCGCATATGCCATGGTTCTGGAGCGTTCCGGAAGAGGGCTGAACTGGGGTGGTAGGCCTAGTTGCCGCCGACTGCGTCGAAGGTTGGCTGTTTCTACTAAGGCGTCAATGTTGGGACCGAGATCTTCCTCGTGGTAACAGTGCATAGACTATTACCCAGCGCCTCCACCAGTGTCACGTTACAACGTAACTGTAACCTGCTGATAATGGCACAGAAGAATGTCAAACTGATCGAACAACGGCAGTACGACTATTGTTTTTCTCTGCACGCGCATCTTTGTCCTCTTCTGAACAGCGGCACATACAAGCATGCCAGCATCTGTGGAAATAATAGTTTCTTGTACTAGTGGCAATATATATATATATAAAGACACATGTCGAAAAACGAAAGGGTTCTTCAGTGGTACCAGCCTTCATAATAACAAAAATGACAATGATGCTGAAACATGTAAGTGCATAGCGTTTCGATTACAATAATCACAAACATCATAAACGTAAGACAAGCGCATATGAAATGTACCTATTGGCGCCCCGTATTACATCTTATCTACAGACAATGAGTTCAGAAGTCGCGACTCGGGCACAAGGATTACAGATTGCACAAGCAATAAGGTCGACAACAGTCCCTGATGCAAGACTCGAAGTTTCCCTGAACTCTCATTCAAACCGCTTGTGACTGTATTGTACTTAAAATGTAAAATTGTTCGCGAAATGCCTTGTGATGATGTGTTCAGAAACCAGGGTCCAAAATTATGGCTTTGATTTTGTCAAGTGAGGGGCCCATTACGTTAGCTTTCTCTGAGATTGGAAAGTAAGAGAAGATATGTCGGTCACTTGGCGGCCCACAAGGTATGGCCTGGTCTACGTAACCGCAGCTCTTCAGAAAGTCCAACACGGTGTGGTGAAGAATACAGGAGGACAAAAGATCCAGAAAGAAAGTGGGCGTTTCGGTGACGGATTTCGTAAAGAAATTGTTGGTCCACTTGCGAGTTGGTTAGCCCGACGCGCGAAAGTTGACGTGCATAGTCAGCCGGGGCTATAGCTTCTTGAGCGTACTCAATAGGTGGGTACGTCGAAGAAGGCATCATCCTGATCATAGGCAATGTTGAAGTTCGGCCAAATAAAGGGAAAAAAAGGCAACTAACCACCGTCTCGTGCTAGGACGGGTTATTCGAACAGGACAAAAATCAACGCTGCACCCAATTCTGGTGTTCTGTGAACATGTACATTGCCAGCGTTTCGGTAATGGTTCGGTTCATCCACTCTGTCAAGCCATTCGTCTTCGTATGGTAGGCCGTGGTTAGCTTATGTTTGGTTGAGAAAAAAAACATCAAAATATCATTGAGGACCCTAGAAAGAAACTGCCTGCCATGGTCTGTTAGGAGCTTCCGTGGTGCTCCGTGCTGAAGGTTGTCATTGTGAAGCAAATAGCCCGCTACATTGGTCCTGCAACTGGTGTAAAGTACGCGAGTAATTGTAAACCATGTGGCATAGTCCGTGACAACGGCGACCCATCGGTTTCACAAGACAGACTTGGAGAACAATTCAAGCAAGTCGAAGCCGACATGATGAAATGGCTCATATGTGACATCGAGTGATTGAAGACGGCCGGAAGGTGAGAACGTTGACTTCTTCCAGCGCTGAAAAAGCTCGCATGAGGTCAAGTAATGGCTTACCGACCTGTGCATTCCTGGCCAATAGAACCTACGGCGGGCATGACAGTGGGTGCGGGAAACGCCGGAGGTGCCCTTTTTCCGCACGTTGTGAAGCATGGCTAGAACAGTAGAACGAACGTGTGTCCGAATCGCAAGTAAAAGGTCACGACCATTAGGAATCAAATCACGACGAAGCAATGAGATGTTGCATAGCACGAAGAGCCAAAGGTACCAATCAGGAGCCAGTAAATTGAGGCGGGTAATGATTTACGGAGAGTCGGGTGACAGCGTTACTCAGCAGAAATACTGGAGAAGTCAATTATAGCGAGCACAAATGAACTGGTATCACTAGTTGAAGGTTCTCGAGGGTCTACGGGATCACAGTAGAAGTAGTTAGCTTCTTGATGCAATCGGCGATACTGGTAGACAACAGTGAACGTGTACTCTTAAAGTCGTAATACCCAACGACCAAGGTGACCAGTAGGATCCTTGACAAAAGACAGCCAGCAGAGGGCGTGATGATTACTACAACGGTGTAGGGTTTGCCTGATAGAACTTTGCAAAAATTAACTATAGGGGGCCCTGGGGCTGCGATCGTTCAGCGACCATATGTAGTACATGTATTTGCCTAGTCTTCGTATTTGCGGGTGGTAAATTGCACTTATGGCTTCGTTTATTACTGTGTTTCGGTTTCGTTTCGAAGGAAAAAAACAGAACGGTTGGAACTTCGTAACCTCATTTCGATTGGTAGGTCTAAAAAATTAAGGTGGTGAAGCGCGGCCGCTGAACATTTGCCGATTGTTGTTTCATGACAAAATGAAGGCTAGGGAAATCAGTGTACTACTAAAAATTACCGTGCTTGCTGAAGTGCCATGCGTTTCAGCTCCCATAGACACTAGCACCAGAGTTCCGTCTAGTGTGTATATAGGAAACTCTATGGTCTGCCGTACAGAGACAGGCGAAATTTTGCGGTGGACCACAAGAGTGAGGCGCCCTCTTCCCCCTCTCTGTGTTAATCAATGGTTACATTCAGACTGATACGGTGTGACAAGACTGCATTACGACCATAAATGACAGGTCCCTACATCCAGATTATGCTATGTATCTCAGCTACAGCATGATTTTCATGCCACACTCATGGTGCACATTCAGCTGTTTTGTTGACATGATATATACCGAAATTGGTTTAGCATGACATGAGGACGTGACGAATATAAGGAAGAGGTTATGCACTGTATATGAACGTTTTCCCTGTTTACAAACATAAGTGCTGAGCGGCTTCCGGTTTTGTGCGCCAGCGCAGCCTCATGGCATTGGCGGAGAACAAAAGCCTTAGCGAGTTTCCCACAAATTTTCGCCACTTTCTTTCTCTCTGTCTGTGCAAATACCTCCAATTATTATTCTTTTAAACTACACAACGTCACAAGAGCTAGTCTTTGACTCTAAGCGCCTTCATTTTACCTGAAAGCGAAAAAAGATTCTTCGCCTAGTCTGGCACAGCTTAAAACACACTCTTTCTGCTTCGTTGTTAGCGATCACTAAAGTGGCCAAAAGTTTCTTGGGTGTACAACACTGGCTGCTGCTATAAAAATGTCTTAAACCGACCGAAAATCCACAGCATGGTAAATACCGTATTGTACATGAATGCATATGGGACAATCACTAAATAGTCAAATACATGTCATATAATGACGGTCATCATTAACTCAAATAAAAAACAATGCTATGCATATGCAGATCTGCCGAATTTTTCCCTGAGTGAGTTATGGTGTGCTGCGTGTGTGTGTGTGTGTGTGTGTGTGTGTGTGTGCTGCGTGTGTGTGTGTGTGTGTGTGTGTGTGTGTGTGTGTGTGTGTGTGTGTGTGTGTGTGTGTGTGTGTGTGTGTGTGTGTGTGTGTGTGTGTGTGTGTGTGTGTGTGTGTGTGTGTGTGTTAGATCTCATTATTATTGTGTTAAAACACGGAAAAACGAGCCCTTAGGTATACACTTCTTTCCCTTATTTCATTGAACAAGGCTCTCGTAATGGCAGACTTGGTGTGTTTAGGTTGTATAAGAGGGGCAATTATTCAGCTGCACGCTCGTAATAAGTTCACGTAGTACGTGACGCCAAACATGCGCATAAGAGTGTTTTCACACTCGTCGTTTGGCTTATAGATGGCGCTGACTGTCACTCCTACTTCTAAATTCACATATAAACCCAAAAAAGTGGATGGAGGGAATGACGCTGTGGTAGCTCAGTGGTTAGAGCATCGAACGCGTTATTCGAAGGTCGTAGGTTCGATTCCTGCTCACGGCTGGTTATTTTTTCATCCACTTTTCTTTCTTCTTATTTACTTAATTGATTCTGATAACTTTCCCTGTACATTCCTTGGCATTACTGTCTGTTAGATCTCATTAATATTGTGTTAAAACACGGAAAAAACGAGCCCTTAGGTATACACTTCTTTCCCTTATATATATATATATATATATATATATATATATATATATATATATATATATATATATATATATATATATATAATGACCTATCAAGGACAAGAAGCTGATTTGATAGACTACACTTAGAGTTCCTTCCCAGGAATTGTGGACATCTGAACGCTGCGCCATCTATTGAAGGCAGGAATAGCAGCCTGCCATAACTGAAAGATAATTAAGTGATGCAAAAACATATATATTAAAAAAGCAGTTTATCAAAACGATTTCGGGTTATATGTCGAAGAAACCCAATGGTACATTTAAAAAAAATTGCAGCATCGCACTATAAAACGCCTGGCTTCCCAGGTCAATTTAACACCACCGATAGAAACACATGCGTTCCCTTTGTTAAATATTAAACACTCTGGGAAGCCACGTGGTTTGTAGTGCGACACTGTAATGTTGTCAGACTGTTCAAATAAGGATTTGCTGTATAGAACCTGGAGTCAGTTTTGATAACGACTTTTTTTCATCCGACCTAACTTTTTCACTTATTTCCCATTCAGTTACGGCAGGCCACTGCTTTGGCTGACGAGAGATGGCGCTACATGAGACTGTAGCGCTAACACTGTTGTTTAATTTCCCCTTCTTGACTGCATAGTATCTTTCCTTCAGGCTCAAACTGAGCTGCGCTAAAGCAATATCATTCTACGAGCAGACGTCCCTAAATCCTGTTCATGGGCGAAACTGGAGATGAAATCATGGAAGTAAAATAGATATAAACAATGTACATTCGCGCAATAGCTGCTCTTCAATGTTCAAAGTAACAAAGTATACTTTACTACAAGTCATACAGGTTTTTTTTTTTGTTCATAAGCCCTTTAGTAAAGAATCCATAGTCTCGAGAGCCATGAGGACGGTATCATCAAATGATATATCTTGTGTCTATTGCACATCACTATTAGGAGCTAACGACGCCGTGAGCGTCCGCTCTCGTACAGAGGACAGAATATTTTCGAGGATTTAATAGGCACCACATTTCTTATAAACAGTTACTTGCGATTGCAACACCGAATACAAAAAAATACTGCAAAAGCTTCCCTTGCCTTACCAGACAAAGCAACGTAGCAGTGCGTCCGTCTGGTGCTGGCGCGAAGCGTTATGCTGGAACGAAGAATAAGCCTTGTAAACACCGAGAAAGCCCGATGTCCCGTTCGAGCAAGCGAAGCAATCTAGTGGCGTCTGAGTTTGACAGTGTTTCGGTGGGCGGTTTTCAGAGGCTTTTTGAGCAGCGTTATCAGCGTCAATGTACGTCCACACTATGGTGGATAGACCTGGAAGCCATTGCTTTACTAAAGTATGAAGGGCTTTTCTGAGCCAAAATGCAAGTTTGTTGCAGGGAATGAGTCACAGAAGTGGTAATTGAGGCTACAGGGCTGCTTTAAAATAACCTAATATGGTTCCTGTTTATTTAGGATCTTCTTCGGATGAAGAACAGAAATTCTTCACGAAGATCTGCCAATTCGGTAGCCGTTGACATCCTTGTTTAGCGTGGATGACAAATAATGCATTGAATTGGAGGATAGTGACGAATATTTAACGCAAACGAAGAATTATTGAAAGTCTGAACAGCTAGTGCTCCTAAAATCCGCTGCGTGTCCACGCGCATGACGAATTCGTTTTCGAAATTAAAAGTAAGGAAAAATAGGAAATATTGTAAAGGTCACAGAGGCTTACAACATTAATTTAGCATTATTTAGGAATGCGTCTACTAGTTCCGAGGCTGTGTTTTTTTTTCTCGGCAGCTTTAAAAAAACCATATGGTGTTTGTTAGAAGCCGGAATTACTAAAGGGTACGCGTTAGTTTATAGTATAGATAAAAGTGCAACTCAGCCAAAAGCCTCATTTCTGCGTCTGTTAGTAGTGTAAATTCCTCAAATCACCCAAGGAATCATTCAGAGTACCTGATACTTTTTTGCTAGCCTTTTTGACAATTTCAATGGTCTTCTTCGATACCAGGAAGGCTACTATATATTTGCCGAGGTAAAAGAAATATGTCCAATAGTTTGGGCATCTATATTGTACTCCAACGTCGCAATTTCACGGTTGGGAAAAAAATTACCAGACGTATTCAATGGACGTTTTTGCTATTTATGCTCCACCGGCACTCTCTTTTCCATTTTGAGCTTTTAATTTTTCTTTCTATACCTTGCTGAGCTTGTTTGCAGACACTGGAATTCTGCGCGGTTCCTCCTCTCGATAGAACAGCTGGGTTTGTTTCGTTGAATAGTGGGGACCTCGTCAAATCATACGTGGTTCAGCGATACTTAGGTGAAGAAGAGGAAGAAAAGGCTTATCGCTCCGATGCGTTCGCATAGAGCTGGCAGAGGTGGACTGTTCGAGTGCAACGAGCGTACGTAATGCGTACTGCTCTTGCGTCTGCTTTTAATTCCCAAAGAACAAGGACCAGAGAAGCGCATTGGCACTCCTCCTGCTGTCGTCCCTGTCAGACCTTTAACGCTGCTCGTTCAAGCACATTTGAGCATTGCTGAAGTTCTGACGAAACTGATTTCCACGTGGGGAAGCAAAAAGAAAACTACAATGAACATACGCTCATAGAAGCAGTCGATGCAGTTGGAAGGCATGTACACCCTCCCACGTACGACCTTTACAAAATAGCAGAAGAGGCAGCCGCAACTCCAAGGAAGAAAATATTGCATACAGTACGGCATACTTTGTATGCGGAAGAAGGTTCTCGCACAGTATGAGCTCCTTGCTCTCGCTTAAAATATCTCAGTGCCTGTCGTTTTTCAAGGATAATCCCTTCCGATTGGTTACCAATTGGATTTTTAGAAACTGCGGAACTTTTTAACAGGACACCGTCTCTTGGTTTAGGGGGAAAAATCAAAGAAAGCATTACATGCGGGCACCTCATTTTTAGAAAGCTGTTTGTAACTATTGTGAACATTGTTCGGTCCTCTACAAATGGTTCGATGATGAGAAGAAGAAAAAATGGGAAGGTATGGAAAATGTTCCGAACAGCATCTTTTCTATAGTTGTAAAAATTGACATTTATGAATGAAAATATAAAATAACCCTCGTATTGGTTGCGTGACTCTGTGAAAGAAAGATATTCACTTGATAACACGTTGTATTTTTCATACAATGAGTACCCCTTGAGATAGTACCACTAATCATGGGTGAGAAATCAGTAGTGGTGCTATTAGAGCAATCATGGTAAACCTACAGCAGAGCTGGCAGTTGTGACAGGTTTCTTTTTAACAGCACATTATAAAGCATCCTGTGTACACGATGGGTTTAGGCCTAACCGCCATTTTAATTCCAAAAAGCTGCACTGGTTTTCGCAGTGGTCGATTCTGCCTGATTTCTGATGTGATTAAAATATAACAGCACCGTTTACTGTATACTGGAGCACGTATCTATTGTATTTCAGTTTCTGCGTTTCACAATAAGACATCGCCTTGAGAATAGGAGTCTTACGGGCTCCAAAATTTTGTTATAGTGATGCGTGTTTTTATATTTTTATGAATAAAATCTGGTTTCTTGTTGTTTGTAATATGACTTACAGTCATATTACATTACTAGGAAATCAGTTAAGAATCATTGGGTACAAGACTTCTGGGGTTTGAATACAAATGAAAAAGCAAGGTCCCCCACAAATATAAAAGAAATATATGACATGCTAAAAGCCATATACAAGAAAGACACCGCCAGATATTGTTGGAAAATGGAGCACTGTGGTTTGAAAGGAATCGATCAAACTTTTAAGTCAATTGGTTTCGAGAGGACGCGTCTTCTTTAGTTCTTTAAAAAATACTACAAAGCTCTGTAGTACTCTCTTTTGTTTTTGTTCTTTTGCTTTTGGCACAGGGTTAATATATGCACTGAGTTTTCGAAGATGCGACCTGGTAACATGTACTCGCCTTGAAACTACCCCCTTCGTTCCACTGCAAGGTATATAATTCAAAATCATCGGGCATGTTCCTGTCATTAGTTTCGCAGGACGAACATCAATATTTCCATTCCTCCGAGTATGCGACCTGGTTCTCGGGGATACATGACAATTAATTTGGTAACACGAAAGGAAAAATCAGCCAGGCGGGGTAAGTAAGCGCTGGCATCCAACTGACGATTCTTATTGCCAGGAATGCAATATAGGCCTACATCTGTAGAAAGGCATACACGACGCTAATTTTTGATGATGCATAAAAATAAGAAAATGGAAATAAAGAAAACCTAGTTAATCACAGTCGCCAGCTCCACATACTTACCCCCTCCGACTATTCTACTAGACGAAGCGAGCGATGCTTCACTCATGCAGGCGCGCTGTTCCACCGGCATCTGAGCTTTCTCAGTTATTATATTTAATTGCTTATCTTTGGGCTAAAAAATTTTTGAAGGTGTCAGTGTAAGCCGCGCTAGCCTTGAAACAGCAAAATTAGACAATTCTGAAGACTAAGCGAGTTGCTTCAAAGTTGTTTCTAGGCCTTAGCTGAATCAGGTTGTTTCAGTGTTTTTTTTTTTATATATGAAGTCGTTACTAGGCTTTAGTTAGATGATGCTAGCTTGTTTCTGTGTTTATTCTCAGCGCATGGAGCTCCTACTTAAACCACAGGCGACCGGATACATGACACGGTGACGTCGTTGTTGGAGCAGGCCTTCACTCACTTCGGGCTCTTTCAACACCACCTAGAAAACTCAAGGCCCCCACACGGCGCCGTGACGTCACGCAAGTAGGATCGTTCTGGAAGTTGGCTTCACCTCACCCGTTCGCTCCGCAAAGCGGCAGGTTGCGACAAAAGTAAAATTCGCTCGCGTTACGCACAGAAGCTAACTAGAATGCCGCGTCCACAATTACGCACGCAGCTTGAGCGGGAAAAATCGCTACAGATGGTAGCCTCGCTTCTTAAGGAGGCATTCTGCTAATTTGATTATACATGAGTTTTCTAAATGATTGGAAGAGACTTACCTAAATTTCAATCGTCAATGCAGATATCAGGTAATAACTTTCAACCCTGCTGTGGTTCCAATAATACATTTAATACATCCGGATGTTACTTCCTAGAGTTTCAAAAGCTCTAACAGGTATGCTGGAAAAATGGCAAAATTTGACGTTACATGAAAACAAAGTGTCAGCAGCTGAAAGTGGAAGAAACATGTTCGTGTTCAAAGAGAAAATGACTCATTTCTGCTCAGTAGTAATATTTGTTTATTATATGCAGCATAACAGTCAGCATAAAAGTGCATGTGTGGCTCAGCGTCTGGAAGTTGCTGTAGTAACTTTTCTGGAAATGCACTTTATGCTTTGGCACGAATTGCTGCTTCAAGCATGCGGAACACATATGTGCACAATTTCCGTACAGAACAGAAAGAACAAGATTGACAAGATTGGCAGCCTTCTCACAAATGGTAGGATGCAGATCATTTCACTTGACAACGATAAATAAAAAAGCAGTTCATTTACAAAGAATACTGTTGAAACAAAAGTGCATAAGGACACTTCAATTTTTAACAGTTTCAAGTTTTCGCTTTGCCTTTGTTGCAGGCAACTTGTCATTTGATGTTTTTGCCTTTGTGGCAGACATCTTGTCGTTAGCCGTTTTGCACAAGTTGTTTAGGAGGGTGTTTGCTGCTGCACTTAAAATGTAATGCATGACCTGTTGAGGAGCATGCCCATCAACACAAACATCCAGGTCATCATTATCACTGAGGATGTCATACACAAGGGCCACTAACACTTCTTTCTGTTTAGGAAGAGCAAAGAACTGAGTTGCAAAGCGTGGACTCCTAAGCTTATCGAGCACTATTTCCATGGTAAGCACAGCATTTATAACAAGTTCACGTGGGAACTTCAGCCCACCCCTTGTCATGCTCATAATGAGGACATTTTTAGCAGTGTCTATCTCTGCAACATCCATTACTAGGTTTTCTTTGCATGATTGGCACAACAGTTTCTTTAGAGCTGCGTGAGCACAGTAACCTGCAACATATGTCACAGCGGGCAGCCTTGTCACTTTGTTCTCAATATCACTGTCATTAACTGTGATGTCAAACTGGCTTAGCAGTGAGCTGGCACTAATGACAGGAATATCGCACACCATGTCAACGTCTGGCAGCTCGAGCACTTTCTGTAACCGCAGCTTTGTCTCAGACTCATATATCTGTCTAATTGACACATGATAGTTGGCCCCAGACAACTGACGGTAACGACCAAAGCGATCCTCGAGACAATCTGTTTGAAACTTGCCTAGCAAAACATATTGCATACCAAGCTCTTTGAGGCAGTAAATAGTAATCTCGTGGAGCGCGTGAGTTGTATGACAGAAAGCTGAGTGCGTTTCCCTCGTCAAATGTCCTGCATCGTGCTTCAAACTTTCCCAGTAGTCTAGCCACTGCATTGTTTTCTCCAAATGCTGTAACTGGAGGCAAGATGTTGAGGTTATAGGCTTTTGCAGGTCATCTGAAAGCCTCTGGCCCTTTCGTGGTGTCTTTACATTAACAATATTCCACCATGTTAGCAGCGTGTTTATGTACAAAGCTGTACTGTCAGCGTGCTGAAGGTTGCTATTGTGAAGTGCTGCCACAGTTGATGAATTAAAGATTCTCAATGCCAACTTTACATCTTGTCTCTCCATGTTAGAAGGATTTAATGCCTTTAATGACAATGTCGGAGCCATCTTCAAGAGCTCACTTGTTCAGACTCATGCAGCTCACATAAAGTCTTGAACGATGCGGTTAAAATCTTGGGTTTGGCTTCTGTACTCTTTGGATCTGGGAAATACATGCACCTTCCTGCATTGCGCTGATTTAACCAGTTATTTCTGATACATTTCAATAAGTGGACAGGGTCCACGACAAAAAACAAAGGTCGCGATTGGTCAGCTGGATGTTTATAAACTATCTGTAGTCTTGGAGGGCTTGAAAACAACGACATTGTTTTCCTGTTGATAGAATTGTTGTCAGAGATGATAGCAATCACTTTAAACCCATTATGCTCGAGCTTTAAAACTAGCATTCGCAAAAAATCATGCAAGCATTTTGCATCAATTGTAGCGACTGGCAAAATATGCACAACATCTTTGTGATTAGAAAGCAGACTCTGGGTCATAAAGACATATGCTGTTTTAGCCGGGCTTGCAGTGTTGGCTGCTGCACCTGTTATTGACCCAGCTTTGAAATCAAAGTATGACTGAATGTGAATTTCATCCATCATTAAAGTTACTATCTTTTCATGTTCTTTCATTGTAGTAGCAACCTTTTTAGCATATGACAAAAAATAAGAGTCTTGCTGCTCCATGGCTGGGCTTATTTGTTGAGTGGTGCAGAGACGTCTTATTGTTTCAGGATGAGGCAACTTTACCTTCAGTGAACCTATAAGGAATCTGTATGCATGCGGCGAAATGGTGTAGAGGAGACTTGCAAATACTAACAGGTCTGGCGGGTAGCGCGCTGCATTATTAAGGATGAGCTGCACTTGGGATTTTATAAACTTCACAATTTCCAGGGGCCATCCATGAAGCTTATGTTGCTGATCATTGCATATGAGCTCCTCCAACAGTGCCATCACAGTCGCAAGTAGTTGACGAGCCCACTGAAAATTGTTGGAAGAATGAGGAGTGCGCAGACACTCAACATGATGAAGGATGTCACTTAGTTGCCGCAAGTCCTGTAACTGAGCAGGCACACTTACACCATCAAGCACCACTACGCGCGTTTCACCAAAGTACACTTCCACACACATGCTGTCTTGAACTATCACCGATGAACGCACAGAGGCACCCCGATCAACAGTCAAATCCAGGAATAGAACCTTTGAGTCCATGCTGACCACAGACCAAAACGGTGAGGTGTTAAAGCTTGGCAGAGCACGAAGAAATTCTGAAAAGCTTGTAACTTTGTTCTGCTTGTCTTGTTGTTGCTTTTCTTCCAGAGATTTTTCAATGGCAATGCGGAGTGATTCGTCCTCAAAACGTTTTCGTTTCTCCTCTGGTGCCTCCCGAGTACACGCATTTTGACGAGAGAGGTATTGAGGACAATTCGGGAACACACTTGGTACCGCATCAGGCTTCAGCCGGAAGACTTTCAGTGGCACTTCAATAGTCTTCCCCGTCTTCACATCAGTGTACTTTGACGTTTTCACGTAGTCGCTGGACACGAAATGCTTCTCGCAGAGCTGAAAAGACAAAAAAAAAAAGGATTATGTGGGACCACGTTTATACACTGTCGAAAGCGAGACGGTTCTTTTCGACTTTTGATGAAACCAAAATATGAGCACGTTTCAGGCTCCGACCATTCAGCCAGGCCGATTAGGCTGGTGATCGATACGCTCAGCCGCTAAAACGCGCATTGCGTAAAGTTTTTTTAGCTTCTCCATGGTGGATGGATGCTATGAGCGTCCCCTGTGTAACGGGGCGGTGACATGTGCGCCACCAGGCTCATAAAAAAATTAAGAACTTTTCATTTTTTTCCCTCTCTTTAAGTTGTCCTCATGCCTTTTAAATCTACTTCAATTAAATCGATTATGGCAGAAACGTAAATTCACAGCCCAGTCTGCCCCTTATGGGAGAAAGTCGTTATTTTTCCCTATAATTATTATTACGGTATACCTTGGACATCTTGCGACGCTTCGTGCAACCACAATTATAGACACGTTGTTTGTTTTCGCGTGGTTTCCTTCAGGAAAAAGATATAAAGGTCAGCTCAATCGATAATAGGCGGCCGCCGCGAATTTACCCGTTAGGGAAATGGAATGCAGTAGATTGCTGCAAAAACAATGCTAAGCTTGCCTGGTTCATCTTGACCCCGCTAGATGACCACACATATTTAACATTCCACGTTTAGGGCCATGGTACCCGGTATAACGCTAATGCAAAGCAGTTTGCGGAGACACTCTCTAATGACAAGCACTGTATCGAATTATAAGCCGTATCTTACCACTGTGTTCTTGTAGGCGCAAAATCCTTTCGGGGAACCGCTCTTGTCCATGCCGCCCGCCGCACCGGGTCGTTTGGAAACACGTGCACGCGCACGTTTGGCTGTCCTGCGTAGTTCGACCTGCAGTTCGGAGCGCTACAGCAGCCGGGCATTTCTGCACTTCGTTCACACGCACAACCACAGCGAGGAATCGGAAATATACATCTTGCAGGAGTAAACAAAGCACATGCACGCGCGCAAGCCAACCAACGACATCCGAATGCAAGCGAGAGGACGACCCCAACTGCTCCAACGAGCAACTTGGATCATTGTGGTCAGCATAGGTGAAACGAAATTCGACGGAGACGCATGGTAATGCGGCTGCTTAATAATGTTTTACCAATTCGGCGTGCCATTTTTTCAGAATACAGTTGGCTAATTGAAACAGAGTAGTTAAATTCTGCAACTTTTGGCAATGTTTGAGCCCGAATCACTGCAAAAACTAAAAAAAGAATGAGTTATTTTGGTTCTAGTCAGTCACTGCGGATGTCACTACGAGCCATCTGTAGCTGTTCTTGTCCGGACTTGTCAGCCTGCTTGTTCACGTGACGCAGACGTTGGCGAGGCTGACCACTAGGTGGTGTTGGGCTGACTGGGCTGTCGCGCCGTCGGTCCCAGCCAACAGGTGGCGTTGCCCCAGCCATCCGAGCGATGATCTGAGCTTGGTGACGTAGGCGCTTGGGCGAGGAGGCGGCGAGGGGGCCTTAAGTCTTCTAGGTGGTGTTGGCTCTTTTCGCAGCCGCGGTTTCCCTTTCCCGTTCCCTACAGTACTGTTTCGTTGTACGTACTTGGGGTCATCAGCACGCCGCCGTCGCTTCGCAGCCAATCGTTGGGCTAGCTGCTACTTTCTTCCTTTTTTGGTGAACCTAGCTGTGTGGAGTATAGGGGGATTTACCCAATTTCTGTGGTGCATACCCTTTTCTGATGATGATAGTTTTTTTTTTTGCTACGGGGCGAACAAGGGACGATTTGCTAAACAGCTTCGCTGTTAACAATCACCGTGATTCGCCGCAATTGCGGGCACATCCTATCGCGCCGTTACGCAGATCGGTAATGTCTCACTTTGTCTTTCCAACAATATGTGCACGCTTGCGCAAGCGCTCATCAAGATATTTGCCTGAGTGGCCCATATTGCACCCTCAGCAAGAGACAAGAGAAATGTGTCGACAACAGCGTGTACATAGCCAACAGATGAGGTTCTGCGCCTAACGGTGCATTACCTTCTGCGTTTATTACATGGCAGGTCTGTCTTTCAAAGTAATACATTACACGTCTCCTAAAGGGCTCTCACGTGAAATCCACGTAACCATGTTTATTTTTGACATATGTGTCAGCCACGACTCACACTTTCAATCTAATACATTTCTTCGGAACTCTCTTAGACTTCCGGTAAAATGCCCCGCCAGATTTTTTTTTGTTTGCAAACAAATAAATGGTTTGGAGGAGCCTGCAAACCATTTCGTTATAATTGTCAAGTGATCTCTCTATAGTAGTTTACTGCCTCACGGATAGCTTGCTGCAAAAAAAAAGCTTCCTATCAATCAATGCGAGAGCAGTTACATTCATTTGCTGTGCGCTACGAGCCCATTGTCTCTTTTTTCCTCTTGACCAGCGAGCTTGAAGCCATACACGGATGATGACAAAGAGCTACAAACTTTGTCAGTGAGTGTCATGACCTCGAGCATTTTCTCATCTCTCTCTCTCTTTTTTTATTTTAGGCGTGTTCGCACACTTTCGGTGTAACGATGACCGATTCACTGGTGCCCGTGGTAACATGTAACTGTAAATGCGAAACTGTGGCCAAGCTCTGCAAATGCCTGATGTACGCCGGCTTCTTATTGCGTCAGCATCACCTACTGATAATAGACAAGTCCAGACAACGCATTTTCGAAGGAATTCATTCAGTTAAACCCCAAGCGATATCCGGCAACACTTCATGATCGCGAGGCGCGTAAAGAGAAAAATCGGTTGATGGTAAGCGTAATGATGATTTATTAAACAATATATATCAGTAATTACTGTCGAACTGTTTTAATTCGATAGCGTTAACGTGCTCGTTTCGAAGAAATTTTCTTGTATTCGTCGTTGGTTGTGAGCAAAAAAGTTATTATCTTGTCCGAGAACGACAAACCAAGAAATATGCCTATAGAATAATAAAATATTTTGGCCCCAATGAGAGTCAAACCAAGGCATTCTGCACGGCAAGTAGGTTTTTTGCAATTGAGCCATTCTATTGCTCGTAACTAACTTTGAAAGAAACCCAGTAAGAATTTTATGTAGTGGAATCAGCCTCCTTAACGCACGTAATATTGCATGGCGAAAGCTTGTGATTGTACCAGGTGTTAAAACATTTGATTTGCACAACGAGTTCGGGTGTTAAAGGCCCACCTATTACAATGCGCTCAAATATGTGTTCACGTGCTGCCTTATACGGACGCCCAGCTATAGTGGGCCCTTGGCTGTTTTGCAAAACAAATAATTATGGCGTAGTGGGCACTCGCAACTGTACTTGCAGTGTGCATTTCAGGATATATTAAACGGCCAATGTTACACGCACAGTCACTCGTTGCCATAAGGCATGGTTCAGACATGCACCAAGAATCGAAGGGAGGCAAGCACTTGAGAAGGCGATGCACACAGGGCTCAATTATATATTCTATCGCTTTCTACGCTTGAAGGCGAAGTTCGCGCGCCCTTCAAGTATTTTTTATTTATTTCAAAAGCCTGTTCAAAGGCCTATCGAGACAGGTGACGTACTGAGGTATGAAGTCCTTGAAGTGTGGTACGCCACGTGCCGGCCCACATGAATGCACAATAAACAATGAGAGCAGCAATAGGTGCTAGTTGGATGTGCACCTTCTTGAGTAATCACACTCTTAACATACTAGGATGGCCTAGAGACACCACGAACACAGAGCGCAAACTGTTCATTTCAGGAAACTTTTTCTTACACATACTCACAAGTGTGGTCTTGCCATATACATGAGGCAACATAAAAGAACTCACTAAACACGCCGCAGCTTAGAACAAGTGGTTTTCATAAAATAAATTTCTTTTGAATATGTATTAATTATTCGGGCACTAACATATGATGACTCGCCTGTGTCATCGTCGTGCAATTGTGATTACAATTGTGAAGCAGCGTGAGTACATTTGACTTGCTGCACATGTGTTGCAAGATTTCTAGGATGCATGCTTCGCTGACAGTGATTTTGGCGCTCCCTTTATCTTTCTTTTAAACATCTTTCTGTATGCCCGAAGTATCTCTTACCGCGAGTAAAGGGAATATTGTACATGAATTTGTTATTACATCCAATAAACATTCGAATGTGGTCGACACCCGCAAATGTCGCAGTAAGAATTGCTGAATCAACCGAAATTCTTACTTGACATTTTACTCTGACAGGAGGTAATGACAAAGGAGCAAGAAGTTAGATCCGTTCGCGAGCGCACGTTATCACCTTGAGGTCTTCTTTGCTTTTTTTTTTTTCGAGAGCGCGGCTTACTGTCAGTCTGAACGCAAGAAACACGTGCGACATGTAGCGACGTGTAGCGACATACCGTGGCGTATCGCGTCGATCAAACAGCTTAATATGCCCAAATCTGCCAATAGTCATAGTATTAGTGTTTATGGCATCGTTTTTTCGGGGTTTAGGGCATCGTTTTTCAATAGAATAGCGAGCCATTTTAGCCGATATTGAGAATTGTAAATTTGAGGCTCTGCACTGCTCTATAATGTTTGGCTCGCGTACTCTCGGGGGCCTCGGCTGCAATGGGATGTGGAATATGGCCACACTGAAAGAGCGAATAAGTGTTTTAGGACACATTGAAGAACGTTGTAACCCCTTTCCCTTTTTCCCTATGCTCCTGTGTATGTTTTGTATACGCACATTGATGCGAGTGCAACAAGATAATAAGTGATAGTAATTTCTTCGTTTTTTTTCAGTGTGCTCTTCCTGTTTTTTGCCGAGTTCTTTGTTCTCCTATTATCAAGCATGAGCTATCATGCCTCAAGTACAACTTTCGAAATGGCAAGCATTCGCAGTGGTAAAGTGCTTACCTTCCAGTTATCCCCAGGGGCAGGCGCGCATGCTCGCAGTGGGGCTAAATCGAATACACGTGCCTGTCAATTGTGTTACTTGAGGGCGCGCATTACACCGTTGCGAATACTTGGCGCTGTTCCGCTTTCATTTGCCACATACAGTACTTACCAACCACGTGCTGGCACGTTACTGCAGAATGCGCTGTAGCAGCGCTATCCACCACAGTTGCGTTGTGGTTACAGTGTTCGGCTGCTCATCAGAAGGTTGCGTGTTTCGATCCCGGCCACGGTGGTATCGTTTCCATGGTGGCAAAGTGGAAGTGGCCCATGTATTCGGTGATGTCGTTGGACGTTAAAGAACTACAGGTAGCATAAGTTTCTGGAGCCCTCCAATACGACGCGCATCATTATGATATCATACTTTGAGTGTGTAAGGCCCCTGATATTATTATGTCGAGCCTCAAAAGAGCTTGTAAGTTTAAGCGGCAAACTCTTACTGAGTATTTCAAACGAGTGACTTAAAGTATCCGCTAAAGCACTTAGTGACAATAATCTCGAAAAACTAATAGAATTCCATTGTCTTTTCATGTTTCAGTCACTGATGTGTTCAACAATAAGTGCCCGCGGTTATACATCCCGACAGCACGGTACGACTATTACAGACGCCATAGAGGGTGGGTTCCGAAAATTTCAGCCGACATGAGCTGGCAACGCGCAGTACACGCACCTCAACCGTTGTGCCTCCGCTGAAATACGCCGACTGCGGCCGTAACGAAACCCAGGACCTTCGGGTGAGCAGCCGAGCCCCGTAACCCCTGATACACCCAGCGGAAAAGGTTGTGGAAAGAACCAGACAGTAAATATCGCCCTATGGCTGTAGCGCCAACTCAGGCTATTTTGCTAGAAAACTCATTTTCAAGAATCTGTTGAACGCAGTGATGAGGCATGAATTTTTCTGTATAAAATATTTTTAGACGTTGCAAAGAAAATTTCCCGCAACCAATATTCATACATTCATAACAGAATGATTACTTTTCTGACTCAATGTGCTGCATGAGAATGAAATCAATTTGCCTGACGTCGAGAAATGGCGTTTCCTGAACTAGTGATAGTAGCAGTAGAAACGTATGTTTCCTAGCCTAAATCGCTTTGCACGAGATTTTCAGGATCCCTGTTTACATTAGTTTCTAATGCAGCATTCGTTCTGAAAACAGGGAAAGAAGAATTTCTTTTCTTTTCTTTAGTGTTCAGTGAGCGTGCCGTCGGTTGTGCTCTACGAAGTGTGTAAGCCTGTTGTAAGGCGCAGATGTCGGCATTGGTTCATTCGTTGCATCAATATTCATGAGGAGCAAAGCGTTAGCTAGGAGAGCCTGATTCATTGCCTAGATGGCTAACGGTGATACCTCTAGCAGAACTTTTTTTTAATTGATTGATATGTAGTATTTAACGCCTCTAAACTACCATAGGATTATGAGAGACGCCGTAGTGGAGGGCTCCGGAAATTTCGACCACCTGGGGTTCTTTAACGTGCACCCAAATATGAGCACGCGAGCCTACAGCATTTTCGCCTCTATCTAAAATGCAGCTGCCGTGGCCGGCATTTGACCCCGTGACCTGTGGGTCAGCAGCCGAGTACCTTAGCCACTAGACCACTGCGGAGGGGCAGCAGGACTTCTTTGTCGAGGCCTAAGCTGCCGCCTACGGGCGGCTGGTCAACGTACCTCACCGCATGACCAGCTCTTTTAGCAAAATAGCATATATGTAGCATATATTTTTATCTCAGCAATACCACGCTGCGTGGGGAAAGCTGGCTAGTAGAAAGTCACCTGAAGTTGAGCGTCAAGGTCATAACATTGTTTTTGAAAAATTACACCTCCTCGTGGATTTTGCCTGTTGTAGGTGGCTGCAGAAGTTGTCATCGCTGACATGTGTCATCGCTTAACACCGTTCTGAATCCAAGACATTACTGTAAGGCTAAAACGGGTCTGGTTTACACAACGCTGCATGGTTTAAAGAGGCGAGGTAATAAACATACCAACAGCGATGTGGCACCATTCCGGTGCTTGCTCCCATGCCCGTTGGGTGACCTTTTAGCCTACTACAAGCATTTCTTTTTCTCAGTTTTTTCGTCTATTTTCAACTTTTTGCCAGTCTTTTTTAAATTCTGTAATGCCACACCAGGGCGTACTTTTTCAGGTTTCGATAGCGAAGGACGTACTCAGTAGCTGAGAGCCAGCCTGTAGGAAGGCTGGCTTTACGGCATCACGAAAGACGCCATCCCGAATGTTGCTAAGTATTTTGAGCCATTGGACACGTAAACGCGATGTACAATAGAGCTACTCTCTTCCCCTTTGGCTATCTTGCGCACGCCGTTAAACCTTGTTTTGTGCACTCAAGGGACTCCACCGTATGCGCCCGAACGCGCCTGACGAGTGCTTACTTTATGGCGCCGGTATCCGTAGACTAAAGAATGTCGCAGGTCAGGGACCATTATCGGCACTGCGCGTATTTTCGCGTGCTATAACTGCGGCCACCTCGGGGCCCCATGAATAAAATTTAGTTCGCACCCCGGTGTCCAGACTGGACGCATTTTTATCGCTATTGTTATTTATTACATGGGCCCGGCACTCTCCTACCCCTTGGCGCCATAGTTCATTTCACATATCCTCAAGTTGCTTGCTTCTGATGTGTTTTGCGCACACAACTACTTTCGTATAGTGCGTAAAGCACAAAAGTTAGCACCTGGAGGTTCAATACCCTGATTTTACAGCTATTTTAGTGCGAACTCATTTCAGCCCGCCTGTCGAGATATCGCGGATTTCAGCAAAGAACACGAGGCGTCAGCTAGACTCAGTGTGGGAAATTAGTCTGGTCACATGTTCCTCGGCTTCACAACGCTTGTATCAGTCTCGCTAACCAATTTTCGGAAAATATGCTATGCCATAGTAACGATTGCCCTACTTTAACCTCAACATTTCTTTATTGCCTTACATTTGCCCTACACCCAAAAAAGCGCATCCCATATAACAGTTATCCGCTGCAGTGGTCTAGTGGCTAAAGTTATTGGCTGCTGACCCGCAGGTCAAGGGATTTAATCCCGGCTGCGGGGCTTCATTTCAGATGGAGGCGGAAATGCTGTGAGACCGTGTGCTCAGATTTTGGTACATGTTAAAGAACTCCAGAAGCTCGAAATTTCCGGAGCCCTCCACTACGGCATCTCTCAAAATAATATGGTGGTTTTGGGGCTTTATATCCTACATATCAACTAATTATCAATGCCATGTAACAGTGATGAGGTACCGATTACACTTCACTGTACGACATGCAGACGTGCCGGGGCGCTGAAGTTGGCTCACACTTTGAATATCTGTTCGAAGATTGGTTTCAAAGAGAAGATAAGGAATATGAAAGACCGCATACGGGGAGAGAAGGCATTCCCAGCATTTGGGTGGAAAGATTGTTTCCTCCGAGTGGAGAAAAACGCCTGGAAAGCTAATCGGTAAGTGTATGGCTGGCAGTGTAGGTGATATGGAAACAAAAAAAAAATTAAAGAAACTCCAGCAATCCTCTTCAGTGTGCTTCACCGCATAAAGACTATTATTGCAAAAAAGCCATGTTCAGCGAGCACACGTTGAAGATTGAGCTGAGCGAAGTGGTTTTTGTTAAACAAGGAAACCGTAATCTACCACAGTGGATCGACGCCGCAGGGAAGATGGTGGGAGAACAGAAGAATAGAAAATAGAGTACACTTGGGCTAACTTGAATAATGAATGTTCACATTCCTGCGACAGCGATTGAACAAATGGGGAAATGCCGACGTTTACCACGTCCGAAGCGCCAAAGAGAAAGCCTTTTTTTATTGACTCATTGTTCGAGATGACTGTTTGCATCTTTCCCGTGGGTCGGCTTGGTGAAAGGGCACTATATTCTGGTCGGCTGATTGATTGATTGATATATTGATTTATTGGTTGCTTGACTGGTTGTCTGTTTTATTGATTGATTGATTGATTGATTGATTGATTGATTGATTTGTGAGCTAATGAGTTAGTTGTGAGTTCATGGAGTCAATGCGATTCATCGGCTATGTAAGGCATGTCATACGGGGGTGTGTGACATCTTAAGTTCTTCAACTTGCATTTATTTCTCGCAGACTTTCTTTCGCCTTGTATCTCGGGTGAAACGTGCTGTGCGGCGATACTTTACCTAGCACTTGAAGTAGAGCATTGTCCTGCTTTGCCGTGTCATGCAAAGTCTTGATCATAAGGACAAAAGTGAGTCAGGTTAACGGGTATATATTTTTATCCATGCAGCAGCGAACGATGTGTGCCCCAACTGGCGGAGGGCCGAGCAGCCTGGCGGTGGCCGCGGCGGCAGCGTCCGGCCCGTCGCCTCGCACTTCGCGACGGCCGACGGGCTCCGTCGCGGCTCTCCACGGAACTGCCGGCAGGAGTGACGCTGGGCCGACGCAGGGCAGTCACCACCACGGACCACAAGACCTGCGCACTGCTGCATACCAGGCTCAAGGGGATTCGTCTCGAGGACATTGCGTGAGTGGAACGTGTGTTGTTACTTCGTCGTTTTCCCGCCCAAGGGCCGTGCTGCCTACGAAAGTACTCTCCCTTTGACCGCTTCCTTATTTACCAGCCTGCTTCTGTGGATTCGTTGTAAGAATTATGCTAAGCTTGTGGATCTGCTGCTGTCGGAAGTTCTAGCCACTAGTCATCAGCATAAAAGCATGCTTCTATAAAAACAGATAATATTAGATCACCGCTGCTCGAATTATAGTGCTCAGTGAAACGCACGCGTGAAAAAAAGTACGTCATACATTAGCTTTCTGCAGGCTCCAAATCACTGCTCATTAAGGTTGTACTGATTTAAAGTTTCCATATATATTACTAAAATTGTGGCGAGCTTTTGCAACCTGAATATTAATCTGTGGTGCAAGCATTTCTGAATGACTAAGTGCCGCAAAAACAGTCGAGTGCTTCGAGGGTTCTATGTCGTTGGGTGGAGTCAGTCATCGGGGTGCCTATCTTTGGGGCAGAAGCCCCCTAGGCTTGCTCTCCGGGCTGAAACTTCTGCTTGAACTCTTGGTGCAGCAAACACTAATTAGCGTAGAGGAAGCTTGCCAGCTGCTGGACCCAGGATGATCCTAAGCTTGCGAGTATTCTCGGCTCCCGGTGGCGACATCTATACAAATCATCATAAAATATCTGTAGCTGGTGCACAAGCAATCATGTAGACGGACGGCAATTAGTAGAAAAGAAACGACTGCAGTCTTCGTTGCTTGCAGAGATGTTGCTGTCGTTTCTGGGCGCTAGTGCTCCCTTCCACTTGATGTCTTCCGCGGCTGACTCAAACTGTCAGCGGCAGGCATCATCTTAGAATGAGCCTCGTATCGTCCAAGTGGCCGTTATACTGTTTGATACGTGGCTCGATTACTGATCACTATTTATTCGAATCCGTGAGCGGGGACACAACGTTCTCCCACCTCTATGTCAGTCTGGAACAGTTTTCACAAATTTATTCGTAAAGTATGTAGCACTGCTGAATATGTACAGTCCCTCTCATCAGGCGATTAGAGACGTCGATCGTCTGAGCTGTCATCTCCACAGTGATGCGAGTGCGTGCGCGCTTTCACATATGTTGTCTTGAAGTTCGTCTCGAATATGGTGATGCCTGGTCGTGGGAGCATCACCTTGGTGCGCATACCAGCCTTGTATATCAATGTCGAAATGGCTGATCTAAGAGCCAATACTTCCGTTGTATCAATACAGGGCAATACTTGGTAAGTGTTCGCAAACAAAAAAAACACGTTTAAATTCAGCTTTTGCTAGTGCGCTAAAAAATGATGGAGTCCTGTGAAATGCCATATGGTTAATAACTGCGCAACCAAACCTTTTTGCTTGCCGAACTGCATGACACAGCAGTCTTTGTTTCGAAAAATATCACTGATGCACCGATAGAATAATTTGGGTGTTACTACAAAAATTTTTCATTTTACCTGAAGATATTTTGTTCATAAAGGAGTAGGCACAATTCAGAAACAATTTTCATTACTACCGCATTAGTGAAGTTTCCATCTATAAAGCTATAGAAGCCTGTTGAACAGAACCAAATAAAATATTTCTTTCAAGTTAACTATGACGTGTGTTTCACTTAAGCATTACTCTAAGAGGCCATCCTAAGTTGGAGATCTACCATTTGAACTAATCTCCTCATATCTCTATTCTTTCGCACCTTTTCGTTTAAAAGGAAACAAAGTTTTTACCTACCTATTAGCTGGTGTAAGTAGGGCCAGTACCTACAGACCTATTCCACGTTTGTAAAAGATGTAGGCGCCGTCGCCATACGGAGGAACGTGTAGCGATGTCGTGTCACGTAGGCTCCGCCCAGCCCAAAGCTCGCCACCACCCTATATGATCATGAGACAAGAGTTACAGCTGCTTGCAAAGCTGCCTACGAGCACAGTGCGTCGGGGTACCCTCGCGCTAACCATGGAATAGGTCTGTAGACGTCTGGCACATTGGAATTCATGCTTCCTGGTTCGATCACATACTTTTTGTGTGTGGATGAATTTTCAAGGCACACGTCAGGTTTTGCTTCTTTTGATGACAAGAACGATAATAAATAGCATAGTATTTAAATAGGCGTACAAAAAGCAAGAGAAAACCGACACAAGTGCCTTATTTGTGGCATCTGTGCTAGTCTACCAATTCATAAGTAATATTTTGTGTGCTAACCCCAGGTGGTCTAAATTTCCGGAGCCCTCCACTACGGCGTCTCTCATAATCATAGAGTGGTTTTGGGACGTTAAACCCCACATATCAATCAATCAATATTTTGTGTGCTATTTTTTCTCGCAAATCCCGCAAGATAAACTAGTCCGATTATTACTCTTTTGTCACTTAAAAACATACAAAAAGTTATATTGTCACTATATAAGAAGGAGGAGGAAACGGTTGTATAAGCTGTTACATAAACGGGCTGTTTAATTGGCTGAGCCTAGGCCTTCAAGGAATGGACGTTGAGGTCTGGCCTGTTCGCTGCCTCAGGGACTTTCTGCGTAGCCCATTTCTGCTGATTGTCCAGGTGGGAAGTAAGCATGACGGCACGCCGTCGGGACGAGATGCTGTTGGTATTCACAGTTTGATATTGGACCTGAAATGTCTACACCACACCGCAAGCCAGCGCTGTCCAGGGGGCGCGCTTAAAATTTACGCATGTGCCGCCCTGGCGAGCTGGCTGAGATCTAGCTAGTAGGAAAAAGCCACCACGAGGTGTACTGCGAGCACCTTTTAACGTGCCTTCGTACACGTCTCACGGGCTGAAACGTATGATAGGCGCCTTGCGGCACTACGTGCATTGCCCAACGTGCGTGTGTGTTGTAGGTACGTCGGAATTCGCAAGACCAGCGAAGATTTGGACAGATCGCTAAAAACTGCGACGCAGCGGGCGAGCAGTGATGCCATCGATCATTTTTTGCTCTGGTTTCAGTGATGAAGTGTGCGCAGTCGAATACCTTCATGAGACTGTGTTGTCGAATCGATGGACGCTGTCCGATATTAGGCACGTCTATCACGTGGAAGAACCAGTATGACCTTCCGGCGTACTGCCAAGCATTGTATGGTGTAAATGTAAAGGCAACTGGGTTCAAATAGCGTTTCCGAAGATGGGCGTAGTGTGTAGGTTACTCGTCATGTGTCCGCTTTGAAGTAAAATTAGTAATGTCTCAGGCAGCACTAAGTTAGCAGTCTACCAAGTGACGGCTGTCTTGAGCGAGAACATATCTTTTACGTAGTTGGCAGTCGCAGCTATTTCACTACATATTACAGAAGCTGTTTCGCTACCAGCTTTCCTTTACGGTGTGTTCAATGGATTGCGTGAACCCACAAAGCGCTCGTATCGCAGTCTTTAAAATAGATTTTTTAAGCTGACCGTGAATTGTGAAATGAATATCTAAAGCAACCTTCACACGAAAGGCCAGTGTAAAGCGGAGATTAGTGGTATTAGTAGAAATGCAAACGTGTCACAGTAGGTGGGAAATGAAGGGGCCCTGAAGCACTTTTTCATGTAACCATTATTCACCAAGACAGCTTATTGTTCAACACATTCGCCGCCACCAAAGTTTTATGAATCTGTCCAGTACGAACGGAGTCGCAAAGGTTTGTCGCATGCTGTAATCGCATTTTCCCTTCTCTCGTCTCGACGAAAGCGCTGGAAGCAAAGCAGAGAGGGATAGCAGGATCAAAGAAAATACGCCATGTGGCCCTTGTGACCTTGAGCACTTGTTTTTCTTCAAGTACGCGACTTTTTTATTGTGATCGCGCGCGCGACTGTGGACAATTCATGGCCTCCTGCTGCAATCGCTGTAACGACCGAGCGCGCCATGTTCAAATCAGCCAATGGCTGATAGGTGGCCTTCTATGAGCGATGTTTGAGCGTCTTCCATCATTTGTCGAGAAAAGAAAGTAAAGCTTCGTAGTTGCAGAAAACTTTGGCTTGCCCATGATTCGAACTCGCGCCAAACACCTTGCCGGGGTGGTCGTTATACCAAGCTAACCAGGAAATTGACAATTGACAGTGTGAGGACGAAGAAGCTTTTCTTTCTGAGAAATCTCTATTGATTTCCTTATGGCTTCGTGCTACAAAAGTATGATTGTCTTCTTTCCCCTTGTTAACACGCGTAACGTAGATAACTTTATTTCTTTAGTCGGCTACATATACTACTGCGTAAAACTATTGTTAATAAAAATGCACTTATGCTTTCGTTCGTGGTAACATCATATGACTAACTTGATTGGGATGGCTTTTCCGGTTTTCTTGGTTTGTGTGAGCAAGTTGCGTGATTTTATTTGCGTTGGCAAATCACAGCCATTGACGCATAATGGTGGCAGTTAAGGCTAGCTTTATTCTATTATGTTACGAGGGCAAACAGACCAGCTTGGAACAACAAGATAATAAACTTTGCGCATTTTGCTGCAAACGTGGAGCTGCCGTCCGAGTTTCCTTAATAGGTTTATATGGGGTGTTTAGCGTCCTATAGGCACCATAAGATTATTAGAGACACCGTATTGAAGTGCTCAGAATATTTTGACCACCTGGGAATCTTTACCGTCAACCCAAACCTGAGCACACGGTCCAACAGCATTTTCGCCTTCATCGAAAATGCAGCCACCACAGCCGTGATTCGATCCCGCGACCTGCGGGTCAGCAGCCGAGTACCTTAGCCACTATAGACCACCACAGTGGGGCCTGTGTCTCCTCCGTTTCTACCGTCTTATCCGCAACTGAATCTCAACTCAACTAGCTTGGCTCGTTTATTTTTATAATTGCCTAATTATTTTTTTATATTTTTGTTCATTTCTTGCCACATTTTTACGGGTATACGTTAGAGTAATAGAATAACCCAGGAGCTAGCCCCGCCGCGGTGGTCTAGTGGCTAAGGTACTCGGCTGCTGACCCGCAGGTCGCGGGTTCGATTCCCGGCTGCGGCGGCTGCATTTCCGATGGAGGCGGAAATGTTGTAAGCCCGTGTGCTCAGATTTCGGCGCACGTTAAAGAACCCCAGGTGGTCAAAATTTCCGGAGCCCTCCACTACGGCGTCTCTCATAATCATATGGTGGTTTTGGGACGTTAAACCCCACAAATCAATCAATCATAACCCAGGAGCTACTTACCTCGTCCTCATCACATCAACTCATGTATACATATAGAGAGAAATACGGATGCGAAGATTTTAAATGTCATGTAATGACAATATAATAAATGCAGAGATATATAGAGTTTTATTAAAAGCAGCATAGCAAGAAAGCACTAAAAAACTAGCCCTTCACACGTACGAAACTATATCTGTACCTTCGAAGAATGGCAGTTTTATTGTCTTTCTTTTTGGTAAAGTTGCAGCTGACTTTACTCTCCGTCGCACACCCTTCCAGGGCCTGTTGAGCGATATTGCAAGTTTACAGTCGTTTTTGCGTGTATAAATGACAGCGGCGTGTTTGAAACAGGCACATAATGGCACGTATGGCAGCGTATAGTTCAAAATCTCGCTTTTTGGTAGCGGACATTTTTAATGTGTTCCCGGTGGCGATTCTACATAACGGCTAAATAATTCTACATAACTGCTACATAACTGAATAAATTGAACATAACTACATAACTAAATAATTCTACATAACTGCTACATAACTGATAAACTGAAGCAAATCTGCCACCAAACGGAAGAACCCAAGCGGTATTAGGCGTTAAAATGCTACGTCGGTTGTGCATGCACGCGCGGAGGTATGTGTAAAATTCTTTTTCTGCGTGATACGCAGGTCAGAAAGGCAGCTACTTCCCTTGACCAGCTTAGACAACATACTAGCAATATCCGTAATATAGAAGTATTAGTTTCGTGCTGCACTGCCATTTGTGTGGTCATGCACCTGCTTTTCGAGCTCCTCACCGTAATTTATAACCGCGAGAAGAACAAAACACTCGCATTATCATCCACAAGGCCGAAGTAGAACGGGGACTGGGCATGCTTGCACGAGAAAAGTCATCAATGCCTGTATCAGAAAAAAAATTAATTTTCGATGGTGTTGTGGGCATGAGCACAATCGGTAATTGCGACAATTTCCTATGCTCAACTCTCTTGTCATTTGTACTTTATTTACACTGTCTTCTTTGCTTCTTTACACTGTTCTGTTTGAATTGCTTGGTTTCAGTAAGCGCTCTCCCGCTGCCATAATTTCTAGCAATCCATAGTACCCCATCTCGCAAAGCTTTTCTTTCATACCTGTTCTACTGCGATCGGCCAACTGGCTTTGCAAAGAAATTTGCACAACATGCTCTGAGCCGCAAGAATGGGTCACAACAGAGCTGGTGAAAACTTAGATGGTTCTGGCTTGGCTAGGCTTTTCTAAGTTCCTCAAAGCGTCGCCAGGTCTACTAGTACGTACATTCACCCACGGATGCACGATTTGTTCGCGTGATCTCAATCGTAACGAAGTTTTGGCCACTAACTAATCAAACAGTATTCATTAAGCATCAAATAGCCATCATGTAACAGCACAGAATAAACACAATTTCAGTAGGTCACTTTGCTTAATTAGCATAATTATCTGAAATATTCAAGTTAGCCTATCTCAACTCCATCTTGCATAACTCACATTTCGAAGTACTACCAGGGCTTAATTAGCTCATTAGTTTTCGTAAATAACTATGTATCTTCCTAGTAAGCATTCGTTAGTGTGAATCAGGCTTGGTTCGGTAAGATTTGCCGAGCTCGACCCCATTCAAATTAAACACTGTGTAAATAAGACTTGTTAAATTTTTATTTAATTAGCTTAGTTATGCTTTGCTCAGTAAGTGTTACCATGCTCAATGAGGCTTAATTAGGATTAACTGCAATTATTTTGGTTTAACTGGGCTCATCAAAGCTTAACCTGACGACGCGGTAAAATTAAACTGAGCATGATGATGATAGTTGTCTGTCTACGCCACATGGACAAATGCCGGAGCATGACAGCTCTGCCATAAAAATATATCCAGCACCAACATTGGCTGAACTTTTTTTCTTACGAGCATTTCTAAGCCATAAGAGGCTTTTGTTAATACAGGGCCCATTTAGGTCATCACAGTGCTCACCCACTACTCCGTCGTATCACGCATACTCGTACCTTAATGCAGGCGAGAGCAACTCTGTTCTGGATAGTAAAACAGCACATCGTGGTACAAAGTCTAGAGGCAATCTCTCGTCTCATCTGTACCCGTTTATCACAGGCCTCTTGAGATTAGCGCATTGAGCTTGTTTATTTTTAAAAGTTTTCAGTATTAGCATAGCCCTCTTTGTAGTTTACGGCCACTTGGTGTGCACCACTGTGCAAGCAGTTCTCGTTGCGTATCGCTCTACCATATTCTGAATTATTGAAGATAAATGTCGCACGCCAGACGCCTCTTCTCATATTCGAATCTCCACAAGCTTCGAACATCAGCTTTCTCCTCGTGACGTCCCTGCATCGAAGTCTGACTGCGTGCATCTGCTTGTACAGGTATAACTAAAGGTATGGAACGCCAAGATATAAAAAAAGCATTAGCAGGTATGTTACACACTTCCCAGTGGGAATCTTCCAAAACAGCGTTTGTTGAGACCGAACACTTCAGTGGCCCGCAACAATCTCCATATGCAATGTTTCTTTGCGGAAAGCATTCAAGCGTGATGAAGCACATGTGTGAAGGAAGAAGCAAGAAATCATAAGCGTATTTAAAATGCTCCAAAGCTTAAATATCACGGCCACGAAAGCACTTTTCATTTTTGTTCGGGCGAGAAATACAGAGAGATTGCGTATCCAACAACAACAACAACAACACAAAATAAAAGACTAGTAAACCTATACTCAGCGTTTATGTTGTTTGTTTTTGTAGTTTCTTCTTTGCTCACAGAAAACGAATTGAAATACGACCGAGGTTCTCATTTTCAGAGTGGCGGTTCTTTGCGCAAGAATGCTCACTGTCTACGTACGCTTGAGATTAAACCGGCTGAGGCAAGGAAGCGGGGAAAGCTTGCCTTTGTCCTTCCGCGCGAAACAGCTGCGTCTTGTTTTAGATAATACTCCGCAGAACGGCTGCGGTACGTAAGCGCTTGGCGCAACGTGACGGGAAAATAAGGCTCCCCGCTCGGACGGCGTAGTGGTGAACGAGTGTAACTAGGGCATTTGCAAGTCAATTGTGTTTCTGTAATTATGCATGCTCCGCAATCTGCGTTAGTCGGTTTCTTCAAGCTGCACGCACGCGAGAGCTGGATGCAGCAAACCCTCCATGTTTTGTTTTCCCTTTCACCAACTTGACAAAAACTGCGCAGTCTTACGTGTAAACGTTGAAAAACTCGCAAAGCAGTGCACGACTCTGAAAAATACTTGCAACCACAGGCGGCGCGTTTCATATCGCGAACTACACTTACAACAACTGTTGGCGTGGCGAAGTAGCGATGCGACACTTCGAGAAAACCTGGTGCATGGAAGGTGAAGAAGAAACGTCGCACAAGGTGAACTGACCAGCTGATGCGAGAGGCGGCCTCGTCAATGGGTTTCATTCAGTGCCGAAGAAGGAGGGAGGAAGTTATTGTTTGCTGCAGGTGGACCTGACTGCATAATATACGCCAGCAATTGCAGCTCCCGAGCACACCCTTTCAGAGTGTCTTTCAAAAACTTTGTCGCTGTATAGAAGGCGAAAAATCACGAGACGAGTAAACAAGACGAGCGCATACATAGAAAGCGCAGCACGGAAGCCCGTACCCTGCGAGTCATAGCGCGCATGTTGTCGCATTAGGCAATTGGCCTGGGGACCAACAGCATGGCGCGGCAAAATACGGCTATCATGATTAAAATAACGTCATCCCCCTTTACTACCGCAGTGGCGGCTACATGATTGACCCTCCATTTCTAATGCGGTAGGTACCAAGTTTGATCAGTGCCGACTGAAGACTCACCTGTTTGTACCTAAGAGGTATATAAGAATACGCCGACTTGGCGCTGACTTGTCCTTGGGGGCTCACACCGAAAGATGCTCATATTATTGATACTCTGCTCCTTTCAAAGTTTTTTTCACAAAAACTTGCAGCATATCCACGGACTGAATGATGATGAGTGGGGCGAAGCGTGCGTCCGTCCGTTCCTGCATCCGTCCGTCCGTCCAGCCGTGGGGTGATCTGTCCGACCATGCGTCTGTCTATCCATCTAGTGAACACTCCAAGTACCACAATCTCGCATCTTTGATCATACATTGATTATATACAATGGTCACCATCTGCGGACATTCCAAGAATTAAACTCACCTGTGGCGCATACCCAGGAGAGGTGGTTACTACAGAGGACGATCTAGTGAAGCTTTAAGGAGCTTCTTTTCATCATATATTGATTATATACAAGTACCTATTTATAGTGGTAACAAGAAGCATCATTTTATCGTATAATGGATGGATGGATGGATGCTATGAGCGTCCCCTTTATAACGGGGTGGTGACAAGTATGCCACCAGGCTCGACAAGTACACAAGTATATACAAGTACCGCCACCTAGCAGGCATTCCAAGAACTAAACTCCCCTGTGGCACATACCCGACAGAGGTGCTTACTGCAGAGGACGATTGCGTGACGCCTTAAAAGGAAGCTGAAGCACTTCTCTAAAAAACGACTTAGGAGCACGTAAGGCCAGTTTGATCTCTGCTGAATTAGAAAATCGATGACAGAGTTTTCAAAAGTGAACGCCAATAGCACTTTTTGGTGAAAAAACAGTGGCTGAAGTACAGTGGCTAGTATAGAAATGTGTTATGAGCGGCAAGCGGCGCCTACGGAGCACACTAAAGCCTCCGAGGAGGAGCCGCGTGAGGCGTGCGCAATTGTTTAAAAGTTTTCAAAGTACTGTGGTTTAGGTTTTTCAAAGCACTGGTGTTTAGGGACAGGGAGGGCAAAATAGACTTTAAGCGGGTAGAATTAACTAGGAGGGTTATCTGCTTGGTAGCTAAAATCAAGGCACGAGTGAGAATTAAACCCTTTACTGCAAAGTACGAGTCCTCAACCTCACTATTTAAAGGGAAAAAAATAAATCTAGTTTTTGGTTTGCTAAGTATTACGGCTTGATGGCGTTAGCCATCACCCGATCTAAAGGGTACAGCCATATCAATCTATCCATCCATCTATCCGACGTTGTTTGCGCGTTTCCGACAGTTTAGTCGGGCGCGTTCATCCTTGTTTTTTTTTTTTTTAATTGCGGTGGCAGTCTCCCACCAATGCTTCTGTATGCACTCTCATTGCGCAAAAACAGCCATTTCTTGGTCCAGGGGTTCACTACAGGCTACAAGTCAGCTAAAAAGAAGCATGCCTTGTTCGGCGTTCCAAAGGACGAAGCTCTGTTAGCGCAGTGGCGGAGAGCGATTCCGCGTGCTGACAAGCTGCTTCAAGAACACTCGGCTGTGTGCGAGCTCCACTTCGGCGAGAGGTACGTTTCCCGGCACTTCGAGCACACTGTGAATGGCGGAATTGTTCGCATTGAAACGGGTAGCCCCATAGGCGTGCTTGCCGTTAGGGGGGCAGGGGGGCGGGTGGCAAAGCTTCATTGCAGGGTGCCTCCTCCCTATTAAATCAGTGTATGAGGCAGATTTTACGCCCCCCTTTTAGATGACTAAAAGAGTGCCCCGCTGCCTTGTGAACGTATAAAACAGATTTAGCGCTCCCCTCCCAGGTGGCAAGCCCCCTTTGCCCCTTTCGTGCGGTAGCCTATGGGTAGGCCTTTCGGAGAAGCTCTTCGTATTTGTAGACGCTTTCGAAATCACTTCTTCAAAGTGGTTTAGCTACAACGAGTTTCACAGTGACAGCTTGAAAGAGCTTGTTTCCTGCTTAGTTAAAAAAAAATGTCACACTGGGCTGTGCACAACATGGTCCGAGCCCCACCAATAGAGTGACCTAGTTTTTTCTGCTCACCCATTTGCCTTCTTTCACAAAGGTACTCCACTAGGAGCGATCGTGACCATCCTCCCGTGAAAACAGGAAGTAACTGAAGCTCAGGCGCATCACCAGGTTTGCAGCCCAATGTTCTGTTGAACTCTTGTGAATTATAAAACTTCTTTCTTTGGGATAAAAAAGGATGGGCGACCAATTATTAGGAATACACTGTTCTAAACAGATATTGAAAATGTATTGGAAATGTGTTGTATGACCTGTGTGCAGAAAATAAAAGGTTTTCATCCAGATACCACTCGTGATTCTCGTCTCTGAGTATGACGTTGTGAATTATGGGGCTTTATTTACAGATTAGTGCTTGAGGAATTGATGGCTCACCGTGGAAGGTGTTTCAAGCAATGACTCACAACTGAGTTCATCGTTCCACTCTTCTACCACTTCACATCGATAAAATGTTTCAGTACCATCACGCGCTCACTTTCAGCATCCTGTCGACCTGACAATATTTAGGTTCAGTCGCTCAACCGCGTAGACATCCTGTTTTCCAGAAGCTAATTAACACATTTTCTTGGTCGCCATTTGAGGCCATGCCCGAGAAAGAAAAATATATTTTAAATGTTTTCACATTGTACGCATGCGTGGTTGATTCCCGTCTTTGCGCAGCGCATCGCTGCCTTGGGTGACGGATGGATGGATGATGGATGGATGGTGGATGGATGGATGGATGGATGGATGGATGGATGGATGGATGGATGGATGGATGGATGGATGGATGGATGGATGGATGGATGGATGGATGGATGGATGGATGGATGGATGGATGGACTGGATGGATGATGGATGGATGGATGGGATGGAATGGATGGATGGATGGATTGGATGGATGGATGGATGGATGGAATGGATGGATGGATGGATGGATGGATGGATGGATGGCATGGTGATGGATGGATGATGGTGGATGGATGGATGGAATGGTGGATGGATGGATGGATGGATGGCTGGATGGATGATGGATGGATGGATGGATGTATGCTGGATGGATTATGTCTGGATGGATGGATGGTGGCATGGATTTATGGGATGGATGGATTATGGATGGATGGATGGATTGATGGATGGATTGCTGGATGGATGGATGGATGGATGGATGGTATTTATGGGCTGTCTGGATGCTGGATGGGGGGGGGGGGGCTTTTGGCTGTGATTGGCTGGCTGGCTGGCTGGCTGATGTGGGCTGGCTGGCTGGCTGGATTGCTGGCTGGCTGGCTTGCTGGCTGGCTGGCTGGCGGCATGGCTGGCTGGCTGGCTATGGCTGGGCTGGGCTGGCTGCTGGCTGGCGGCTGGCTGGCTGGCTGGCTGGCTTGCTGGCTGGCTGGCTGGCTGGCTGGCTGGCTGGCTGGCTGGCTGGCTGGCTGGCTGCTGGCTGGCTTGCTGGGCTGGCTGGCTGGCTTGGCTGGCTGGCTTGCTGGCTGGGCTGGCTGGTGGCTGGCTGGCTGCTGGCTGCTGCTGGCTGGCTGGCTGGCTGGCTTGCTGGCTGGCTGGCTGGGCTGGCTGGCTGGGGCTGGTGTGGCGCTGGCTGGCTGGCTGGTTGGCGGGTGGGTGGTGTGGGTGGTTGTGGGGGTGGTGGGTGGTGGTGGCTGGTGCTGGGTGGGTGTGTGGCTGGCTGTGGTGGATGGATGGATGATGGAATGGGTGGTGGCTGGTGGGTGGGTGGGTGGGTGGGTGGGTGGGTGGGTGGGTGTATATATATGCGGTACCCGTTAGATAGGGCGGTGGCCTAGCGCACCAAGCCATATACTTATGAACCCAAACCCTAGCTTTATTTTTTTCTTTAAAAAGTGAGTTTAAGGATTCGTACTTTGCAGTGAAGAGTTTAATTTCATTCTTGCCTTGACTTTAGCCACCAATCAGATAACCTCCTTCTAGTTAAGTCTACCCGCTTAAAGTCTATTTTGCCCTCCCGGTACCTAAACCCCAGTGCTTTGAAAAACTCTGCGCCATCATCCTGAACTATAGGGTGAAGCCCTTTACAGAACATTATCAAGTGTTCGGCAGTTTCTTCTTCCTCTCCACACGCACTGCATACTGTGTCTACCCCTTCGTATTTGGCCCGATATGTCTTGGTTCGCAGTAATCCCATCCTGGCCTCAAACAGTAGAGAACTACCCCGAGTAATATCATAGATCCTTTTGTTGGCAATTTCCTGCTTAAAAGTTCGATAGATCTCTTGTGTGGACTTCTTAATCATGCCCATTCTCGACATGTCAGCCTCCATTTCCTTCACTTTCTTCTTAACCGATAGTTCTTTTTGGTTTGGCAACCTGCTGTTTTCTAAGTATTTACCAGTCAATTTTCTGGTTCGCTTCCTCCGTTTTGTATCGTCATTCTTCATGTACAAATAGCTGAAAACCTTCCTAGCCCAACGCTCCTCCCCCATTTCTCTCAATCGCTTCTCAAATTTTATCTTGCTGTTAGCTTCCCTGCCCTCAAATGATGTGCATCCCATATCACCTTGTACTCCCTGATTTGGTGTATTCCCGTGAGCTCCTAAAGCAAGCCTACCTATTCCACGTTGCTTAATTTCTAATCTTGCTTGAACTTCTGATTTCATGCACAAGACCGCATTGCCGAAAGTCAGCCCAGGAACCGTGACCCTTTTTCATATTCCTTTCACAACATCATACCTATTGTAATTCCACAGTGCCATATTTTTCATCACTGCTGCATTCCTGTTACCTTTAGCCGTCACGTATATTTCGTGTTCCCTCAGGTACTCGGTCCCATTGCTTATCCATACGCCCAGATATTTGTATTTATCTGTTATCTCTAGCGTGACCTCCTGTATTCTAAGCTCACTACCTTCGTTGTCATTGAAAATCATGACTGCAGATGACACTGGCACACGTGCAAACGTGTGCCAGCGCCATCTGGCGGTTTTCTCCCAAGGCGTTACGCGCTAGCCGGCGCCTTCATTACACTTTCCAATTCTAGCCACTGTAGCTGTGGTCGCCGGTTTCTTTGAGACACCGAGCAAACATGGTGACGTCATTCTCGGTATGCCACGTCATCTGCGACAGCAGTACTGCTGTAGTGTGGCAGCTACGATTAGTTCCGGCAACGGCACGTCATGAGTTAGTCACGGAGGCTGTAGTTGAAGATGAGAAAGAACACTTGCTCCGGACCAGAGGAAACGAAGATTACGCATTATTCAGGTCAACGCTTTCAGCGCGCTCGCGGAGGCGGAACCAGACAAGCTTTTATTTCGCCTGTACTAAAGCTCCTGCTGCTACAACCTCGAAAACAATTATGACATCCTAAACAGTGATGTCGGTCCTTCCTAAAGACAAAGTTTCATTGTACTCTATAGAATTCCTTCAGCTTCCCTTTAAGGAGCTTCACCCCTAAAAAAGAAGAAATAGGTGGCCCTTGAGCGCACCTTAACTCATCGCAGGACAAAACTATATAGTCAAGCATCCGCCGCTGCTGTGGGAGGCAGAGAATCCCTGCCGCCGGGTATTTAACCGTAAAAAAGAAACTGTCTCTGAGCTTGTTTAGGAAATCTTTAGTGAGATCTGTTGTGTCATGGAGCACCCTGAGATTAATTGAACAATGACTGCCGTGGGCAGTCGCGGTCAGGGCCTCCCGATTGCGACTAGACGAACTGACAAGAGAGCTCCTCTTGTAAACGCACGACATGCGCAACCCACCACCTATCACTGAAGACTTTAACCACAGCAACATGCAGAATATTATACCAAAATGCTCATGCAATGTGCGTAGAAGAGCGTTTCAGACCACGTAGCTAATTCTAAAGAAAGTTAAAACAAGTATACATAGAGACATGAAGTACCATAGTATCTCAAATGAAAAAATAAGGCATGCAAGGTAATTTAAGTAATAAGCTCACTTTTATTATAGGGTGTTTGAATTAAGTATTATATATTAGCAAATACTGTTGTTTGAGATTTGAATAACACATATAAAATTCATCTCGCGCACAAGAACTCCTAATCTTCGACGCCAGGAACCCCACAGTCTTCGTCTCTTATCCGTTATTCTGCTTGTGCCTGTCTCACACAAAGTGGTTTTGCATAACAAAGGTTTGAGATTCTTGCCCCTTAAGACGAATGTAAATCACCTCGGCTGCCCTTGTGGTATTTGTGCTTTCTAAATCCGACAAGCCGAATCACTCTTCACACCATAATACCGACCTTTTATGAGCACTGCTTCTAAGTTTGTTGGTGTGGTGTTAACCTTGAACAGCCAAAAAAATACATTATTTCAGTCAAGATTTAGATATCCAAAAGTCGCTTCTATCCAACCCCCCCCCCTTTATCAATGCACTATTCCTTCCTTTCGCCCTTTGTTGTAGGCTCAGACGTGCCTCGGACGCCACCGCTATCGCGCTTATCAACTACTCGAGCCACGCCGGGGCAGAACAATTACAAACTGAATGAAAGGTTTAAAAATACCTGCTGTGGTTGAACAAATAATTGTTTATATAATCATGGTCACGCGTGTGTGCGCGTGTCGATTTTTTCATCTCTTTTACACAATTCATTTCCTGTCTGGTTTTTCTTGGTTACCTTTTCTACAGTTTTATAAATGTCTTTCTGTTGAGAATGCCTTGACTACGCTACGGAAGCTTGATGTTTCTTTTACAGTGAAAGCTGGTATGAGATCACGATTCGGGTCTCGTGGAGCGCGGTAGTTGTCCGCCGCCGGTGTTCGTAAATACAGCGCGCGAAATCAGTAAATAAACCCAGTATCAATGACACGGTGGGGCTCGAACACGGGTCCGCTGGCTGCAAGCCCAGTATTCGACCACAGAGCCACACCGTTGCTTTTGACTAGTTTATTGATTGATTTGTGGGGTTTAACGTCCCAAAACCACTACATGATTATGAGAGACGCCGTAGTGGAGGGCTCCGGAAATTTCGACTACCTGGGGTTCTTTAACGTGCACCCAAATCTGAGCACACGGGCCTACAACATTTCCGCCTCCATAGGAAATGCAGCCGCCGCAGCCGGGAATCGAACCCGCGACCTGCGGGTCAGCAGCCGAGTACCTTGGCCACTAGACCACCGCGGCGGGTTTTGACTTGTTGACTTGACCAGGCAAAATTTCGCGAAAGCAATCGCGTTAATACGACTTAAAAAGCGTTTTGAAACAGTGAAAGAACAAGCAGTCGTCGTACAATGCGAATATCGTAACGAGTGGGTTTTCCAATGCTCCAACCCATTAAAAAGCTTGTTTTTTTTTCAGCTATTATCTGTGGCACATACCCACTTCAGGCACAATTCCTCATCGTCATCAATCACTGCATGAACAATTGGCTCAAAATTCCTCGCACTCGTTTAGCGGGCATTGCGCTTTTCAGAAGAATGACGAAAAATGACATAGTGAATGCCGGCCTACTATACCCTTAGTTTTTTTTATTATTATTAATGCGGTAGTGGGTATCAAGCAAGCGTGTTTGCAGTAGTTACGCAAGCGTGTTTCGAAAAGGCTCCGAACGGCCGCTCATGTCGCTTTCGCTGTGACTGTGCTGCGCCATCTGCGCAGGCCTAGCGTTTTCTTTTTCTTTCCTTGTACCAGTCATTACATAGTTGGACAGATAAGACACCGTATATATTTTATATAACTATGAAAAATTTTCACGTTGTATATATGAGGAAGTCAGAAATAGCAATATTACTTATTAGTCCGTACCTAGTAGAATTCGTGCCAACCAGAATAGTTTTAAATCTGAAGCATTTCTTAGCGAACTTCGACGACTTTGAAAGTATCTGTCAATATATCTATCTAGCCGCTTACGTTTGGGTTCTCTCGTGGTCACCCCCATAATTAGCGTGAACCAACATTAGCATGGGAGGGTAAGATGGTTTGACTAATATTACGTTCTGGTCAAGACACGAATAATGTCACAATCCCGTCGCCTACGTCGTCAAGCATTTCCCGCCAGGCAGAGGCACATACACACGGGCGGGTATGTGCTGCTGGTAGCGGATATGTGCCACAGGTAATTGACACTCCGTATTTACCCAGAAACAACGAGAACACACATAGGCAAGTTTAATGCGTGAACGTTAAGCATTACCCGTCATCGGTAGCATCGACCCAAAGAAGGCATAGAATAAATGTCAGGGTTCCAGCTGGAATCGAACTAAAGAATTCTGCGTGGAAATGAAGCATTATACCACAAATCTACGCCAAGTTTCGGTACTACTTTTCAAATAGACGCTAATATACGTGAAACGTCAATAGTGGTTGCAGTGCTGCCTACCCAATTTTCTAAACATTACATATGTACTCCTTTAATACAGCTGTGACGTTAGGTTTACATCAGTTGAGGTTAGGTGCCTTGCGCTAAACTTTATTTATGTAGCAGTGTCCAGGACTAGCACCTTCGCGAGCATCACCACTTCTTATAAGCTTCAGGTGATGCTAATACGCATGCTCCAGTTGGCACCGTTGCGCAAGTGCAAACAGCCCAGTACGTGGGATCTGCCGAATGTGTGTGTGTGTGTGTGTGTGCGTGTGTGTGTGTGTGTGTGTGTGTGTGTGTGTGTGTGTGTGTGTGTGTGTGTGTGTGTGGTTCTCTGGCTTTCTTTTTTTAGCACGAGAGCGTTTTATGCCGGGGTCCACCACGGCTCCAATGACGTACTTCCGTCACGGAAGTGACATTGAAATATATATATGCTAAAACATTGAAGATAAAAAACAATTACAAGGCAAGAGCTTATCGCACGGAATCGAATGAGAAGCCTTTCGATTATCAGTGCGTGGCGTGAACCCTGCACCACAATGCGTACGCTGTCTGGAGTGCTGACGGCAAGCCATTTATATACACCATGCACCATTTCACTGTCCTCAGAGCTTCGAAACTTTAGCGGTTTTTGTTATCAGTGACGAAATGGCATGACGGTCTAGCCTCCGATGTGCTCTCAAGGTCGCCGCCGCCACGGTCCCACGGAGCTTGGTCTCCCCTGCGCGCACGCTTATCAGACTCGTAATCCGGGAGAGCACGTAGGTCACTTCGCAAGCTACCACGGCTGCGTTTACGAAAGGAGGGCGCTGCTGACACACGACGCAGGAATAATTGTGACAGTTGTTAGTCCGCGCTAGTCCTGTGAGTGCTAATTTCGCACGTGCTTTCTGCTTGAGGTGTGCGCTGCGAGGTTCGAGCTGCTTGCCATTCCTAACGTGACGTTGCAATGTGTTGCTGGAGCTGAAACAATGCACCGATGGAGGCGGAAACGCTGTCGGCCCGTGTGCTCAGATTTGGGTGCACGTTAAAGAACCCCAGGTGGTCAAAATTTCTGGAGCCCTCCACTACGGCGTCTCCCATAATCATATGGTGGTTTTGGGACGTTAAACCACACAAATCAATCAATCAATCAATCAGCTGAAACAATGCACAATAAACGCTGAGCTACCTGTGTAACGACACGTTTCACTTTCCTGGTATGCCGATTCCTATATAGAGGGATACGGCACGTTTTTTTTATGGATCATTGAACTAATGCCCTGCTTTTATATGTATATACATGGCGGAGGGGGGTGAAGCTATGATGTGTGAGAGACATGGCCTGGCTCATACGCCATGTATTTATTCTATTTCACTTCTTCCTTCTCTGCTTCGACAAACCATCCATTCCGTCATACGTCATATGATTCCCCCTCCTCCCGAAATAAGGCATGAGGTACAACTTACAAACAAGAAAAAGTAAACAAGGAGCGGCTGATAAGTCACAAATGTCAAAATGCATGCGTCGTATTCTCCGTCGCAAATACTTGAGAAGAGAGTGCGGCAGTCCTGCAGTAAGAGATCTAGTGGGCTAGGCTGCAGTCCTGGATAACACAAAAATGGTTTGCACGTGGAGATAGAGGAAATCACGGTTGGCATTCTTGAGAAGCGAATGAGGTTCGAACACCTTGCAGAATCGACAGTTCAGATATCATAGTCAGCAAATCCTCGTGATACACAAGCCGAGCAGGCAGCTTGCGTGCGCGTTGATCGAGGTTGATTGGGCGCTGCCTGTGTTCCTACCGAGTACAAGGGGTGCTTGTGTGGCTTTTGGGGATTTTTCTATGGCGATGTCGCAGATGTTTTGATCGAAGGCGCAGTCTTGATCTTTGTAAAGATTGTATCCACGACGATGGGTCTTTTTGCAATGTTATTTAAGCCTTAAGAGTGGTTTCGATGAAGCTTTCTTTCATCGTTGACAATGTTGAAGTATACGTTGACGTCGTAGTTTCTTGGTTTCGTCGACTTGCTTGTGGCGGGACATTGATCGTGGTGTGCCAGGATTCTTAGCAAGCCTTCCACAGGCTACTAGGACGCCAACCAATGCAGCTGTTTCCGGCGCAAGACAATGTGGGGGGGGGGGGGGGGATTTCATGCTCTTGAATCTTCTGTAATTGTAAACTGTTCATTGTTGGTGGTTGCCTGAAAAGTACTTGTGGCGTTAGAAGTCGCACCTGCGCTTTTGTTTTCATTGTTGGTAGTTAGGTTGTATACTGGATGCACGTCGCTTTGATCTTGTGGTTGATGAACACTAGACGCTTCTGCAGAAGACTTTTCTTCACAAGATGCTGATTGTGAATGCTTCTGTCTTTGTGGAACTGCTGAGCTAAATATTTTGAACGAATGAGATTTCTGTGAACATTCGTTGTCTGGTTTGGTTTCGTGTGGATTTACTAACTCGTCATGCGTAAATCTGACATTTATATGAGGTACTTCGTCAGATTCATCAGTATTTTTGATGACAGGTGATGCCAAGTTAGTTTGAAAAGTACGCATGTGGCACGAAGTAATAAATACATGTGGGTCATCAATAGTGGATTCAATTCTTTTATGCAGCGAAGAGTTAAACATTGGTGATATTTGAGCAGATAAGGAACCAGGTGGATGGATGGGAAAACGGCCACGTGGTCTTTCCGTGAGCATGTGGCTAACTTCTCCGACGGGAATTGTAAATTTATCCTCTGTGCTCGAATGCGTGAGGGCTGCCTATGTCTTCGATGACTGAAATCGAATGCACTGAGAGTGCGTGGTCTAATCGAATCTTCACTATAGTCTTAAAACCAGACGATCATTTCTTCTTTTATCTTTTGTCAAGATTCATTGATTTCAAAGATGCTGATGAGGTAAAATTTGAATGCCTCACCGGTTACGTAGCCGCTGAAGTTTGTGACCATCTCCCATTCAGACCAGGATGCAGCGGTGGCGTGGAGCTCGAATAGGTTCAACCAGACCTGTACGGTTCCGTCATTTACTGATCCGGTGTACTTGGAGATGCCAAGGTCGTCCGATGGTTCCGGCATGGTGCTGGTCGCTGTGTACTGCTAGATGATAGTCTAGTATACGCTGACGTTGTAGTTTCTTGGTTTTGTCGACTTGCTTGTGGTGTGAAATTGATCGTGGTGTGCCAGGATTCTTAGCAAGTCCTCCGAAGGCTTCTACGACGCCAACCAATGCAGTTTTTTCGGGCTCAGGGTGTCTTGTGGGGAACTTAGTCAATGATAAGCGACTGATGAAGGGGCTAGAAGGTCTTCATCCGGTCGACTTTTGAGACGCTATGATGAGTGAGAAACGTAGCCTCAGGGGCTCCGGAAGTATATCTGAAGTGTGGGGGCTGTTGCGGAGAGAAGGACAAGCCACCACACACATGGGGAAACCCACCCGTCAACATCTTCTTTATTGCTAACAGTGATCTAAATCTCCGATTATGATAACTTAGCTCCTCGTCTTCTACCCAATTTGCAACAGGGGCAACGTTTGTGAGAAGGGATAAATATATACAGGGGCGTTAATACATCTCTCTGTTGTTGCTAAGGTGAAAAAAGGAGGGGAGGGGCTGTAGCAGCTATTAGTGGAAAGGGGGGGGGGCATGTGCAATGCATCTCCCCTTGGTTTCTAAGCTGTGGGGGCGATGGCCCCTACTGCCCCCCCCCCGGTTCCAGAGCCCCTACGTGGCCTGCCTCATACGTCATGTAGAACCGTCGCAGGATGCCAGAGTGGTGCTAAGTTTTGTTATTTGTGTCACGTCAACTAAACTTATTTGGTGTGCTTTTAGCAACACAGTTCCCCGAGATATTTTTATATTTTTTAATAACGTGTGCAACTGCCTCATAACATTACATCACAGATTTCTTAGCAGATATTTCAGTAATGAACTTACAGTATTTACCCTGCTTCTGCTGTAAATATTACGTTATTTAATTACTTCAAGCATGTAATTTCCAGAAAATAATTTGTTAATGCCCTAATTAGTTTCTAACACGATAAAGAATGTCCACTTACTCGATGACATGAAATATTTACTGAAAATTGAAAGAAAAAATGAGCACGACGCTAAAAAGCGTCGTGCTCATTTTTGCTGTGGCACTCAGTAAAAACCGAGTGCCACAGATCAAGCGCAGCATGTATAACCAAGGTAATAGGTTTTGATGTGCGTGCATCGGAAAATAAACGTGAATCAGAAGTACATTTATGGTCAGCTTTTCGTGAACTACCTTAAAAAAAATGTCCTTACTTTTCAAAAGAAATGGCAGTGTAATTAGTGTACTTCCACGGAGTAAATAAGCCGTTTCTGCTTCTTAGGCTGCTTGATCGCGATGAAACAAGAATTTTTCTCAATATTCTCGCGTTGCTTCTCTCAGTTTTTTTTTTCATTTCAAGCTATTTGGACTGAGCTGCCATTCCTCGCTTTAGTTTTTGTTTCTGTTTTTCTCCTAGACTTCGCGTATTACTTACCCTTAGCGCGCCCGGTTTCAATAAAGCGCTTGTCCATAATTGGAGGCTGCTAACACGCTAATATATCAGCATGGCGACGGAATTTCACGTTTTCCCGCAGGTATATATATATATACCCTCTTTTTTTACGTCATCACCCTAGTGTTACAAGTTAAATGCAAGGCCTCGCTTTACAACGCGTGCGTGATTAATAAAATCTACGACACAAGCGGTCTCATTTGAAGTGTACTAGAAGCATCAAAAAGAAAGCTGAAAAATTCGCTGCCTGACGACAGCTGGATGTCTCGGAGCGCTGCCGTTGCCTTGAATAGAATGGATCGCGCGGGTTTCTTGCTTCGAAGCTGTGAGCAGCAATCTCTCTTTTTCATCTCGAGAAAGTGGCTTTTGCAAGGTTTTCACTTTTTTTGTATCATTTCGTGGGCCTCGTTCGGAAACAGATGAGATGAGGAACGTGTGGTTTGATACATGGAACGCATTCCAGATATTCATATATTGTTAACATGGTGCGTTGCCTTGTATCTCCTTATTTCTTTCTATTTAACACTCGCGCCCAAGTACTGAGTGAAGCATTGCTTCATTGTTTGCTCGTTAAATGCAGATCAAATAATCAGTACCAATTAGCGGATTACTGGATTTACGACGATAGAACCTTACGAAGTACGTCGATAGTAGAGGGGGGGGGGGGCAGCTTTTCGAAATTTTTGCCAATCCCTCCTTGTCCCCCCCCAACCCACCCACATGGGCAAACAGTCTCACCGTAGGTCTCCGCCCTGTCTGCCCCCTTACACCTTACCCCCCCCCCCCTCAAAAAAGGAATTCTGACGCCACATGCGCTTGTTCGTTACTAATGTGCGAAATAATTATGTTGGTTTAATTGGTTTGATTGTAGCAATTTTTTATAGTACAAGGAGAACCTCTACGCACGTGGCCGCCTCCTGAAAACGACCACCTCCTTATATTGATGGGATAAAAATTCTTTCGTTGCGCACACGGAAAACCAGAGATACATCATGGTTTAGAGTCCCCTCTACGTCGCACCTTTCATTTTGTGTGGTCGTCTTGAACAACATAATGGCCAAGGAAGCATAAATTCTCAAAGAAAAACTGAATGCTCATACATTTTTATAAACCTGTACCTTTCTATTAGGTACTGATGTTTCGAGGAATCATTTGCGAACTTACTCGTAAAATGGCTGAAATCGACGTTCGATTAAAATATCCAAGGGGTCTCAGGACGATAGATGATTTTCATTCCCTAGTGGTGTTTGCCATTGACCATCCTCGTTTGCTAAATAGTGTATCCAGCACCATGCTAAGCTGGAAACAGCCTTCCCGAACAATACATCTGCAAGCGGTTTTTGGGACTACAGGTCCAACTTTTATTGCATAAAATTCAATACAAAGAGTTAACCGTCATTGAAGCATAAACTTTTCTGAATATTCTTACTGTTTTCTTCTTCAGTAGTAGTTCCTTCAGATGCTTGTCCAGTTTTTTAGCCATTGCTTTGAGATGTAGAGCCCAATAAATAAATAAATAAATAAATATTTAAAATTAAAATAAATGAAAATTATTTAAATAAATAAATAAATAGTAGGCCATGCTCATAGTTATTTGTGTGGATACTTCTCCTTACGCACTGGCCCCGCCGCGGAAGTCTAGTGGCAAAGGTACTCGGCCACTGACCCGAAGGTCGCAGGATCGAATCCCGGCTGTGGCGGCTGCATTTTCGATGGAGGCGGAAATGCTGTAGGCCCGTGTGCTCAAATTTGGGCGCATGTTAAAGAACCCCAGGTGCACAAAATTTCCGGAGCCCTCCACTACGGCGTCTCTCATAATCATATAGTGGTTTTGGGACGTTAAACCCCACATATCAATCAATCCGCTACGGCGTCTCTCATAATCATATGGTGGTTTTGGGAAGTTAAACCCAACAAATTAATCAATCAAATCATCGTTACGCACTGAGAAAAAAATGGCAGATCCCATGTACTGTGGGAATTGATGATATGCGAAGCATGAATGAGAAATGTTTATATGTCACTTTAAAATGAGCGCAACAATACGAAGCTGACGTAAATTGTGCCGTACATTACTTTCATGTCATAATTATCAGGTTTAGACGTGTCATTTACCTTAGTCCTCTATTCTCGTCACGTGATCCCAAATTTTGTATATGTTGAGCCAGCGAAACGGCCGTGAGTGAGCTATGAGTGTAGTGTGTAATCATGTTACCTTCGTCGTCCATTCACGTAAGGTAATACCAAAAATACTGGCTGGCTGGATGAATAGGCTGGTGGGTGGGTGGGTGTATGGATGCACCTATGGACGGACGGACGGATGGATGGATGAAAGGATGGTGGATGAATGAATAAACGGACGGACGAGTGGGCGTGCTCAAAGTCACTGAACTTTGCTAAGAAATGCTAACATTTGATCTCTATTTTGCGAAAACCTGTTGACTGTACCGCCGATAGAGGTGGAGCAGGTCGTGCGCACCTTCACTTTATTCTTATGTGCACCCCAAAAGAAAATAAAAGACACCGTAAATTTCAAATTGTGCTTGCCGAAAGCCTGTGGTCATTCGACTGACAATGCTATGCCTCCTTTTTTTTACGCTGTCAGTAATAATGTGATTGATGAAAGAGTATGAGGGTGACAGGCCACAGCTGGCACTATTCGAGGGCACGAACGCACGATGGACGGACGCCGCAAGTAGGAGATGCATTAAACGCTATCGCTTCAGTAAGTCGTATTCGGTGATGGGGCAATAAGGTGCTTCGGTAAAAGTTACGAAAGAAAGAAAGAAAGAAGGAAAGAAGGAAGAAGAAAGAAAGAAAGAAAGAAAGCAGCCCACGCATGATAGGGTTGATCGATGGTCTCTCGGGGAAGCATTCGTTCTGCAGGAGGCGCGAAATATGTCACTGGTGATCAAGTCCGTCCTAACCCCCGTATTCCGAAACGTTCCTTGGCTTCAACTTAAGTTGCCAACGCCTCAAGGCAGCGCGTTTGAAACACGTTTGTGTTGCCTAGCCCCAGTCTAAAAACAGCGCATTCGAAACGCATTTGTGCGCCAATGAAGGCGGTGGAGAGTCAAGTTCAAGTGAGGGAGTGTTCCTGAATACGAGGGTAAGTACACCAAAGTTAGCGTGCACCGACAGCCAGAATCCGCGAATTCTTGACCACTGTGCTTTTGCGAGTGTACTTCCACTTAGATAGCACCCCCTCCGCCCCCACACACGTTTACACGGCACATTACCATTATTTAGTTTACACGAGAAAATACCATTAAAACAAATCTAAGGAAGTAATAATTTTTTGCGTGGCATAGTTGCAAAGAGATTAGCTAGCTATCAATCATTTAGTAAAATAAGGTTGCTCTATTTTTCACCAGAAACAGAAAATTTACAGTAATAGAGGGTAACCGATAAAAAAAAAGCTGCCCAATCACAGATTTACACAGCCCCGGCCACCCACCGCTGTGATAAAAACAAGGAACAGCACTCAAGCTTCAGTATAGCAAAGATACATTTAGTAAATAATCAACTTTCACTATATGTTTAGGTCTGTATATACACACTCACGCCATATTTTCTCTAAGATATATGTTCAAAAGAGCCAAAAACTCAGCTACTCAGGTGGGACCACTTCTACGAATTTCAGAACAAGAAGCGACAGAGAGGCATGACTTTACGCGCTATAAATTTAGAATCGCTTATGCTTGCTTATGCGCCAAAAACGCTTTCACGGGGGGCTCAAGATTGTCTGCTTTCGCAGGTATACATCATGCCAACAAACACCACCCGCGCCTACGTACAGCATGCGTCGAAGCGAACCACGCACTCCATGTCCTCGCCGCTTGCGTGTCATTACGAAAAACTCCCTTCGAGCCCCTCTATTCATCCGTCCGTAGGCTGGAGAGAGTGCCTGCCAGGCTCGGCACAGCCGGCAGCGTTCTCGAGCCGCGTCTCACGCATGCGGGTGCCATTCAATGGTTACACAACTTGCACGAGCTCACCACGCGATAGCTGTTGAAGTATGTGCTCTCGGCGAATCAGGGAACGCGTTTCCAATGTGTTCTTTGAGCGCAAACAACAGGGGCTTTTCACTTGCCCGCTTTCATTGAGAGCTACATTGTGAAGTAGCACGAGGAAGAGATAGTTCGCCAGAGCACTGATAACCATGTTGCTTCTAACCAATGTGCGGCAGTCACAAGCAGTCTCCGCCGACTGATCCAATGGAGCCCGAGCGTGTGGCGTTGGGAGCACGTTTCGTGATCGCCATAAAAATAGGGGCACGGCTCCTTCACGTGGCGTGTAGTTAACTTTGGCGCAGTGATCCCTGGGTCGACCGCAGAGCCAGGCATGCGCAAATGGGAGGCACAAAAAAACACCAAAAAAATTGCTCACACACAGAGAGATCCAGAAAATCGCTTCTTAAAAAAGCAGCGCGTCAATACAGCATCATATGAACGTGAGCTACCGCGGCAAGCGTGTCTATCATGCGGACAGTCGAACATCTCGTGCACGTAAAACGCATGCGAAGACTCTTACTAGCGTATACAGCAGGTTACGATATTTACCACTCAACAGCGAAGTTTTCCTGCAGCTGCACATCTAACTAGTACCTGTTTATGAATTGAAGCCGTGCTCGTAATCCAAGTGCCCTGTGCAGTATGCCTGCCAGATTTGGTCATCCTAGTCAGCTGTATATAGCAGATTGCGCGTGTAGCTTTACTAATTTCTCCAATTTTCGCAAATATCAAACGGACTGTGTACTTTTCACAGTTAGTTTCAGCGGAGTTTAGGGATTTTCGTTTATCCCTTCGAGCAGTGCAATGCTAGGCTTGCTACTTTGTTGTTATTTATTTATTTAATTTCTTTGGCATGATTTACTTGTTTCACTATGAGACTGTGACCTTGGATTTTCTAGACGGTGATTGTTTCTTTGTTGTGGACACCCAATTCTCCTTCCTCGTTGTTTTCATCGTGGCCGACCTTGCTGGGGCTAAATTATTTTCGCGCTCTTGTCACATGGACCTTCGACCAGATAGAAAGCGCCGAGTGTGCGCTCGCTGAGAAAGTTGAGGCGAAGGGGAGTTTGCTTTCTGACCTCCCAGCTGCACAATCAGTCACAATGCTGCCACTACGCCTGCACTGATGTGCACACACACGGTTTTCATTTTCTATCGAGCGAAGGTGCAGATGTTTTGTTTTTTATTATTATCGTCATCCATCTACAGTGGCGTGCTGACCTTTAGGCGGTAAAATAATATACTCAGCCGTCGGGACCAAAAACAAGGAATCCCATGGGAAATGAAGCGAAGGTAGAAGCGTCTGCGAGGCCATTTCAGGGCTCAATCGGTACGCTCCAACGTTCGAAGATAAACCTTGCTGCGCCCGCACAAACTCTGTTTCTTCTTTTTCAACCTTGCTTGGCGTCGGCTGTAGCCAGAAGCAATAAACGAGCGTGCCTGCCATCAAATCCCGATCGCTTCGGAGACTATATGCTGCACTGGCACAGCGGCTGGGTATTACGTTTTGCACTAATGTCTCAGCGGGTGCCTTGATGGTTGTTTTCAGAGTAGTTGCCATTCGCTCGCATGGTATTTTCTTTTCCTCTTTTTTCTTTTCCACATAGCGAGAGGTTTTAGTCTGATCACACTGTGTGGATACAAAACAGTTCAAGGGTACCGGAGCACGCGAATAAGTTCATGTTCTTGTTGATCTTCTCTTGTGGCTCATGCACATTGTGTGTGATTTGCCAATAATGGAGTGGTATTATTTGAATTTAAAGTAATGGAGGTTATACAATGAAAATTTTACAAATTTTAGAACAAACTTTTGAGGCTTGCTGTAATGAACTAAGTATAAATCTTTTTTTATTATTAGCTAATAACTTAGACAGAAAACCTAACATAAAAATAAATAAATGAGAAAAGGTATACATATGCCGACATAAAAGTGTGATAGATTAGTTTGCTAGTCTCATTCAGATTACTTCACACAGCAGCGCAATTTTTCGCACTGGCAAACCAAGAAATAGAGGCTCCATAAGACTTAATCGCGGGCATTAATAAATTCATTCCAATAGCACCTAAAGTACCTTTTAACTTGGATCAACAAGCTGTGGTAAATCGCCTACAACTTACAACTAGAAATGTTTCATAGTTTCTAGCTCCCCACAGAAAGCACACATTGGAGAAAGAGCCTGAACAGACCTGTGTTGGTAGCCTCGTAATTGCCACTTCTATAGTGGACGTGTTTCACGAAATGATCGGCGCCAGAGATATATTAAGTGCTGATATTCCGTGAAGTTTGTCAGTGATGTACCCGCAAAGCTTTGCATAATGGTATGCCTGTGAAATCTCGCCACCGTTACATAGGCGTATGGTGAAAAGCACGGTATGAATGTCACATTATGGATGACTTGGCTAAAAAATAGGTCATTTCGTTTAGGAGCATTGCTTTATGACACAGCACCCAAACTAATTTACATTTGTCGAATTGGCGGTAGGGGAGGAGGTAAAAATGCACGAAACGCCTTTATTATGTGTGAGCCAGTACCAACACAAAGTACAGCGCAAAGAGACAGAGAATCTGTCATTATAACAGTCAACCTAATTTCTGTGTTTAACTTTCGTAAGGCAAGTACTAATGCCAGCAACTCAGCCGCAAAAACGGGTATGAAATTAAGTGGTCGAAAGAAATAGGACCAATCCAAGTTCGAGCTGAATATACCAACATCTCGATTTTTGTCACACTGTGATGCATCTGTAGCAATAATTACACTTGTTTTGACGCTCTGCAAGTGTTCTCGTAATAAATCATCTAGAGTGTGATGGGGGAGTAACTGTTAGTTATTAAGGAAAATGTCGTCAAATTGAATATCCGCATCGTGTGACTTATCGGTAGTCGGTGTTATCTCGCAGATACGTGCATTCAGCGTGTCCAGTAAACGTTGTACAAATATAATTTGTGGGGTGTGAAATCATGGCCACCTAACACCATAAAATAATTCCGCAGACTGCCTAGATAGCTTGTTCGTGAGACTAGTGAAAATCCAAAAAAAATTGATAATTTTAAGCTATGGGATGGCACAAAAGACCTGCAGTTTATTGATGGAAAGTACCATGTGCCACCATCCTGGTTCAGAAGATTCTTCAGTTTTACCAAGATACCCTGCAATCAGGAGAACTTGATAGTTTCTGGCACACACACAAAAATTGCTTATTAGATTCAAGTCACCAGGTATGTAAAATGATATCAGTAATTATATTCGGATATGCCAAGTTTGCCAGGTAAACAAAGTGAAGTAAAAGCAATCGACTGATGTGATGACGAACCCCCAATATTCAAAACTACCGTTTGAAGTGGTTCATCCAGACTTCGCAAAGCTTAAAAAGAAGGGTGAAGAAGTCAGAGGAACGCAAGATTGTTGTTTTCTATTGATGAATGCACCAGAGCTGTTGTGGCAAAAGCAGGGAAAGAATATGCGAACAGTGTCATCAATCTACTGAGAGATACGTGTTTTAAGCACGCTAAGACGCTAGTTTGCGATAACAGTCCTGCTTTTTGTAGTGCTAAGCTAGCAAGTCGGGCCAACAACCAAGGAAATGTTATTAAATATTCTTTTCAGAACTACCCTGCAGCTAACGGATTGGCAAAAGGGGCCACACCGGATATCAAGCATTTCTGATGTATCCTGACTTTATCGGAGGCTGAAAGTGCTGCCTTGAGGCCGCTGTGAAGCACGATAACTGATCGTTCACCGCGGGTTCAGGCTGCGGTCCTCATTTTGCTACAACCGGAACAACACCCATACTACCGGCTAATCGTGATCTAGGCCTCTTAAAAAGACTCCAACCTACTGAAGCCGAGAAAACTGCCGAAGGTCAAGAAGCATACGAGCGCCGGATGCAGAGAAATTTTGATAAGACACAACAGTGGCACCCCACACATCCAGCCTGGAGATTATATAAATGTGAGAAAAGGAGTTACACCGTCAAATGCCAATTATTACGGAGCGTTCCGAGTTGTCAAGACCGCATCTCAGCACGCGATTCTCAAGAACGTGTGGGACACTGCAGTTTCAGGTCAAATAAAGTGCGCTTCCATTGGCAGCGTATTGAAGTATTAAACCAGTAGGCGTAATAAAGAAGTCAGGAAGAGTAAAGTGGTCTGCATTAAGCGCACAAAAAATAATGAAGTGGGACAAGGGGGAATGGAGGAGGAATAAGTTGGAATAAAATGGCTGATGACATACGTTAGTGTGAAATGTTTGTTTCTGGTTGGAACGCTACAATTGTTTAGAATAATAATAATAATAATAATAATAATAATAATAATAATAATAATAATAATAATAATAATAATGAACAATATTTATTATTATTATTATTATTATTATTATTATTATTATTATTATTATTATTATTATTATTATTATTATTATTATTATTATTATTATTATTATTATTATTATTATTATTTAGTTGCAGAAGTTCTCTTTTGTAGAAAGTCTACATCTTTATTTACGCATACTTGCTTTGTCATTTGGATTGCTGCTTGTAGCATTGATATTTACTTAAAGCTTGCTTATGGCGTCTTTTTTTCGAAAAAAGTAAGATGTTTGTTTCCTTACCTGAACACGGACGTCCTGAAGTCTTAAAAGAGGCACAAGTTGCTGTTTTATTTTTGGGGAAAAAAAGGACGAGAAAAATGCCTTGCACAAACATAAACGTTCAAACCCCTCGAGCAGTCACATTGCCATGAATCTATGTAACTCTATGTACACGTCATGTGATATTTCATAGCTGAGTAATAAAGACAACAGAAAAATACAAAAGTAACCGCCATATCTCTAAAGTGAATAATGTTACAGGAGCTTGCGCGCAGAAGAAGGGGTAACCCATGAATCCTCCGTACACATCTTCTACCATCATATATAGATGTGACAACGTTGTTTTATATCCCGGCCTGTCACTGCAGGGTCTCGGCGGCGAGCCCACTGCACTGCTGCCACAGCTTTTGAAGTGTTCATGCAGCCAAGCTGTAACGAAGCCAAGCTGTCTGCGTGCGCTACCGGTGAAGAGAAAGGAAACACACGTGCCAAGAATGCTGAGTGACGTCTTTAGCGGTGGCGCACCATCTAGTGAGCATTACTGAAATCACCGAGGAGTACGTCTTGAGCGGTGGTGCGCCATCTAGCGAACATTGCTGGAATTACCAGAGAGCTGACGCCTTGAGCGGCGGAGTGTCATCTAGTGAGCATTTCTAAAATCACCATAGAAGCGTACACGCCGCCTCCGGACAAGGCGCGAACATAAGAAACTTGGCAAACTAACTTTCAAAAGGAGCAAAGCTGTATTTAATAAATGTCCACTACTCAGTATGAGAGAATAATGACCAGGCAATCGTTACCCGGTGTATACAACCGGCTGTCCTTCACATTAAGGCGTTAGGCTCGACTATGTAAATTACATGTGAGCGGAAAAGTTTTGTTAAGCTGTGCTGTTTTGCACTATTAGGCGATATCTTATATTAACGGTTTGGGCGTGCCGTTTTGACTACGTTATTGCAAGAGCAAACGTACGTTTATGTTCACATGGCCGCAATTACGCTGAGGATTTTCAACATTGCCAAAATTGCTGTAAAGGCTTCTTGTATATCTGCCGTCAATATCAACGAATGTAGTAAGCGATATGCTGACCAGCTCTAACGAAAGCAAGATAGCGACAGCACGGGGTGAATCAATTCGTCGAACTGTCCATTCAAGTACTCGCAACCATATTTAGAACTGTTCGGATTTTACGCCCTAAAATCATATAATTGTGAGACACCGTGGGCTCCGGAAATTTTGACTGGTGTTCTTTAAAGTGCACGGAGCTTTGGTATTTTTCCTCCATCGAAATACGACTTCCACAATCGGGATCAAAGCCGCCACCATCGGGTCAGCATTAGAACACCTTATAACCATGAAACCACCGACAAGAATTACGTGCAATCAATCGAATTTACTGTTTGTTTTGAAGCGTTACACACTTGGTTTAATTCGGGCCGCCTTTAGTTCTGAGACCCGGAAATGAGTGCTTGCGCGTTCGAGATGGGATGTTCTCTGGGGAAACGAAGCCGAGCACAGGCTGCTATGTGCCGTCAGCCACTGACGAGCCCAAGCTCAAAACACGGCGACTTTGCTGAGTGACCCACCAGAATGGCACCTCACGTTCTTTTGGCGTGTGGCTTTGCTGAACACGTTGAACTCTTCGTATTTGTGTGTTTTTGAGTTCATTACGGTGTGTATAAACTAGTGGGCAAACACTATGAAGGTTGAAAAAAATTTGGCTATGTTAACGCTTGCATTTTGTCTCTATCACTAATATCATGCGGCAGTATGCACGACATTGTCCAGAGAAGCCATTGCCTGATCGAGGATGAAATCAATAATATGCGCACTCCTTAAAACAACTTCTTATTGGTGATAAGTCTTGAAAGCTCTAGCTCGTTATCGACACTTTCGCAAGTAAGGGGCACTAAGTGCAGGAGCTTTAAGAAGCGCGTGGACTAAGGTGTTAAACTGCTAAATTGGGATGCGGAAGAAGCGTTTTGCTTCCCACAATTTTCGTTTTCTGCTAGTTTTCATCGGTTCTTGTAACGCCCCCCCCCCCATACTTTGACGCTAGCTGTATCATAATAAAGCTCCTGCACAGTCCTACCGTTGCGCAATGCCGCATAATCTACGCGCAAGAGCCTCGGCTGGAATGTGTCCTGTGCGAGAGGCTGCGCTATACGAATGTAGCAGAGAATGATACGCGACAAATCACTCATCGCGAACTGCGCCTGTCTGTGTACGATAGAAACAAGTGCAGCAGCATGTTGCCAGAGGGAATCCCTTCATGTTAATGCGGGAGACACAAAATACGTACATCGCTCTTCCGGCGCCGTAATGAACGTGATGAGAAATTTATTAGAAACAGGGCGCTAACATGCGCAACAACGGCGAACATGCTTTTGTGCGTCACGTTATAGAAGCGACGGGATGAGAGCGCTTTCCGTGTTGTTGTGTCTGTCGGGATGACAGGGCTTCTTTGAATGTTTTTGCGTTTCTGTCGGGACAGCGTGAAGAAGCCTCTGTCAGAAAACCGTCGGCCGTCTATAATGGAGATAGAGAAGCACTATGTATCGCCGCTACATTTATTATAACCTCCGAGCTTCGAACAACTTGCCAGTGCGTGTGTGTGTGTTTTCTTTTCCTTTTTTTTCCGTGGCAGCAGTTTTTTTTTTCTGTAAATATTCACGTCCGTTGTTTTGTTTATTCGCCATTATAGGTAAATAATAAGTTTTTTTGTTTTTTCTGTCTCCAATGACCTTACGTAAAGGCTTTTATAACAACGATGTTCATAACAAGACCGAATGTATGGGCCATCACTTATTAACGCTCACTGTGCTCAAGCTGCTACTATATTGCGACAATCTCTTCCTTTTCTATAGGCTGAACCATACTTGGTGCGACGTTTGGTCGTGCTGTCTGTATGTTGACTCGAACAAACAACGAGAGAATGTGAAAGTGGCACCTCAGCCATGCACCACAAGTCCTATATGAACTTAAGCTCTAACAGTACGCACGAAACTTCCCTTATAGGCTTCTAGCGCGCCTGTTTTCTACCACACGAAAACTCTTCTCTCTTATTGAGAGAAAAAATTTAACTGTAATGTTACATTCAATCTTCACTTCAAAATTTTTAAGTAAGTATATTTATAGGTGCCCTGTTTTGTGTGTGTCTCCGAAGAATTTAGCAAAAACTGATAGTTATTTTGAATCGCTTCCTTCAACAAAGGTGTATATGTATGATGTGAGTAGAAGAACCGCATTGATTCAGGAAGGGTATGCATTCATAAATGAAAACATATGACTGCTTTTTGAGCTTGGGCCCTTCGTGCGTGTATAAGTATGCAAGTTCTCTGTTCTTACCTCACATCCTTTCTTACACTCTTTGTGTGGTCTTACCAGGAGCTGCATATGTGCCAGACATGCCTCTTGAATAATCTCCTTAGATGTAATTAGGCACACTCAAAACACACAGTCGTGCTGACAAACATAGAGACGCGCGCATACGCACCTACACACACTTAGCTGGTAATCTTGGGGCGCATTTTTACCTTTCAGTGGAAGTCATAACAGATGCATAAATTTGTGCGCTGTTAGGATATATCTGTAGGGATTATTCGAAGGAAACATTTGTTAGCATGCCACAGCTTGAACGGAATAGATATTCAGTGCTCAGAGAATTATTTTGCGAAATCAGTGTCTTCCCCTTCGCATAATCTATATGTCCGATTACTATCATTCATACCATTTGAACTTTGCCGGTATACCATACGTCTTCTCACTTTGCAGGTCAACTTAATTAGCCAGCGAGGTTGGCTTGCAATTGGACATTAAACTTTTCAAATACTGATGGTACGTAGGTCAGTGCTTGACGCATCACAGCGAGCCCTAACTTGTAGGTGAAGTTGCTGGAAATTACATTTGTTTGTTTTGCACAGAAACCTTGGTCATACAAATTTTGCGGGATCACCAAAAATATTGGTATCATCCAACACTCATATCTCTTGAAACAGGGCTGTAGAAATCACCTAGACAGTTCTGAATAATTGGCTGTGAAGCTTTAAGATGTCAACGATATGGGTGCGTGCACACTTGTGTAAATAATGAACTAGTCGCGTTGTGATTTATGACAGTTAGTAGCCCCTTCCAAATCATAGCAATTTTAAATGCGACGCATTTTTTAGTGAGCTTCGACGACTTTGAGCGTATCTATCTATCTATCTATCTATCTATCTATCTATCTATCTATCTATCTATCTATCTATCTATCTATCTATCTATCTATCTATCTATCTATCTATCTATCTAGCTAGCTAGCTAGCCGCCTAAAACTTTTAGCTCTGCTGGTCGTTTTGATAATGGTATCGATACCAAACTTGATATGACATAGCATGACTATGAAGAACACGTTTTACTAGTCATAACATGAAAATTATATTTTTGTAATGAATGTCATGATTTACACTTCATGGTCCTGCAGCTCATGCGGTGGTTTCGTTCACATGACGTGTTGCAAAACTGGTAAGGTTATAAATGATTAAATGGCGAACAGAAGCGACAGACCCTAACATGAAAATCATGACATGCGTGTCATGTAACAACATCGCTACATGCCACGCTCATGATGCGCTCGCAGCCGTTTCGCTAGCGTCACATGTACCAAATTTGTTATTACGGTACGTGATTGGGTGACGAAGGTATGATACTGGTGCTAACATTATAAACATGAGATGCGTGTCATGTAACAACATGACTACATGCTACGCTCATGATGCACTCGCGGTCGTTTCGCTAGCTTCCCTTATAACAAATTTGGTATTACGGGACGTGAATGGATGACGAAGGTATGTGACTGGTGCAAACATCGTAATCAATAGATGTGGGTCATGTGAGAACATGACTACATGCCACCGTCAAGGTACCAATACATTTCGACGGGACGTGGTGCGCGTGCTCGCCGGCGTTCATTACGTCGCGTCACGCCGGCGTTGCCCCGCAAGGCACCGGTCCTGCCATATCCTCACGGGCACGCGCCGTGCTGCGTTGCTTTGACGCAAGCACGTTTCAGCAGCGTCTGGCGTTCCTCGGTCACGAAAAGAGGGAGACGCAGTGTTGTCTGGGTAACGCATCGGCGCGAAACGCAGCACGTTGCATTTCGAGCTAGTTGGCGTCGGGCTGCGCCAACGTACGCTGGTAGCGCCGGTCGCGCGTGGTGTCACATTATAGAGTGCTCGCGTTTTGCTAACGTAGCATCGTTGAGCCCAGAGTTCACGCGAGTCAACGCTACAATGGAGTATATTGGGCCCTTCATGATGTGCTCGCGGCCATTTCGCTAGCTTCACATATACGAAATTATGTGTTAGGTGACATCAATGGATAACTGGTTCAAACATGATAATTCTGACACGCGTGTCATGTAAGATCATGAAAACATACTACGCTCATAGCGTGCTCGCGGCCGTTTCTCTAGGTCCACATATACTGAATTCGGTAGGACTTGACGGGAATAGATGAAGGTAAACGACACATTCAAGCATGATATTCGTGACACGGAAATCATGTAGTGCACTATTTACCTCACCCTGGTAACGTTGTGTTCATTTTAAAGTGACATATCAACCTTTCTCATTCGTGGTTCGCTTATTATCTATTCCCACTGGACGTGGCATCTCCCATTTTTTTCCGTGTTACACAATGGTACAGCTGCGAAAATGACTTGGAAAACTTATCACGCGTTCAATACAGGACAGAAACTTATAGAACCGATGTACTGTTTTTATTATTTTATGAACATGGTGCTGTTAACAATGTTTTTATCGGAAGATATATACGCTTATGTCCGGACCATCACAAGGTTTGCTCAAATTCAGAAGTATACCGTTCTAATAACAAAGATTGCAGGTGTGCGTGACCCTAACAAGCATGCATGTTGACATAGCAAGGCCTAGCTCCTTCACCAAGTCCTTCTGGTCCTCGTTCACTTTTCGGATATCTTATTGCGAGAACATGGCTTGCATTGACATGACAGGTGCGTATAGACACAGTTCAATGACGCACTGAAGAAAAAAAGAAAGAGAACGTGACGTGACTACTGCCATAGGTAATCTAAACGCGAGTATACATACAAGGCACCTCCGAGGTTTCTGCCAACAATTTCGGGGGCTGCGAGAGCCGCTGATGGCCAATCCAAGGTAAATGGAAGCGAAACATCCATAGAAGTCTATACGTTCTGGTCCTTCAACTGCTCATGGGACTTAGCGCCATCTGTGTGAGGAGTGAACACTTCCGGTGGAACAAAAAAATCAACCAGATGTGACGCAATAGTTGGTAAACAAGTGACGTCCTTTTGTGTGCACTAGCGCGAAATTTGATCTCAGTTACTTTTCATAGGCCCCTGATCGCAAACGACTCGCGCTAAGGCGATTGCCGGTGAGTCATCCACGAGGGCGCTTCAAGTCAATGCAAACTAATCTAATGTGGACTCATTACTGACTAGTAATGTTTAAGTGTAGTACCGTTCATTTTGCCTCGATTTCACAAGAAACGTATTATTCGAACTTTTATTTCGCAATTTGTGACATCTTCCACCAATTAATTAAGGCAACCAACAGCGTAGCAGCGTATACAAGTGATATCTGCAGCATGGCCTATTTGTTTCACACAATACGCAGGTTCTTTAGCATGCACAATGCTTGTGATTTTCTGTTTTAACAAAAAGAAAAGAAGCCTGGTCACGCCAAAATGTTTACATTTTAGTTTTATTGAATGGTCACAATAACTCAAATTTATTACACTGCACAAAATGGGTACAAGAACAAATGCATCGGCAAACACTCCCTGCATTATGTCTCTCTTTTTTTTCACTATTCTCCAATAAATTACCGGTACGTATGCGAATAAAACATGCGAATTGTACCGTGGTAGATAACGTGGCAATCTGCTCACCGGTAACGCCAATAGTAGACACTAAATGCTCAAAAAGGAAATCAGGCTGCAGGATTATTGATGAATGAAAGTCCAGCGAGCAGTACATTCCTAACCATTGTCCTTGTTTCTTATCTAGAAGACATGGATCACCAGGCATACCTATGTGGCTACTGCATCCTTGCACAGCACACCATTTCCGCAGCTACCGACGAAAGCACTCAGCGTTATATGTAATTCGCATCGTTCCGCTGCCCGCTAGACACTGCACTGCAGACGTTCACCAAGAATAAAACTTACCTAACAATCTCGCGCACAACATAGTGCGCAAGCAGGCGCAAAACACTAAAATACGTGAATGGGTGTGTCTTCACAGACATGTTACGAGCGGGCCTTGCCATATGTACCCAAGTAGTGCAAGGGCTGCACTGAGTAATATAGCATGGGCAGGGGGCGCTAGAAAAAAGACTTTTCGTAATAATATTAACCGTCATAAATTATTTGTTCATTACACCAATGTAGTATTGTTACGGAAAAGAAATCTCATTTGTAAAACTCGTTGATTTCTGCGACTTTGAATGAAACTTAGTTTTTTCGCTATTAGTGTTCGTTCCCTCCACACATTGTCGCGCTTCAGTCGCAGCGCCCATAAGTCTCCATGCTGATGTCGCTGGCAATAGATTCTGAGCCGCTTTTCGCTCGAGCCTTCGTGACTATTTAAATAGACCTTGGCCAATCGTTAGCGCGGTGCGCATGTCCGTACTTGGGTTCCCAAACGCTCGTGATTGCCGTGTCTTCCACGAGAGTGCGGGCTGCGTACGTTCGTATCAAATGTCGGTGGGTGAAAATTGGTTTGCAGCAACCGTACCCCTTTAGGTTTCGAGTCAATGGGTCTTGGCCAGGATGACAGAAAAATAGAGATCACCCGGAAATTCATACTAGCCGTGACAGTATATGCGGGCTTTTACTGTATTTGTATTAACCGAATCGTTCTTCGCTTAACAACCCTTTCTGACGAGCGTAAGATTACTTTACCTATTGGACGAGATAGTCACAGCACACATGCGATACACCGAGGTCTTAAGGGATACTCAGGGTATAAGTATGTGTGGTATTTCCGTAAGGCCTGATTATCTTCTTTCTAACAAAATTGTCTTGGGACCCGAAATTCAAAGTATTTCTTAATGTTTTGGCATGTTATTGACATGTTTTGGCATGTTAATGTTTTCGCATGTTGTTAAAAGACTACAGAACACTACCAAACAGTGCTAGCGAATGAAAAACTTTCTGAATTCTAAGTTCGGGCATCGTAAAGAGAAAATATACTGATACGCTAGATTTATCCACGAGAGTAAACTTGAAACCAATGCTGATTATTGATTTACTTTCAAAGGCTGCCTTACAGCGAGAGATATAAGTTTTTAAAGAACACAGATTTCGTTATATTGGCTAGTATTATTATTGAAATCAACGCAAAAACATGAGGATGAAGAAGGCTGTTCTTTCTTCTCCATCTTCATGCTGTTGCGCTGTTTTCAATGCATCACTTACCATAGAAAAGAGGTTGTGAATCTGGCCTGTGTTTAGGTTTGGAATCGGCCGCTTACGCTGATGATTTAATTGAAGGGGCAACCTAAAAAAACGTACAAGAATCAAACGAAACAGAGATGCGAGCAAAACAACAACAACAACACAAGAAGAAGAAGCGAGGCTGCGATGTAGTTGCTATAGAGTGCAACAATATTTATGAAAAAACAGAAACATGAACATGGTAAACTAGATTTACCTCTGAATGTACGTGTCCTTCTAAGACTTCCTGGCCCCTTAATGATCGTCCCGCTGTACCTACCATATCTAGAATCCACCATATCACCCAAGTCAATCTATCCTTTTTACGTGATCACGGTCACCACAACTTGTCTCACCGGTGAAATAACCTGTCTCTAGGCGAGGGGACTAATGAGCTATGAAAAAAGAGGATAAGCGAGGGGGAATCATATAATCACTGAATCATATTGTCGAATCATATGTCCTTACAATAAGCTCACATTCCCCCCTTTAGAATCTTAATGCGAAATCTGTTAAAATTACAGGTTCAAAGGTCTGTTGCTCACACTCGCACACAAAAAAGGACAAAAAATCCTTTTGCACCCGAATCATTTGAAAGAGAAAATTTAGGTAATGCATATGTTTGGCGTATCATCGGGAAAGACTAAAGAACATTACCAAACAGCGCTATCGAATGAAAAACTTTCTCAATTCTAAGTTCTGGCATCGTAAACAGAAAATATACTGATACGCTAGATTTATCCGCGAGAGTAAACTTGAAACCAAAGCTGATTATTGATTTACTTTCAAAGGCTACCTTACAGAGGGAGATATAGGTTTTAAGAGAATACAGATTTCGTTATTGTGTATGAGTGCGAGCAACAGACCTCTGAACCTGTAATTTTAACAGATTTTGCGTTAAGATTGTAAAGGGGGAAATGTGAGCTTATTGTAGGGGCATATGATTCCTTACTGCCCTCGAGACCATCTTAGTATACGAACTACGTTGTACAGGGTGCCGGAACAAAACTTAATTCGCTTCGGTTTTAGTTTCATTTCACCCTCAAAAAGTTCCTTTCTATTTCAGTTCCGTAACAGTTCATAGCGTTATTTATTTGCATGCAATAATTTGAAGACGAATGATAAAAATGCTGCTTTTTTAGCACAGCTGCTCACGCTCCTCTAAGAAAATGGCGCAAAGGCAGGACACGTTGTCAAAATGAGCACAACTAATTGTATTACAAATTTCTACAAATCATTGCAAACCAGTGCCCGTCTAAATTACAGTAGACTTCCTCAAAAGTGAATTATCAATCTGTTTATCAGGCTGAAGAGTTTGCATCAAGAGAGTGCGCATGATATCAGGAGCGTGGCACCATCGAGCGTATCTCTTATATTGAATTGAATTGACTTTATTTCTGCTGTTTATAACAGAAATGAAGCAGAAGCTAAAGGCCATGCGATTCGACAAAGGCTTCTGCTCCTACGATAGTTCGGCACGCTGGCCGTACATAGCACAAGTCAATACGAAGTATACTATACGGACATATTCCACTGAATAGTCACGAAATTAAAAGAACATGTGCACAAAAAAGTAGAAAAGCGAGAATAAACACGTTATATCTCCAATAAAACAACGAAAAATGTTACATAATACACTGATAGGTCATTTTGTCAGAGTCAACAACTAAAATTTGCAATTAAGACACGGAAATTGAAAATACATACAGTATCTTTGTCAGACAAACTCAATATTTTGTGAAATGAGCAATTGTTTTTAATGATTCACTCGACGCTTCGATAACTTCGTCGTGAAATTCATGTATTCTATATGCGAGACCACTGTTGATATAAAACAAACTTGCACGCAGAAAATGCTTCGTCTTCGCTGACATGTGTCAGAGGCACAAGAAAGTCCACTTTATATAATACAAATATCTCTGATTTCCCATGTTTCTGTTTTTTGCTCACTTTAAACAAATAGTTACACATTGGAATTCCTGCTTCAGATACGCGCAAGTACTAAACCTTAGATTCGCATTATCTCTCACGTTGCATGACTCCGGTTGTTTCGGATTGTCAGGCTTTCCGCTTGAACCAAAACATAGTCAAAAACAATTGCGGTTAAACTCAGGAACAAAATAATAGACATCTCGGTTACGTTTTCGTTCCGGTCAAAAATTTCGTTTTTTTTCTGTTTTCATTCCGTTCCGATACTCTTATCCTATATTATTTACACCTGGCACAAAAATTCAAAAAAAAAACTTTTTTAATAATGGCTGTGCATACAGTCGACTTGTTTTTTTAACCGGAAAACGACCTTTTTTTGCTTTGTCTTTGTAGGTCAGTGGTTCACACATGGCGTTCATTTTTACCTGACGTGTTGGAAGCTTCCTTCAGAGATAGCTCGTTGAAATATCGTGCAGAGAAAAGGCGAAAAACCACGCAAAGAGATGGTCTGACATTCTTTCTCGTTAGGTAGTTTTCTCACATGCTTTCTTCTCTTTCCCAATGCAAGAAGTACCCACTTACATACTAAGCAGACTGGCAAAGCATCCCGCTCATAAATTGGGCCCGCATTCATGGAGCTGTTCGTGCGCGATGTAACGCTTGGTAAGAACAAATGTCAGCCAATAGAGGCAGTGCATACATTGTTACCAAATGCGGTGGACCTTTAACAAACTTCGACAATCAACAAAACCATACGTGGCGAATACTGCCTGTGGTTTCATCGCAGTGGTGTATGGGTAACACGGTATCTGTGTTTCTCTGCCCTGCGGCCACATCATTGATGGCGAGGCCTATAGAGTTGGCGACGGAATCGTTAAATTATGTATAAGCGAAGGGAGAAGGTGCTTCTTCCGCAAAACAGCTAGTGACTCACCGAAAAGAAGCGTCTGGTCTGCGTCTGACCTTTCGATGACCGGCGGTTCTTTTTCGAGGCGGATCCTGTTCAATAAGAATGGCAGTTTTTTTTGGTGTGTGTGTGTGCGTGGGGGGGGGGGGGGGGTAGAAAGCAGATGCGGTTGTTTGACGCTGAGGAGTACGAAGATAATCGGAGCAAAAAAGCTTGTTCTTTATTTGTCCATGTATATCTGAAAAGAAAACTTCCCAGTCAAGTATTAAAATTTTATTTTAAAGAAGAGAATGATGGAAGTAGGAAGACAGCGTCTCAGCAAGTAGAAGGTTTCATGCATTGAGCAAACGATGCTATTACACTAAAACTTAGATCATGTTAGTCATGTGGTTTATGTCATTTCGCGGAAACACACCTAAATATTGCCAAGTCAGATTCGTTCGTTGTTCATAGGATTACACAGTGCGGAAACATTATGCTATTTGCCAAGAGAGGAACTAAATCTTCATAGCTTCGTCACTATTTCCGAATACATTGTGGATATGATGCCTAATATTTCCCTTGAGCTTTGCTCAGACATCATGTTTTAACACGCAAGTGTTTTATGCCATGGTTCACTAAGAGTTCAGTGACGGAAATGACGTCAAAAATACGCATGATTAGATTACAAGAAAAACGTTCTGTCAACGGGATTTCAACCAATTATCTCTGGGTCCGCGAATACAGATCCCGGGCACACTATCTACTGCAGCATTGTCTCCTTCTATGAAGGCTTTAAAAAGCCAGTTTCACCAAAAGGGTGAAGCAACTAATGCGATAGCAACATATTTGAATGTTTTGCGAAGCAAGGCTAGCACCTTTAGGAACACTATTATTTGTAGTAAAGATTCGCTTCTTAAGTAACCAAGTTCCTTGCAGCACGGCCACAGTATATGACCGCAACAAGGCTTGTGCGTAGTGACGGCGTTGAGGAAAAGCGCCTCCCGTGGGCAGCGCATGCTGGTACTAAGGGATGTACGTAGGTGTGTCGCCGCTGTAACTGTTTATCTGTAGAGCACATCTATAGGTGGTGAGGCCCTCCCTCGGGTGGGCTCGGAATGATAGTAATGCAAGATACACATGGCAAAATAAATTGCGTATTTAATGACGTGTATGAATTAAGGGCAGTAAGCATAGTTATTCGTTTAAACACTGGTGAATATACCTGAAACACAGTTCACTCGATAACAGCGACCAACACCTAGTGGTCACTAAAGTATGTTGGCAATAGCACGCAGTACGCTCGTGACGCAACACTTTCCGGACTCAATATAGACACGTGTTGTTGCGTGTAGTTGATTGTCAGACGTCAGACAGGAGGTGAAGTCCAAGTCTGGCACAGGGTTTGTCACAATCCACTCATTTTCACATTGGAGTACATTCACGTTTAAGTCTCCTGTGACGATCACAGGCACATGCTCTTGGCACACCACACTGTAGTTGTGGAGCGAGAACCTAATGATATAGTTCTGCGAGGTTCCCGGTGAGATGTATAATGCTGGGATGATGAAGCCGTGTGATGTTCTGACGGTACATGCATCACCACATGTCACCTGGGGCAGCGAGTTGAGTTGGCAAAAACCGCTGCGCGGTAAAAGTGTTATCTCGTCGAAGCATTCGTTAATGGCAACTCCAGCAGCTCGGCAGTTTTGCCGTTCTGAGAGCTGATGCACTTCGATCTTGGCATTTCGATGGAAGTGTCCATCCACGTTTCCGTGAAGCACAATAGAGGTACCTCGCAGACGATACGATCGTGCGAGACATCAACGGCGTACGCTGGAAACGAGCGTATGTTTAAGCTGCAATTAGCCATTGTGTGCGGTGACCAGAGGATGGCGAAGCACTTGGGGGTGGCCCCGCCGCGGTGGTCTAGTGGCTAAGGTACTCGGCTGCTGACCCGCAGGTCGCGGGATTGAATCCCGGCTGCGGCGGCTGCATTTCCGATGGAGGCGGAAATGCTGTATAGGCCCGTGTGCTCAGATTTGGGTGCACGTTAAAGAACCCCAGGTGGTCGAAATTATCGGAGCCCTCCGCTACGGCGTCTCTCATAAACATATGGTGGTTCTGGGACGTTAAATCCCACATATCAATCAATCAAGCGCTTGGTGGTAATTGTATGAAGTCGATGAGTTTCCAATTGGTGAAATTCGTCCGACAACGTCTCTATTATGGTGAAAGGTGAAGTTCTGTTCTGCATTTGTTAGAAACGGTCCTTCCAATGTGGTGGCTCGACTCAAAGCAGCGTATAGAAGAGTTTCTGCGCATGCATGGAGATATATTGAAGAGGGGCAGCTGAACACACGCGAATGAAGTGGCTATGCAAGAATTTGTACGTAAAAGTGGACATGAGTATACATACATCTTGGTTTGTTGTAGCCTGGAATTTCGAAATGCGCCTAAAGGCGTTCACCGACGTATGCGGGCGAAGTAAAATGCGCACGGTAGGTAAGCCATGCAGACACGGGCATAAAGGCGATTGGCGTAATCGTTCATGTCTGTCCCTAAATACATGAGGCGCTGAGAACATACTGAAGAGAATTACGTGGCACTCATGCGGTTTTATGCGTTACCACATGTTTCAGATCTTTACCCTGCGTATCAGGCTTAAACAACTTATGACAAATGACACAAAACCTACAGAACCTGCACAGCCGCTGGATACTTAGCTGTGTCTCGATAAGCCTTTCGGTTGCTATGTATAGACGCGACTGTGGCTGGGATGATTGCACAAAATCATCTTCAACGAAAAGGTGAAGCAATGAATGTGTTAGCGACAAATCGCAATGTATACAAAGTGAGGCTCGAAGTCCATTCATTTATATTCGATCTCACGTAACTCTACAAAACGTTCCTGTAAGAAAACACGGTCACTTCAGGTACACTTTCTGCACTGCTTCTTCGTGTTGAAAGCTCAGCCCGTAGAAGCTCCCAAGCGCGCGCTGACCATTGCCGTGATAGCACGGCAACTACAAGCCCCACTTCTCTCCCTTGTTCACTCATGAGACCATTGTGTGCGCAGACGACCCCGTCCTGAAAGGCGATGTTCGCTCTGCTTAAAGAAGAGGCTAGTGCATCCTACCCCGTACATATATACATACATACACGTATACGTGAATGACGGCGGCTCCGGCGGAGGCGGCGGTGACCACGACGACAATAACCAGCCGAGACTGTCCATATAATTGCTAGCGCAATAAAATGCGCCTTTTATAGCTACCACTAATCTCTCTCAGCGTTCTTGGTAAAGTGCACTAATGCATCATGACCGCGACATCCGCGATTCGGTCCTTTAACGCATCGTTTCTAAGTGTTATCTGATTTAGCGTGCTTCCAATAGGAGAAATGCAATTTTGTCAATGCCTAAACACACTGTCAGGTGGCGACCTTACCCGAAGCGTCAGCGTCACTCAGGGCATCTATGCGACACCCACCGACTTCGACTGTCTTGAACTCCACCTTCTCCACATACGCTTGCCCCTCGAACAATCGCGGCCGGCCTAAGAGAAGATTGCACGCGCTTTGCGTTTCCCTCTGGTTGGGCAGCGGTGTTCAATAACTCCAACATGCCGCGAGTAAGAGACCTTATCTGAAGTTCAGTGCCCTATCATTTACGCTCTTCTGGCTCTCACATCTCTTGCTCTGCTCCCGCTCTCACCGTTATTTACTACAGCTATCACAGTCTTCAATGACTACCAGGGTTTGTTTATTCATTATTCATGAGCGTTAGTCGTGGGAATCGAGACGCATGTCCAAGCGTTGACTTGTATGCATCCACTTAAAGCGGTGCTACAGCTGTCAAACATCAATAGACATTGCGCAAGCTATCTTATATCAATGTAGCATAAATATTAAATTCCTTCCTTTATGACCTATTTTATTTACGTGTTTTACCGATCCCTGTGATGGAGAGTTCAGCCATGTTTTTTTCTTCTGTTCCACCAGCTGCTAAAAGTACCTAATCTGCCCGATCTTTCACTGAATTGTGGTGTAATACTCATTCGCAAACAGCTCTGTGAAATACGGCCGTTCTCCTGTATTTGTAGTGTTGTTGTTTTTCTAATGAGCTGCATCGACATGCTTCCTCGCTATTTGGTTCCATTAAGTTATATTAGACATAACTTCTAGAGACGGTTAGTTATTAGGCGACAGAGGCATTGTGGTAGATGAGTCAATAATGTTTGGCTTCCGCTTTGTAATGTTATTTACTCGTTAAAATATAGCAGGCATCATGATATCAAACGAGTTTATTCATATTTTTTGATCAAAACAGGTGAACACTAAGCTTTGCAGAACCGAAAAATATATTTATTGTTACTTACTTTACAATGGTTACATTATTCTGGGTTTATTTTGTTAACTTATTCTGCGATACACAGTCACGCTTAACACAAACTTTTATGGAGTAATTTTGCAGAAGAAAACTTTGTTGACAGTGCGCTCTACATGGAGTTATTTTCTGATACCAAAGATATAGGTCACTCTTATCGTCGAATGACTTTAAAAGAATGGAACATGTTTTCAAAATTTTTGGATTTCAAGCTTAGGCTCCTTTGCAGCCCTTTGTTCTCGTGTGTCTTCTCCACCCCTTGAACCTATTTTTTCTGCTTCTTTTTAACTAATGTTCTTTTTCTTTTTGCAGACGTATTATTATTATTATTATTATTATTATTATTATTATTATTATTATTATTATTATTATTATTATTATTACTATTATATTATTATTATTATTATTATTATTATTATTATTATTATTATTATTATTATTATTATTATTATTATTATTATTATTATTATTATTATTATTATTATTATTATTATTATTATTATTATTATTATTATTATTTACATCAACAAAAACAACGACATTGTGTCAATAATTGTAACGTATATTTTGTACTTTCGCCAAACATGACTTTACTTGTCCTATGTTTGCGTTCCTCTGGGAAAAAATAAGCTAGCTGAGCAGTACCAGAAACGTTAGCGAAGAGGACGCAATTCGCAAGCGTATCTTCGCTCAGTATCGAAAGGCACGCACGACAAGTTTTGACGTCGGAGCTCATTAGGTGTTGCTTCTGTTGCTGGCGTGCCAGCGGACTTTATTGAACGTTTTCTTCATCTGCGACAGTAGATTTCTCTCGCCACCTAATTGTTTCATAAAGCTTCCTTAAGCGTGCCGCCTGCATGATGGCTCCTGCTGAAGACGGCCAAAGCGATTAGGCCGCCTAGTAGCGGTGGTGACTGCCTTATCGCTTCGCCAGCCGGTGGCGTCCATTAATGCTGCATGCATGCGCCATGCCCGGGACGGGCCGTTCTTTGGACCGGTGGATGACAAGGAGGGGAGGTGTCTCTCCGACGTTTATGCGGCCGGGCACTTGTTGCCGTCTTGAGCGCCCGCAGGGGTGTTCGAACAGGGGAGCCAATGGGCGCCGCATGCGCCCCCAGTGCGCAGTCGCACCGCGAGCGCGACTGGAGCGCCGTGCGCTCCTGGTGCCCCGCGTGGCCGCCCGCCACTGCTTCGACCAGCGCACCGGTTTGTCGGCTGCTAGCGACCAGCGCTCGCGCGACGCTCTCGGTGGTGGTGGAGACATGGACGCCTCATGAAAAATCCAGCGGCGTGGGGGCACAGCTGACGAGTGGCCCTTTAGCAATGGCTTCGCCGTGAGACTGCTGTAGGCCGCTCGCGCGCGCTTTTTGGCCGCGTTCTCCCGCCACGGACAATGCTTCGCTCGTATAGCGTGCGCGTGAAGAGGCGCACCCGCGACAACAGCTTCCGTCGCGGCGGGGCCGCGTGGCGCGAAGCACATGGCTCTGTGACGCGACGCAACGTGCCGCAGAGGCCCACCCCCAACGTGCTTGCCGTGCCGGGTTCTCCCGAAGTGGACGCCAAGCTCAGAAAGCCACCTCCCCCACCTCTGGCCATCAAGTAAGTCGACATGTGTAGCTCAGGCAGAGCCTGCTCTCTTCGGTGACCAGGCTCTGCCAGCAGCTTCAGGAAAGGGCGACGAACCTTCGAAGCATCATGGCTTAGCTTAAAAAAGTGCTTCTTTCTTGTCTATGCGAAAGCGCAATGTTTGTGATTTGTGTGACGCCACCTACTTAAATATTGAAACAGCCGATTTTTCTGGTGAAGCGCCACTGAAGGGAAAACATGCCTCCCGCAAGTGAACAGAAGCTAAATTCGACGCTGTGAATTCGGCCTTAACTCGTTGGTCACCGAGTGTCGATGATGCGTGGCAAAAAGAAAAAAAAGAATGTGGTACAAAACAAAATTATCTACCTCTTCACAGGAGGTCGTCAGACAAAAAAGAGGAGCGAAAGACGGGGACTAGGCTGATAAGATCCCCGTTCTTACTTTTCCCGTGTGCGATGTTTACAAACAGACATATGTTTGTACAACGCAGTTCAAAGCAAACGCTACCACCGTTTGCACCTGTTGCACTACCAGTAAGGCGCTTGGTGTGCGCCGGTCCCTTGTGTGCGATATACGCAGGCGAAAATCTCTTCAATATCACTGCGACGAAGCTTCAAGGAGTTATTTTCGCGAGGGTTTGCAGAAGACGTCATTGTGATTTTCAATCGCGGCAGTTTGTAACATTGTTGATACACCAATAGATGCTCTCATAGTTTTAACAGTGCACACGCAAACATTGAACTTTACCAAATGAAGTTCAGTTCAAAATGGCCCGCGAAGTATATACCACATGCGCCCATTTTCCGACATAAAGAGTAAGAAGGCGACGTTAGTGTATGTGCAGTGAATTGGACTTTGTCCAGCAGAATCGTCACATCACACTCCGAGCTTATCCAGCTCTGCGATTAGTGCAGCGCGAAAGAAGTGAAGACTGAAAAAAAAAAGACGAAGAGAAGAATTTCTTTTGCTTTGAGTTAACAAGTCAGTATACTCTTCTAAGTGGTGTAATAGTGAGCAGTTTACACTAGGACCTTTCATTAGAGTTATCTGTCATGTTCGACATTACGAAATGGTTGCTGGACTGTTACAATCGCACCATCGAACGACCACTTTGTTAGTTCTACAAGTATAACGCCCATGACTCTTCATCGTGACCACTCAGCGTTTGTCTGGAGCGATCGGTAAACGCCGTGCGAGGCTCCAGGGCTCTTGGTTGTCTAATCGACGGTACAGGCCATTCAGAGTGAGCTCTCGCTTTTGTTGTAGTTGTTTTTTTTATTATGAGACAGCGTAACCCTTGTTAACTGTCGCTCTACTGTTCATTCAGCGTTGTTTTTTCCCAAATTCTGGCATTTGCCCTCAATACTTGCCGCTGTTCTAGTAATGCTGACACGCAGGTCGCGGGATCGAATCCTGGCTGCGGTGGCTTCATTTTTGATGCAGGTTAAAATGCTGTAGGCTCGTGTGCTCGGATTTGAGAGCACGTTAAAGAACTCCAGATGGTCTCGATTTCCGGAGTCATCTACTACGGCGTCTCTCATAATCATATGGTGGTTTCAGGACGTTAAACCCCACATATCAATTGATTGTTTCATTGTCAGATTGTTCTTGAAATTTCTATAATTCGAAATTACACCTATTTAGGGTTGAATTCATTTATAACTTGTTATTCTCGATATATAACATAATAATGTTTCATAACAATTACTGATTTTAAAAATGTTTCGTTTAGCCCATTGACTGAGCAAACAGGTTAAATTTCATGATAGAAGCTATTATTAGTGCTATTCAGTGGCAGAATAAAGCTCTTTTTACGCGTATTTTGTCCGTGTAGGTGTTCACACTCCTGTGGGAACAACGAGTGAGGTGAAAACTTTCACCCTGCATATACGTCAAACACCATAATTGCAAACTTATTTATCAGAACCTAGCCGGAGCAGTTTTCAGGGACCACACTCGGGAAGAGTTTCATTCGTAAACTCTCTTTCTAGAGTGCAAGCTAGCATCAGATTTGGCTTCAAACTTCCTCTTACAAACACTTCTTGCCGAATGACGTTTTTGTGAATACAGACCTCGGTGCACGAGCTATGTATTGTCTATAACATGACACAAGGAGCATTCCGTAATAATGATATTTCCACTAAGGTTCTCCAGGTGGCATATTTCCTCCAGTCGGGAGATTGTCGGAGATTGTGCGTTCTTTTATTGCTGGGTATAATCTGAATGGGAAGCTTTTAATGTTTGAAATTATCCAAGAATTTCTTTCATGTGTGCTGTTATTGCAGCCAATCAGCAAGGAATATTGATTATTCAGTGCAGCAGGTGCCATAAATTTAGAAATCTAAAAGAATAACTTCGGTAAAACAGGGACACGTAAAAAGGCATGAAAATTTCACTCACTTTGCGCCAGATTTATTAATAATACTTCAGCACCACCATTCACAAATTTTTGTTCAGTGAATGGCAGCGGTAGTACCAACTATGATGGAAACAGGAGCAAGTAAAAGTACATAAGAGTAAGTGTAAGCATTCTGCCATTTCTCGCAAACAAACTAACACTCGCCAAAGTTGCAACGAAGAGTAGTTTATTCTTTTTTGCGTTGTAACTTTGGCGTTGCAACTTTTCTACAGAGCGTTTGTGGCCTCGGCGCACCCTGTTGGCCACAAACGCTCTGTGGCAGCTTCCCTCTTCGAGCGTGTGCTCTGACTTTGCTTCGACAACTCAGCGTGAAAGTAGGAATGTGATAAAGTAAAGCATGACCTCACAGACAACGGCTACTCTCGCCACCCACTTCGTCACCAGGAACGCCACTCCATACAACCTCTTAGAAACAAACATCCAACCGTAAGAAAACGGTGTCTACTGCATGTGCCTCCGGCGTAAACGAAACCCTCGCAAGAACTTTCAGGACCTATGACGTACAAGTAGCACACGTGCCCTCGCAAAGTTAGGAAGTCAGATGCTCCGCGTTAAAGGCCCATTGAAACGTGAATGCTATCCAGGAACGGTATATAAGAAATTCTGTCAAGACTGCCACGCATCATACATAGGCGGAACAGGCAACTTCAAACGATGCATCAAGCAGAAGCAAAATAACGTAGTTAAGGAACATACCGCCACCAACGTACTAGCTGAACATCACCTCAACACAGGACACAACATCAATTGGAATCCTGCGACTGTTATCAACACGGAAAAATCACTGTCATCCCGCCTTATTTCGGGATCCGTGTTAATCCAGTCGACAAATGATGAAACAATCGCACGCGGGGAAACCTACGTAGTGTCTACACCAGATCATTGCACCATCTACTACGCATATAAAGGCTCAGCACAACTTCATTCGCTTCTATGTAAACAAGAGACATGCAGGGATCTCTAAACGTCAAAAAAATAATTTTTTGTTGCAACTTTGGCGAGTGTTAGCCTATTTTCAAGAAATGTATGCCTCTCGCCAGATGGTTTTTTGTCGAACGGTGGACTATATAAGCATTAAGCCACATTCTAGTCTCCACTACGCGTCGTTTTATCAAAGAAAACAATGACAGCCATTGCAAAACAAAGCAGTATATAGCATCAGATACAACGGAGATGAGCAATTGGCACACTGCTTTCTCATATGCTTATGTAACTTCAGGGCAGTTTTTGCAGCACATTTTGAATTCGAGGGGCGATTTAGGCTAAAGTAAACTTGCCGTACCATATAAGCTCCACCAATAACAGCAAAGGTGGTTCTCCCTAAAACAAGTCAGCATGAGTTCAACGATCTCTGTACTGAGTTTGCTCATATGCATTAGCTTTCTTCCCTCACGCGGCGATTGTAGCGTTATATAGATGCTTCCAGTGAAATACATACCACCATCCAACGCAAGAATAGTTCGAGTGCCGATCCGTGAGACAAAGCAGGTAGTATTGACAACACATTAAACGAGGAAATGGTTCGTCCAGTTGTGAAAGCGACATGCATTTTGAGAAACACTCAGTTTTGTTGACGACCCATCGCTTGAAGTTCAACCTAAAAGCAATGGCCGCTCAATAAAGTGCGAGTTTTCACTCACCGCGAATGGTGAGTTTCAGGGAGCGCGTGAGCCAAACCTATCGAACCTGTGCCACGCTTTCGTGCTTTAAGTTCATTCGACTTTCTAACGAAACACCGGCAAAACCAGAGTGCGTTATAGGAAGTGCCAATATCGAGCGAAAGGTCATTCTGCCTTTTTCTCGTTTGTGTGTGCATGCTTGTGCGTGTCTGTGTGTTTGTGTATGCGTGACTACAAGTTTAAACGCCCCACTCACCTATATAAGATTGGTGGATTTCTCAAGGCGAAATATTTTCTGGGTCAACTTCATACGCTTGCTGCCGTCCCCGGCTGGACTGCATGATTGCCTTTATGTCGGCGTGTCTCACACATGCAGAGCGCTGACAATGAACAAGACCTGAGTTGATGAAAGTGAGGACTATATATACGGCTGGCGTGAGAAGCCTAAAGGCAGCATCGGCTTGGAATGGAACTCTAGGTCAGTGGTCATGCGCGAGATTTCATTTGCAAATGAAAGCGAACCCACCTTCTCGAACAGCGACAAGAGAAAAACAGGGTGGAGCAAGAGGGGAGGAAGATATATGCATTTTTCTTATATCTCTGTCCATATTTACGATAATGTTCTCGTGTGAAGGCGTGATGAAAGCATTCTCCAGCCAATCATAATGTAGGACGCGTTATTACCCAACATGGATGGTCAATGACAAAGGGCACTTACCAACGGTAAACTTTGTGCTTTCGGTACCTCGTTTTCTGACGACAAAGCTAATGTTACGAAAGAGGGTTTCCTGATTGGGTGGTGTTTGAGCCATGGAGGGGAGAAAAAAGAAGGGAGGGAGAGAGATCGCCTAGCGTCCGCCAGTCAACCACCTTTAAAACCATTGCCTCCTCGTGTTCGTGTTACAATTCCCGTCATGTCCCTTTTTACTTTTATTTGTTCATGAGCACATTGAGAGGGAAGGGGCAGTCTACGAACGCCCGCGACTAGTGTCTACAAGCCAACATTCCTTGCCGCCACTCCACCCTCGTGATCCATGTTCTGGTTCCAATTACCAGCTTGCTGTTACTCAATTTCTAATGGCTAGACTTCAAAACTGTCACGCGATGATCGTGCACAACTTTTTTCTTCCTCCATTGTTCGAGCAATTAAAACTCTAGAACGCGATGGAAAAATCTGAATGGCTATGCACAGTACCAATGACCAATCACGAACGCTACTTACGTTAGGAAAAGCCTTGTTTTTTATAGTTCATTCCGTATACAATTGTATGCTTTAGTTGCATCCTCGGATTCCTGCTATCATCTGCAAATCCAAGGTTGGAGCCTTGTTACGTTAACCCAGCGAATATTTAACGCCACCATCACCTTTTCACTGCAAATTTACCACTCTTGCTTTTTATAAGTCATTTTATCTTATAACATCCCATCAAATGGGGTGAAGTTGTCAGGAAGAAAACATTTTATTGCCAGTACTGGAGTTGTGACTATACAAAAGTGAAATTTGCAGCATAGAATTTTCATCCGGGCCCATGGACACCGGTAATGCCATTTTGGGATTAATCAAACGCTTTGAACTGAGCAATCAATTCCAACTCTAAATTTATGACCTTCATGTAAGCGACGACTTTTTCTCCGTGGAGACTTTAGGTTTCGCACTCGTTCATGACATACAAGATGATAGCATATACAAATTTAGTACGGTTGCGATGACATGGGTCAATAACTCCAAATTTTTTCTATTCACGTGTACGCTGAGAATTTTTAAGTTGTGCATAGGCATCTTCGTGTTCTTGAAAAATAAATCAAATGATATTCTCGCAACAATAGTAAGCGACCTAACATTAGTAGTTTAACAATCATAAGGTGGGCCGCGTATCTAGATTATAGAGAGGAGTCTGCTGCCAAAACATTTGCTGCATCATATCCTAATAGTACCACGTGATACACATATCATTCCCTTACACAGACAATATGATATCTGCTGGTGTTTTACTTGTCAAAACCACGACGTAAATACAAGGCACACTGTAGCAGGGTACTACGGGTTAATTTCGACCACATGAGATTTATTGAGCCGCGCCTAAAGTGAGGCACTAAAGTGTTCCTTGCACTTTGCCCCCACCGCAGTTCAGCCACCGGGTCTGGGATTTCGACCCGCCTTTCAGCTCAGGCGCACATCATTCGTGCAGAGATACCACTGCGGGTCACAGCCAAAATGGCTGCTCCTCGAAACCAGAACCATGCATACACATACCAGCATTTTCACAGCAGAAGCCTATGGTATCCTGCTTATTATACAACGCATTAAACAACACAAGATACAAAAGTCTATAGTGTACACAGATTCATTAGGTGTTGTCAGGGCCCTGTCTTGTGGCAAGTACAGCAAGAACCCTTCTCTCAACAAGCTCCTTAACGAAATCTATGCAGCCTACAACCTAAAACTTTTATTGTTATTTGCTGGGTTCCAGGTCATTCTAGAATTGCGGGCAATGAAATAGTGGACAAGAATGCGCGAGAAGCCGCTGGTCGGCAAACCATAGATATAACCTATGTTCCGGGTGTAGATCTAAAACCTGTTGTACGTAGAGGTCTACGCAACCACTGGCAAGCTTAATGGGACAAACAAGTCGACAACAAAGTCCACCTTGTAAAACCACAACTGAGGAATGTTATCCCACAAAAGCTCAACAGGTTCACCGAAGTTAACACGGCTCAGAATAGGCCACACTTATGCCACACATAAACACCTATTGACAGAAACTGATCCACCCACATGTATTCACTGTGGAGAGAGTCTAACCGTTTTGCATGTCCTCATTCAATGTCCTGTGCTTCACCAAGCACGACTGACCCATTTCAGGGAGCTCTACCGATATCATTACCCACTTCATCCCGCGCTGTTTTAATCACTTGATGCGGTGGTTGACCTTAACAGACTTCTTCATTTTCTTGAGAAAATCAAATTTTTAACAATGATACCATTCCATCCTAGCCAACAGGCTGCGCCTCAAGTGTGAGGTACTGACTGGTGCATAAAAAAGTATGTCTGAGCCTTCGCAGTTCTTGCTCAGGCATGGACGTCAGCCGTGAGGGTCTTGGGCCTTGCAGACTGATTTATCGTCACAGACTTCAGCCAACGAAATGAAGGTTTTAGCAAAGTGACATTCCTTTTAAATGCACAGTGTTTTAAATGGTTCGTAGATAATTGTTTTAATTTTAATCATGTTTTAATCATTTGTTTTAATTTTAAACTAATAACTGAAATGAAACAACACTTGTACTGGCGCTCTTTGGCCTTAGATGCCCTTGCGCCAATAAAACTTAACGTAATAAATAAAATAATAACCGCTCAGCATTTTCTCGTACAGTTGACAGGAAGTAGGGAGCGCAGTGTGCAATGTAAGTATACTAAAATGGTGCGCTTGATCGAGCAGATCACCTCCGTTGTTGTCATAAATTTTATACATACATTATATGAAAATATATTCAGCTTTGACAACGCATAATAATGGGTATGAGCTATTATGGGGCAGATAACATTGGTGCTCGAAACAGCGAAATTAAGCGCATTCAGCTAAATTCCAGCATGCTCAAAATCTGAACATTTTCATTTGCTGACCAGCACCCCGGATGAGCCCCTCGCCTTTCTCCGCGCTGCATGCACACTGACCACCCATTCACACTTCCGCATCTCATTCTGTGAAATATGAAACTTTTTTTTCTATCTATTCGCACAAGAATGCAAGAATATCGCTGGATAACGGGCAATAAGCTTGTAGCAATCTTCACGTGTTTGCTCCCCGATCAGCAGTGGATGGCTATGCTTGGAACTTGTAGCAGATGACGTGTCGTGTTGCTATTCACCTACTGACTGTCCCTCTGCTGCAGTGTAAGATTATTTCTGAGTAATAAAAACATGCCTATAAAAAATCAGCCTGCAGCGAAAGGTAATCTCACCAAAACGTCACTCGAGACATAGATCTTTCGGGAAACGATGCGGACCTGCATTTTAACTCCCCAAAATATACAAAGAGGGCTTGCAATCTTTTACGGAACATACACTTTCAATCTCTCGAACGAAATCATTTACCCGCAAAAAGGGGGCATATGTAGCATAAGCTGTATGAATCCCGAGTATGAAAAGCCTTTGCATCGTTCCCATGCTCAATGATTTATTTTTTATCCCGACGCAGCATTACATTGACCACTCACATCGCTCGGTGGGAAGCCTTTAGAGTATTTCCTTATGGTGCTTATTTCTCGTTTTCCATTGACTGCACTTTGGCTGAAGTAGAAGTTAGATTGCAATGTTATTGCAAACTATGTCGGAGTATCACGCCCCACTTTTTGACCTGTATAAAAAAGCTGCCACACATAACATCATTCAAGGCTTATGGAAACATGAATAGGTAAACTGTGCTTTAAATGTGCCCTAATAAAATACTGTAATCATTTTATTCTTATTCGCAAATCCGAGGAAGGTCGCATGTTTCAGCTGTTAAGACAGAAGCATTTTAAGATCCTGCGTATTTTATTGTGATAGCAATTATATTGAAAATCTCGGCTGAATTTTGCCACTGGCGTGGGCGTCAACGTCATTAACCGCATACGTATATGTATCTAGATGCAAGATGATCAGAGTTTCTTCCGGCTACCGTAATAAAAGTTATAAACTTCGAGAATAGTGCAGTATAGGAAACAAAACAATAAAATATTTATTTATATATACCTAACAGTTTCGGCTGGTGGACCAGCCTTCTTCGGAGAAGGCTGGTCCAGCCTTCTCCGAAGAAGGCTGGTCCACCAGCCGAAACTGTTAGGTATAAATAAATATTTTATTGTTTTGTTTCCTATACTGCACTATTCTCGAAGTTTATAACGTATATGTATCTATATATATGAAAACGCAAGAAAGAAAAAATATTCCAGAAAAAGACTCGCGTGCGCGGAATCGAACATCCGACCTCTGAATTGTGATTGCGAAGCGTTAGTTACTGAGCCACGAAGGAGAAGCTTTTTTTTTTTGCTGTTCAAACGGCGAGCTATTTATATCTACCACTTACCGCTGGTAATAGACATCTCGGGGGAACTGTCGTGTTTTCAGCATTACCAGCGACATGGCGCAATTAGCTCGCGTGGCCAGATTGCCACGATGCGGCGGCGCGCACCTTTATCTCTCACGCGTGCTTTGCCCCGCGGAGAGAGGACGCTAACGCGCGCGCTCACTTATCTCACAATGGGGACAATCTTACGCCGTGGGCTTTCACCGGAATGATTCTGTTGTAGTTACCGGGCGCACAAAGGTCACTGCACTCGTTGCGCAGTCTTCGTTGGCAAAAAGGGCGCGATTTTCAAACACAGCGAAATAACAACAGAGAAGCTTATTCGCGTTCATCTGTTCCTTTGAGTACGTTTCGTGCGTCATTTGTGCGAGAGAAATGCGGGGTGCGTTTTGATGTGCTTGCCATTCTTCACGTTACCTTAAAATTTGTTACTATTGCATAAATTGCTTCGCCTTTGCGGCAGTTGTGACATTTTTCTTTTATTTGTTTCTGTTGAAAAGAATACAAACGAAGAAGAAGTTGTCTCCTGTTTCCGGAAACGGCTGCCTCTTTTATTTTGGTTATTAACGTTATTAACGTAAATAAAGGTATTTTTAAAAGTTGGAGGTAGTGTCGCGTTTTGTTGCGTTTAAGTTCAAATGTTTTTGTTGTGGCGACAGTGTGACACACTTTTCTCGGTAAAACCAGATCGGTGCCTCAACGATCGACAGCGCAAACTCAGAGACAACGTGGAGAACAAGATTTTATTGCATGGACTCTGGGCTTTACCCGGCAAATTGTGCCGCTGTACACCAAGCTTTGAAACATCCAATAGCGCGGGTTACTCCGCAGTCACGATCAGCTTAACCTAGATTTACGCGATCGATTGAGCTGCGTGGAGAGGCGTGACATCCATGTGCGTGACGTCAGAAATATCGCTGTTTGTGTGGCTCTGACAACTTTTACCGTAACATCTTCGAGACCAAATATCGTCACCGGGGTTCCATAAGGCTCAGTACTAGGTCCTCTCCATTTTCCTTTATATATAAATTACCCACGACAAATAATTGACTGTCCAGAAATATTCATGTATGCAGACAGCACATGCATTATTGTAACTGCTGATAACATTACAAAACTTAATCAGAAAGTAAATTTGGAATCGAAGAGTATATCGGACTGATATCTAGGTAACAACTTAACAATCAATACGAAGGAAGCAAAATATGTAGTCTTTCAGTCATGTTTCGTGATAGTAGATACCAAACCTTTGAATACAGAGATAAATGACATTTCGTTAGAACAGACTGACTCTTACGAATACCTCGGAGTGATTTTTTACAAACACCTTCAGTGGGAAGAATCTATTAACAGTGTATGTTCTAGATTAGCGTCTGGTTGTCACGGTTTAGCGTTAGCCTGTGAGTACTCTGATATACCAATATTGCTACTTATGTATCGTGCTTTTATTGAAAGTCACTTGAGATTTTGTATCGATTTATGGGGATGGTTGTATAAAATTTTTATTAAATCGTGTCATCAAACTCCAAAAACATGCAATTAGAATTATGTATAATTCAAGGTATTACAATCACACGGCTCCATTGTTTAGCCAATATGACATATCATCCTTTTGAAAGCTTGTGAGAGCTGAGAACACCAATATGCATTTATAAGGTTGTGAGATTCAATCATCCGTTCAGCTCATCCATATTTTTTTTTCGTTCTCGCTCTGTACTAGAAGAGTAACTGCAGGTCACTTTAATCTCGCGCCATGTAACAATGTATACGGAAAGCGTATGCTACAGTTCACAGGAATAAAGACTTGGAACACACTCCAACGGTAGACATTAATTCGGTGAACTTCCCTAAAGCAATGAAACAATATTTTCTTTTTTTTGTTAGAGACAGAGTAAATTATACAATCTTTGCTAGTATTGTACAAGGTTGCGAATTATATACATATAAGGTTACTGCTCTTTCTGCGCACTTACTGACACGCAATAGTGTTGTGTAATTGGGTAACATATTCGCATATTTCTGTCGCTGTTCTCAGAAAGTACGTATTTTCAGGTCACCTACAGTTATTTTTCGCCTACTATCCTGAATATATTATGTTTTGTACGTCATAGCTTCTTGATCAATGGCACCGTATCTTTTCGTTGTATCTGTATGTCTCCGTATGCTTTGTTTTTAGGTACTTTATTGTATATTGTCTGTTGGGTGATATGATTATTTACTATGGATTTATTCAAATAATCTTGAATTTTTCGTATACTTGAAATATTACCATAATATTTTTTTTATTTTTGTTCCTGTATGCTGTGCTAAGATATTCCTATAAGAATTTTTTTTACCTACAACTATCGTTTGGCTATAGGTCTGACAAGTGTTTGTTATCTGTAAATAGATTATGAAATAAACATTCATTCATCCGTTCTTTTATAATGTACTACCTTGTTTGGTGGCATATAACTTGTGATGGTCGCCCCGCCGCGGTGGTCTAGTGGCTAAGGCACTCGGCTGCTGACCCGCAGGGCGCGGGTTCGAATCCCGGCTGCGGCGGCTGCATTTCCGATGGAGGCGGAAATGTTGTAGGCCCGTGTGCTCAGATTTGGGTGCACGTTAAAGAACCCCAGGTGGTCTAAATTTCCGGAGCCCTCCACTACGGCGTCTCTCATAATCATATGGTGGTTTTGGGACGTTAAACCCCACATATCAATCAACTTGTGATGGTCGCACACGGAATTTGTTCGGTTGTACGAAGTGCACTTTGCGAGTGAGTTCATTGAGGCGTATAGCCACCGCAGAATTCGCTGATGTGTGAGTGAGCTCACCCAGTTTATCTTCACCTTGTAAGGAGGTGTGCTTTCTTAAATGTTCGGCACGTACAGGTTTCAGCTGCTCTTTATCTTTTTCATGGTGTGGTGTGCGCTGGATAACGAAACGTATTAGCAGACGTCGCAGAATAAGCCTGCCGGAAGAAAACGCCCATCCCGTAATCTCATTCTTGTCTCATTCTTCCGATCCGCTCAACCTGTAGTTGACAAAAGCCAGACAGGATTATGTCTCAACAAATGACCTAATGTGGAATTCTTTAGCATTTTGTAGATTTTAGATGCACATGTGTGAACCTCTCCCGCACTATAGAAAAGCTCCCGCATCGACCTTATACGTCGCGACCTGTATCTATTGGTGGATGGATAATGCTCGAGAGTTCAATCGTGAAACCTCTTCACACGACTGAAACGGGCAGCGCCAGACCTGTATTGCTCAAAAAGTGCATTTATTGATATGCTACTTGGTTTTCTTTTTTAACTTGCGTGGCAAGCAGTGATGAAAATTGCTAAACGGGACACATTTCTTTATGTCGCAGGCTCTTCTTACTGGCGAACTTTTGCTGCAGGGCAGTTTTAATTTCCTGTGAGGGTCGAGAAGTAGGCAGGTTGAAACAATTCCTTTTTTTTTCTATTTACATCGCTTTAAGATACTGTTTTTAACATGAATAGTGTTATAATAACGGCTTATAAGGCTATCAGATATAGATACAAAATGTTCTCAATTGTATTTTCCCCCATATATACCGGCTACAATAGTCTACATGAGAGTTTGAGAAGTATAGAGTGGGTATGAGGATCACAGATAAAAAGCTCCATTGCCTGCTGTTTTTACCTTTACAGTGGGATGTTGAGAAACTCTAGTTTGAGGATCGGTACGATAAGAAACGTATTTTTAGCACCTTTCTAGGCAAACGAAATCGATTGATATTTCTGTAGGATTATGTTTATCTTGGTAAAGTCGTCGAGGCATGCACAGACCATGAGAGCGAGATAAAACGCAAAGAGGCAGAGAGGGTAACGAGCTGGCACCTGGTTTGCTACCCTACACTTGAGGATGGGTGAGCGGGCGAAAACAGGGAAGAATGCAAAGTTATAGGTAGAATAAGCGATGTTCGTGCACCCATAGTGGCGTTTTTTAGCTGTGCGCACCTAATCGTCGTCGAGCTCCGTTGTATTTCGAAAGAGTAGCAGTGCTGTAAGGATGCATAGAAATACCGTGTGGTTAATCAGATGTATTTCTAACAGCCTATAGCACGGAGGCAGAGGCTAAATATATCAAAACAACTTCTGAAAATTTACGGGCCAAAACACTTTCCTTGGTGGTCTAGCGGCTCGGCTACTGACCCGTAAGTCGCGGAATCGAATGCTGCATAGCGATGAAGTCGAAATGCTTGAAACTCGTGTACTTCACCTGAATGCTCAATAATAAGCACCAAATGTCCAAAATTCCATCAAACCTACTCTATGGCACCTCACGTATTCATATGGTGGTTTCGGGACGTAAAACCCCAAAAATTGTCATTCCGCACCCAAACTGAGTTGGGAGTATGATGTACCCCTTGTTAGGAAATCGCAATTAATTTTGACCACCAGGGTTTCTTTACCGTGTGTCGAAATATTATAGGCTCCTATCAAAATGCTGTTGCCATGACCAGAATTTGAAAACCAGCGTACATTGTAGCCGATATGCTACCTTAGCGGGTAGGCAGTGCTAAGATGATAGACAGAAAGGAGCATTCATAGGTAAACCCATAAACCCCACACTGAATTCTGTAGTACGAGAGATTGCAACATTCTTTGTGGAGTTACTCAGGGAGCAGCTTCAGCTTTCAGTTCCTATAGGGCTCAAGCGACCTATTATTAGGTCCTTACGCGCATCATTTTCTCTAAATACGTGTGTGAATAAACGTTCATTGCAAACCCTTTCAAGTTACGAACAATAGCTTACAGATGTCGCTTCAGAGAAGTGCTTAGCATATTCGTTTAATATACTAACCTACGCGGCTGGGCAAAGATTAAGAAGCTTGCGAATGAATTGGGGCCGTGCTGAGAGTTATCTAGTGGAAAGCGATAGATGGGGCATGTAGAAACTTCAAGACCATCGAAAGAGCTTATACGAAACAACGGGCACTCCGGATGTACTTTAGTTGATATAATGAAGAAACCTTAGAATGGGCATAGGTTGTGTATTACGTTGAGCAGGTGGTGCATCCTAGTGGTTTAGTTTCGCCGGAACTCCTGAAATCGGGGTCAGCACAGAGTTGGCATGAAGACTCGAAAATTAAAGATTTGTAAGCATATAGGTTTGGAATAGGCTTAGGCAATGCAGTATTCACAAGAGAGAAAACTAACCTCTATTTGCGATCAGAAAAAAAAAGAGAAAAACTAAAGAAAAGGCAGGGAGCGTATACCCAGATAAGCGCCCGCTTTGATACCTTCAATGAAAAATATTGACTAAGAGATTAGAAAGACGAGATGGAGACATGCTAAGAGTGTAGAGCACGTACAGTTGTTCATTACTCATACAATTGATCATTTAGGCCAGTTAATTTCAAAAGGCAGTGTTGATGGATGCACAAAACCTCCCGAGCCCATGAGGCGTGAACCATATAGTCCAAGGATTATATGTTAATGAAGAGCATGAATATTGAAAAATTGCTGGAAGTAGTTCTTTAACCTGCAAAAGCACACACATCAGTAGCCATGACCGTGGAAATGGCACGAATAATATTTCTAGTCTTGTGGGAAGTGTATGAACACAATTTCAAACTAGTATGCAGGCTCTACGGTCTAAGGTGTACAACCTTCCGTCTACTATTGTTACTTGCGAACAAAATATAGATTTGGACATATGTCTTGGTGATGGGAGCAGAAACGTCATTCTAGTTTACCAAAGACGACAGTCTATCTTGGGGACCTCCGTGTTTGGTCTGTCTGTCTGTATGTCTGTACATTTGTCTGTTTGTCCATTCTTAACGGCACCGGGTACTTGAAACGGCCAACTTCATTTGCAGAGCCCACCAATGTTGCTCAAGATTTAGCGTTCATACTTGTGCAATTGTCAATTAAAAACAATTATTGCGCATGTCTGGGACATCATAACAACACTTATATATTCTGCATGTGCGTCTTTTACTAGAAAAGGCATACATAAGTAATTTTAAAAACTGTAGCACTTATCACGTTGCGCTGACTGCAACGCTTGCACGAAAAGACGAGTGTTTCCACCGCTTTGCTAAAACGAGACGGTGGTGCTACCTACCCATCGCCTTGTGTTCTACACCTTATCACCTCTGAGACGGGCGCGCACACCCGTCTCAAAGCCACGCGCTTCGTTTTCAAAAAAAAAAACTGCCAGATGACGCTCATGTCTCACGAGTGACGTGACTTGATGCGCTTGTTCGCCTCCGCTGCATGTTTGAGGCACTCTAACGCAGCGCCTCCACAATACCATTCACCAATTTTCTTGCACAGAACATCAAATAAATGTTTTGTTCACTTTCTCCACACGCAAGACTATCGTCTTTCGACGACATTTGCAGATTACATGCAGATACGATGCCAATTTTTCTACTTTAAACATAACTCAATATAAAACTATTTGTTCTTGTTTTTAACAAAAAATACCTTAGCAAAGGTTGGTAATTTTGTCAATGCATAAACTTCAGATTTTGCAACAAATTTCGCAAGCTTGAGGGAAGATTCAAAGATGGCGTGACCGCAGGGGCTAAGCAGTGAATCTCAACGTAAACTTTACCCGTTTTTATACATAGAATGCTAGCAGTAATAGTTTTGATTTAAGCATTATGCATCAAAATAATGTAGCGTACATAGCCAGTTGGTTCGAGAACTATATTGTTGATAGCAATCTATTATAAAAATGGCTACACATCATGCTTCAGCTAGATATACTTTCGTAAAATAAAGTTGACGTTGCTTTTCGAATGTAGTTTACAACTTCTGACGAGCAAAAAACAAGAGATGGCAGAAGAGAAGAAAATAGGATTGAAGGAGCTCAACAGTGCGGTTGTTGATAACGGCAAATAGGATTTCATTGAAGTTTACCTTTGCAGACATTTTTGTCCAGGGGTGTTGCGCCAAGGGACTGACACTGCACCTCACCAGAATGTCTGCTACAGTGTAGTGCTGTATACAGCGCGCTTGCTGCACTCAGCGACCGCCAGATGCACTTTTTGATACGCGAAAAGACCCTTGCTGCGAAACAGTTCGCAGCCTGAGATATTTATTTTTGTCCTCGCATACTTCCCTGTGCAGCAAATGTCATGTTCTGACCTGTTCTGTTACTTTCTTATCTTTTATTTTTCTTGTTTTCTGTTTTGTTCTTTTCCATAGTGTTGTGCTTCGTTCTATCCAGTTGCTTCACAGCAACTGGCTGGCTGTGTAGAGGCTGAGATTTATGTACCACCCTCTACTTCACTTCTAGAAGTTTAGCAGCCGAAAAAATCAATAAATAAGAAATACCCGTAAGCAAAAGCGGGCAAGTAAAAAATAATATAGCGAGTTGCAACAAATAAATGAAATAAAATGGCAATGGGATTTTGCTTACCGCAGTTCACATTGCGTTATACTGTTCACACACGCTCATTTCTGTCAAAGTTCTAGCCAAAATATACGATCTGACACGTCATCGCGCATATGGCTGCACAGAGCTGTGCTTCACAAGCATACGCGTGCGCACGAGAAACGGGGGAGGGGGGGGGCGGGCACGGGGCACTTCACTTATTCAGCCCCCTGAATCAAAGAAACAGGGATCCATTTCTGCCCCAGACCTCTACTTAGTCGACCTTTATCATTTAATTTGTTTATGCGCAGGCGTTATGGCTAATTGTGCTTGACAATAATTGAGCCCAAGGACTCTTCGTGTCGCATTCAAAAACCTGTTAACCTCCTCTCTTTACCTCACAAAGTGTCAGACCAACCCGAAGCCTGGGAAAAATCTGTAACTGTCTCACTTTTTTCTTTGCGTTCATACTCAGCCAATCGACAAAAGGAGGGGGCGGGGTGCTGTTGTGAAATATGGCTACACCTAACCCCCTCAATGAAATTGACTCCCTTAATGGGGTGCCTCATACCTGTGCACGCCTACAATCATCAGCGTTTATTCAGTCCAGTGTCTACGAAAAAGTTTTTTAAAGAAGATGTTCAATTTTTGCTGAAGATGCTTTTTAGTACACGGTTGAAGTAACTTGTGTAATGTGAGAGGGCGCCTGTCCAAATTTGGTTGTTATTTAACTCTTTTTTTTCATTTGCGTATTTTACGCATTCCAAAAGAATTCACCCAACATCTTTACCTTCATGATTACTAAGAGCGAAGCCATAAACTTATTCTGGGGGGGGGGGATAACCATATCCTATGTATGTTTGTGCGTGCGTTTCTGTGTTTCCGTGGTTATATACGTATACAAAAATAAAAATTACAGAACGGGGTTGAACCCCACTCCCACCCTCTTTGGCTACGCCTCTGATGACCACAACAGAAGTCTGGTGAGCTGGATTGGTTTGTCTTGCGCAGGAAACTATTTGTGTGCGCTACTTCCAGTGGAAGCCTATGAACTGGCGTCTCTAAGTGTCGTGGGACAATCTACACAAAACTAAACAGTACGGTGAACAAGGGGTGAGGTGTGACGTTAAGCTCTTCTTGATATGATTCGAGGCTGCATTCATTTCTTTCGATCGTTTTATCAGTCTAGCTGAGCGGGGACGGTATCCAGTGCGCGGCCACTACATGGTCCACACTCTAATGATTATGATGTGTACAAAGTGCGCACGTAGAAGTCTTGTGGGCCATCAGTGCGCGTTTGTTCGTTCGATCTCTCGCAGCGCTGCATGGCTGCATCTCCGTATTTATGCTCGTCACCGCGGTATCGACCAGCCGCGAGGACTGAACTTGGCAGCAAAATACTGTTTACATCCGAAAATAAGCGCATCTGTTGTAAAGCTTGATGCACCGGACGTCTGGTTTAAATGTTTTTTTTGCTTTTTTTGTTTTTTATGAAACCATTTCGCAAAAAAGTCATTATCGAGTCAAGTTTTACGTTAACGGTAGACCGTAATCAACTAGTGCCCAAAGTAGAGGGCCTGACTCAGTTTCACCTGCGGCGTTACACAACTTTTTTCACAGCAGTCCCTGCTCAATCGATGATGAAACGAACACGTATATGTATTGCTCAGTCACAATAAACACGTCTGAACTATTTCTATCAGCACGCAGAGGGCATCAAAAAATTGTGTTATAAATAAAAACGAAATAAAAAACAATAGGCAATTGGAATATCGCACTGACAGACTAAAAATCAACTGTTCGCAGAAGAGGGATTCATTTAGGAGTTTTTGTTTAGGTGTACGTAAGCAGGTGTGTTATGTTTATCTGACTTTCACGCAGGACACTAATGGAAACAGCAGTGGTATCCATTTGATGCTATCAGAACACGCGCTTATCGCATTTTCATTTGCTCGAGCGGGAAATGAACAACAAGGGGAAGGCAGGGTGGATAACCACACACACGTTCATTTGTCTTCTCTCTCCTGGGTTAACTGAATAAAGGGGCTAAAAAAAGAGAGAGAGAATGGTCCATAGAATTATGCCTCCAGTGCTATATATCTGTCATGAAAGGGAATGGCACACAGAACTTGGTGATACTTGTGTGCACGGTTGTTTTCCAATTGTTATTTTCATTATTTCTTTTCCTCCTAGATCATAATATAAAAGGAAGAGGTGTTTAAGAAAATTTACCAATAAAAAGAAAGATAGCAAAAAAATAAATAATAATGTTCTAATTGATCGCAAATTGTTGCAGCCCCATTACTAATATTTCCAGTACTGCAAAACTCGTACAGCTCGCTTCTGAAGACTTGGCTGTAATAATCATGGATTGTTCGGCTTGTTTGTTACGGCTCCCAAAAATGATCTGGCTGCTTACTTCAACTGTATTATTGTGAAATGTCAAGCAATCAAAGAATATGAAATGTGTGTGGAGGGGAGCGAAGAAAATATCTACGAAGAAAGTAGATATTTTCTTCGCTCCCCTCCGCGAAAACTCAGGATGTCTTAATAACTAGCGCAGGCATAACGCAATAACTGGAAGACGGGAACACGAAGTTCTAAGCCACGTTACGTCTATTATACCAGTTGCAGCTATAGTGGCCGTGCAAATATCTGTTGCTTTTATTATGGTAGCAATTATGGATACTTGTCGATCGTTCTTGCAACGGAACCTTCAGACTGTCACATGCGGGAGGTACATGCCCTACCATGTTGGCACGGCCCTCTCAGCTCTGGTGCTGGTATATTGGATGTCACGTCACAAGCGGGCGATCGTGTACGCGGCTGTAACTTAGCGTGCTCTAGGTCTTGCACAGTCTGCTCTAGGTGCATGCGTGAATGACGAGCCTAGACGACTGCTCGCTTTACGCACTCCACTTTGACGTGTGCCCACTGGTGCATCCGGCGGTTGAGAGGATCTGTTTGGCATTGAAGGCGCGACGCTATTTAAGATGCTAAAGCGATCGGCAGCGTGACACTCGCACTTTGTTTCAAGCATGAGTAGTTCCTCTTTGCCGACGCTCGACAATCGCACCAGCGAGCCCTAGCTCCCAGTGTTGCGGGAGCCAAGGACTGGCAGTCACGTGCAGATGGCTGAATAGCGCGACTTTCAGCATGTGACACTATATTCAGATCTGATAGGCACCTAACGTCCTGTAAAATATGTTGTTCTTGAACGCCCCTTCACTGAACCCTTCACTTTGATTTGAGAAAGATGTTTAAGGGCATATTTCAGCCGCGAAATATCACAAACACAGAGTAAAGGTACACACAATGACTAGCCGCTTGTGCTTATCGTTGTGTGTTTCTTTACTCTTTGTTTGTGATATTTGGCGGCTAAAGTATGTCATTAAGCAAGAACCAACTACAGGCCAAATTCAGTCTTGATACAATATATTTGAGAAAGTTCATGGCAGTGCCGTCTCTTGGCAGAGCAAGTCGCTGATATCGGCGATAGTCTGCAGCGATTCATGAGAAGTACGACATCATTTTCAGGAGAGCAGTGGCGCAGTGCTCAACTCTGTGAAGTGAAGAACGTAATTCGAGTCGAGGAGTGTGTGTGAATACGAGGTTGAGCTTTCACTATATATCCTTTACCGTTGTCCGCCATTTATTCCTTAGATCATCCTTGCATAAAAAGTGCTACTTTATGTGTGAATAAGTTATGATTAGGCCTTAAAGTTCGAAGAACAGTCGAGTGTCTCTATTCTGAACAAAGAAAATTCGGTTTTCTGTTGTCAATTTACTTGAAAACGCAATAACGAACGACACTTCTAGAATAGTGTAACATGCAAAGGTCAGCCTATAGTAACCCTAGGTGTTCGGTATTATTCCTTCCACCAAGAGGAAAATTAGGTGATCGTATTGGCACGGCGAGCCAGGTTTGCTGTTGTGAACGTGCCACACATTTAAGTCAGCAATATCCTCTAACGTTGTGTCTGAACACTCTATTCAGGGTCCGAATTGTAGGCGTACTGACTGTATGACATAACCGCTAATAATCGCCAAGTTGGCTCTCTCACTGGCCATTGAAAGGTCACGTTTTTCGTCAATATGACAAACATCGCAAATGGAGTGTCATACTGAAAATGTGCGCCGAAGGTCTAGTTAGCTCGTACCACTCATATAGAGTAGAGGAAAAAATCAGTTTCACCAAAAGGGGGAAGCCATGAAGGCAATAGCAACATATTCGAATGTTTTGCGAAGCAAGGCTAGTATTTTGGCAGCAATATTATTTGTAGTAAACATGCGCCTGCTAAGTAACCAAGTTTCCTCCGGCGCGGCCTCAGCAGATGACCGCAACAAGGCTCCTGCGTGGTGACGGCGTTGATAAGAAAGAAGCGCCTCCTGTGGGCAGCGCATGCTGGTACTAAGGGCTATACGTCCTGTGTCGCCACGGGTGGCAGTTTTTTTTTTTATGTGTAGAGCGCATCGATGTGTGGACAGCCGCTCCAGGTCCACTTTGGGCAACGGTTTTTCGGGTTGAGAGCACAGCCAGTAGAAGCTCCCGCCCGCTTTGGGAGCATGAGCCGCGCGCTGATTGTCACCGCGATAGCGCAGCAACTATACGCGCCCAAACCCCTTGTTCACTCACGATATAAGCACGCGCGCAGAGACTCCGCCTGGAAAGGCGATGTTCGCTCCGCAAAGAGAGGAGGCTAGCGCACCCATCTCCGTGTATATATATATATATATATATATATATATATATATATATACGGAGATGGGTAAGTTACGGTAGCGGTGGCAGCGCCGGCACAAACCAGGCGAGACTGTCCATATAATTGCTATCGCAATAAAACTTTCTTGACTTTCTTGTGAAGGAAACTATATCAACTCAAAACAATACCCGCACTAAACAGGTTTTGCATAACGATTTCGCGAAATGCATCAACATGCTGTGTGCATGGACAAATACGGGATAAAAAATCAAGTTAGAACATCTAATTTTTTATAATAAATTTGCACATCTTATGCTTTACGTCTTATATGCCTCGAGTGATCAAATTGTCCATACGCACATATATAAAGAAAGCTAAAAACTCACGAACTGCACTTTTTCTTTTTTACAAAAATTTTGCACGTTTTTTTTTCCTTTTTCTAAAATGTTTTGCATTGTGCATGTTACGCCTACGACACGTGTTTCATTGAATGGTAAGCATTTGAAAAAGAGAAGTTGAGATAAACTGTTTAGCCGTTCATATATAGAGCCGGATATTTTTGCCTAAACTAAAAAGAAATGCATACCATGGCCTCCGAGATGGCGGGCGCGTGGCGGGTTTCTCTCCGGCCGTCCCAATCGCATAAATAGAACGTGTTTTCAGAGGTTAGCATGGCCAGCTCTTTTTTTCTCCACCGCGGCGCTCCTTCATATGGTCGAAAAGGCTACCGCCCTGTTGGCGAAGCTTGCATGTACTGAGAAAGAAAAATGGCTTTGCGCTTTTGTATAACTTTGCGCTCATTTGGGAATGTTGGACCAAGGCAAACTCAATGCTTGGGCATCTATATTTTCAAACTGGCTTTACATTAGCTGTACAATTGCGCCGCCTATATTAGAGCTCTTATAATTGCGATGCCTCTGCAAGAGATCCGGATGTGCTGGAAACTTACTGTACTTTCAAGTGTGAAGGCTATGTAGTATGGAGGGCCGTGGTGAAGAAATAAAACACAGACTGATCATCAAGCGAAGTCAGAAGAGTGCCGCCTTGTACGCTCACGGGTTACACTCGAATAACAGAGTTTTCCTGTCCTTTTATGGAACTAGTGCTTCTTTTCATAGTAATGCGTAATAGAAAAGTCCTGTCGAGCCGCACAAGCAGGATACAGGGACGAGCGTGTACGCGGTCGCTATGCTTTCAGACTATATGTCTACAGTGAACGTCGGCAGTTTTGTGACAACGGACTGGTTACAGGCACGTTTCAGTTACTTCTTGTCGCCCATTCACACTGTGAATTTTACGGTGTTCATTGAATACGTTGGGCAGCTGTGACACCTTCAGTCCACGCGAAGTGGGGCTACACCGACACAAGTCAAGCTGTTCATTTTGCCCCACGCCTGTGCGAGAAGCGAATGTTAGCCACCTTTTGGGGGCATGCCCTGGACTTCAAGCGGCTCGTCGACGTCATTTGTGGCGTGTGGAACTCCACCACACGAGGCCGCCTGACTTGCAGGAATGAATCTATGGTCCGAATGAAAGGTCCCTCCTCAACTTTATGGAGGAAACAAAGCTTCACAATTTTGTTTAAATTTTATTGATGCCGTAGGGCAAACTTGCGCAATTATACAAAAAGAAGGAACATCGAAATGTTTTGCTTGTACAAGAAGTACGCAACATGCGTTCAGGGTTTTATGTACCTAATATAAAACACTGCGGTATTACATACCATTGACAATTTGCACTTTTTGTTTCTTTAATGGTGTACCTCGGCGAATACTTAGTTTTCATAATAAAGACGCCGTTATGCTACATGTGCGACCGTTTGATTTGGATGCTGTCGAGACTACTGCAAATGAACACGACACTGATATTGCGATCGTGAAACCGAAACATAATCGAAATTCAGAAGACGAAAAAGGAGACAATGGCAATTCAGGCGTTTTCATTGGGAAATACGGAGGAGTGAATGTAGGTCGGCTAATCAAAGCTTTCTACAATATTCCGGCAAAATTACTACGCACGTACATTTTTTCAGTGACATGACCAGGGCAGTCATTTAACTAGAGCAAACTGCGCTTCGGTTGACCACCTCATAAATATCCGTATGCGATATATTAGTAAAATTATGAGTCAGGATGTGAGAGCAGTATGAATAAACAAAGATAATTAGCCTGGTTTTCTCTCATGCACGTCTTTAGAAAAGAGGAATGCTAGAAGGCCTCACCATTTCTCAAATGTAGGTATTTCGAACCCGTACCAAACGAACCGTAATGAAGAAAAAAAGTTGTAGTGCCACAGACGAGTTCATATCTTCTTAATACCACCTATCAGGAAAATGAAGCAGTTGCCATGTTTTTCTTTGAAAATTGGACCTAAATAAATACAGAAGCAGCAAAAATACTTTTCTTCAGTTCAGCCAGATGGTTCCCGCAGTGATTCTTGCTGGTACACGAAAAAAAAAAAAACATCGGCACGCTGGAATCTCGAGCGTGCTGCTGTCTGCCGCAGTCTCCGTAACCGACGGAATCCACGCCCTCGCGTGGTAGCCGGGCTCGGTGGTACTCGTTAGTATTGCTGGGGGGCACGTTGATTGAGACGGCCGGAGAGAAACACGCCACGCGCCTGCCGTCTCGGAGGCTATGTGCATACCGTAGAACGTATACACATACCTATGAAGGTGGTAATGAAGGTGGAACCCATCAGTGTAATGCTGTAAATTTAAGAATATTGCAAAAACAACAACACTCATATACAAAACAAAATCGTCCTGTTAGCAAGTTGTTTGGCTTACGCGATATCACGAAATGTTAGCAAAGAGCCGTACGAAGAAGCGTATCGTAGCGTTACTGTCCGTTCTTTGTATATCTCACAAGCTAAAGAAAGTTATAAATATGGCGCTAATGTTGTTTTTGCTGCTGCAAATAATTTAGGTAAAATTTGAGCCGCAGTGCTGAAAAATAATGAGCGAGTAGAAGTCAACAACAAGACTGAATAATTATTCCGTAAAACGCGTTGTATTACCTAAAGAATATTCGAACATAAGAGATTGCTAACCCAAGGCTCACCTTCTAATTTATCTTTACATTGTCATGAATGCTAGTACACGCCAATGTTTGATGAATGCGCAGTTTTCTACCAGCATAGGAATAAAAAAAACGTGTCTGATGATTGAACCATGGCACATCAGAAATAGATGTACCGAATCCGTGAGCCTATGATCGACTAACTTTCATAAAGATAAAATTAAATGCATAAACATCTTTCACGTATTCCACCGCGCATGCCAGATGGATAGGTTCGCATATTTCATGGGCATGTGGAGATAAGATTTCGTGTCTTCTTTCTATTACGCCAGAGTGCGCACCTTCAGTGCTTTGTAGGCGTTTGTGGTGTCCAGGCCTCCTTTTGTGTCCGTGTTTGCACGCCCTGTCTCTTTAGAATAATCACGGAACGTCGTAGGTACGAGGCCAACTTCATGCCTGTTGAAGAAGAATGGCGATTTGGGCTAGTTGGTTTGAATTCATAGTAATAAGGGCTGCAGCGCGAGCACGAATGTGCTAGAAGAAACAGACAAAGTCGAGGTACGGAAGGCAAAAGAGGACAACACGAGCAGTTGGTAGTCAGCGCTCGTATTGTCCTCTTTTGCCTTCCGTACCTCGACTTTGTCTGTTTCTTCTAGCACATTCGTGCTCGCGCTGCAGCCCTTATTACTATGAATTCATGCCTGTTCTTCTGGAAACCTGTCATATCTTACTACATCCCTGTGATGTTGTATCCACATTGACTGTACGGGTGTGCAGAAGACCTACATATTGATAAATTGTAAGAAATCAATAAACATCGTGATGTTTAACTAAACAACATAGTGGAGAACTTTACAGCCACATTGTGAAGTTCGACGAGCCCCTTCATATTCGCTAATGAGCGCACACTTGCAAGAGCAACCGGGAAACAAGTGTATCACGGAACTTTCAGAAAACCGGATAACCGATATATCCACAATTTTAACAGCCCCGTTGTTTTAATCTCGCCGTTCTCTCATTTAGAGTCATCATCATCATGACCAGTGTCTTTGTTTCTTGCGCATGCATCTTCATCTTCTATTTGACAGTCCTCCTGCGATCACACAAGTTTTTGTTTGATTTTTTTTTTATTTTTTCCTGCCTTTTTTCCATTCACTTGCTCCGCCCGCCCCCAACCCCACCCCCCTGTTTTCTTATCGTATCTTTTTCTCCTCTTATATTTTTTTATTTTTTACTTTATACTCTTTTGTTCTCTCTCATTCTCCTTTCATTCCCCATTCAACGCGAAGGTAGAGCTGACAGGTTCTCACTTGAGCGACAGTTATCGTGCACTTCACACCCCGTTTTGTCACCTCTCGGTCTCTCTTTAAGAAATATATCCACCCCCCCCCCCCCCCCGAACACGTGCTCCCGGCACCTTACTCGTGGGGTCGATTTGTCTGGCGTGGGATGCATAACACGAATGAGCGAAAGAGTGAGGGCAGATAGAGAGAAGCAGAGAGACTAGAAGAAAGAGATAAAGTAAGAGAAAGGAATATGTGTGGAGACAAAAAAGAGACAGGTAGAAAAAGAACGAGAGGGAAAGCGTAGTTTAGCCACAAGTAGTAAAGCAAAGATTGGGAAAGGAAAGTCAGGCAGGATGATGATGAAAAAGAGGACGGCAACGCCACCATCTCCGCTGTTTTCTTAGTTTTCGCAGCACTAGTGGGTAGCTGTCCCGATTTTCTTCATTTCTCTCCCTCTATCTCTCCCTTCCTACCTCTCTAATTTTTTTGCTACCGAATTTAGGCGACTAAAGCATGGAGGAATATGAAAGCCGTCGCCTCTTCTTGTTCGAGCATATCTCACCTCTGTGGACCAGTGGCAGGTTGCCCAACATTCATTTATTCTGCAGGTCAGACGAATGGCACCTATGTAGTACGATTTTATTGGCCGATGTTCCTGCCCAGTTGCCGTTGCCCTGTGACATTTCCGCTACATTGTATCGTGCACGAAAACTGTTCTCACCCTACTCCAAGTGCAATCACATATTCGAGCAATAACGTGTAGCCTCAGTGCTAATGAATACGCAATATCTGCGGTGCATTGGGCATATACCCCAACTGTATTGATACTAGTCATGCACTATGCATCATGATTATTGTGATCGTAGGCAGTGAAGAGTCCCTACAGAGAGGATCAGGAAATGAAAAGAGTGATAAAACACTACGTCATAAAAGGCGACGTGTTCGTAATTCAAGACAGAACTGTTTAACATGAACCAAATTTAAAAAGCTATGGTCTCGTCCTTGTCACCTCATTGGGTGCAATCATTTTCTTGGTTACGGAAAGCCGCATCATTCCAGTCGAGCTGAAGGTGCTCTAGGTCACCTGTGAAACCCATGCATATACTGTTACAGTGGTGTACAAAAAAAGTTTGTTTGTCTTCAAAGTAAAAACAGCTCGAGAAGAAGGTACAAGAACGACACAGAACAAGTGCTGCCCTGGGTCAATCTTCTTCGCACGGTACCATCTTTTTGCAGTTCTTTTTTTACGAAGACATTCTGCTCTTTCGCCATTTCTTCCCTGGTGACTGGAGGTGTGCGAATCTTAATAAACGGTGTTCCAAAAGCTGGCACGTTTCTTCTTCTCTTCTCGTATTGAACTTTATTTATGAAAACATCTCAAATCTTATGCGATGTCATCCTCAACCTGAATGCATTTTGAGACTTTTGCGCGCTTACAACCGTAACGTCAGTCACACAGGCAGAATGTCATGATTTAATCAGAAATCTGAGTTCACAATCTTTTAACTTTTTGAAAACATATATTTATGTGGTCCGGGACATATCGCCATGTATATGCTCCATTTTTAGAACTTAATTAAGTCTACTGAGGTGACAAAGAGGCAAGGTTACGATACCTTCTAAATGAATTTCACATGGACGGCTTCAGTAATTATTCGTTGTCGTGCCTATCAGGTGTAATGTATACGCATGCAAACATATTTATCAATCATTAAGAGCCGTGTCTCAATCTTTTCTTTCACTACTTTATTGAAATAAAAATAAGCGAAACAGTTGTTGTGATATCTCGGTTATATATATAGCTACTCAGTTTGTAAATAGAAATAAAATACTATTCAAGAAGTACGCACATTGTCGCCTCGTGTAAGTTCTATGTTCGAGTTTCAACACATCCCGCTAATGTCTGCTCACACAAGCGCAATGCACGCTCACGTTGCAATTGAGGCAATACTCGTCACGGATGCCAGTGTCTTAAAACGAAGTGAATGGTTTATATCGCTTGACATTGAACATTTGAAGGCCGCGGTTTGAGAATTCTGGCTGGGAAGAAATTTTCTCTGAGTGCTCTAACAGAACCTCCTGTTGGAGTTGGCAGCTATGTTTATCGCACTTGGGAATGTCGAGCAACAGGTGGTGAACGTCCTTGTCGTCATGGTCAAGCGAATAGAATGATAGCGCATGCTGTATCCTGGATAAAACGTGATTTCTGTAAGAACTTACGAGGCGTAGACTGTCTCTCGGTCAACTTAGCAAATTGGCCATACATTACCACTCTTAGGCACCACTACGGCGTTTATGCAGTAGGCCCATACACAAAGGGCTGTGAGTTAAGGTAAACTACACGTCATAATGGAAAATAATCATCATAATGTTGCCAATGAAATACGTGGTGAGGTATTTGAGTTGCTTTCAAAACACACCAGCACTCCTGGCAATCGCTTCACGTAAAATGTGGCCCTTTCGACCCCCGCAACAAATCGAGATGTTACAACTTCCCTATATAGAGCCGACGCTACAGGAAAAGCTTATTTTCTCGGCATAACTATACATCTACCACTTACCCCCCCCCCCCCCGAAATGCCTGATGTACTGGCAAAGCGTGTTGTCACGTACAAGGATAAATTAAAATAAATTGACCCGAATTTCTATGCGCATGCATGTAGTTCGTCTTCGCAAAGACAAGCTCATCTCACAATGTCATCAACAATATATCAAAGGGTGCAGGCTGAGAGTGAGCGCCATTGATGGATTAACGCTTAAGAGCATCGATTCCGACGCATCTGGCTGACATACTTCGTCAACTAGTGGTCAACGTGGATTTTTTTTTGTTAAACGTTTGTTGGTACTTACAAGCACTCTGCGGTCGATTTTAGCCTCATCAATAACAGAGGAGAGGCGGGGGGTGTATAAAGCAACGAACACACGAAAATGGTAAGACGCAAAGCATGGACCGAAATACAGAATGCTTGTGTTCATTTTCGTTGTTGTCATGATGATATTAAGTATTTGCGGCGTTATTCTTGCAGAGGGCGGAATCAACTTCTTCAGTCTACTCTTATAAGTTTGTGTTTTTATGAAAACTTCTGTGGGGAGAAAAATAAAATGAGGACTTCCACATATTATTGACGCTACGCATCCCTCCTTTACTTCCGTAAGATGGCTTCACTCTACTTCAACGTGATTTGTTAATTTCTTTGTGTGATGCAATATCGATACATTTCCATATTAGCGTCGTGTACGATCCATATTAGCGTCGTATACGATCGATATCTTGGCCTACTGACCACGTCGGATCTTAGGTGGAATAGTCACATAGCTTACATTAAAAATAAAGCCATGAAAAGGCTTGGATATCTGAGGAGAACCTCGTCTAAATGCACGAGTAACATAAAATTATCGGCATACAAACATACATCAAGCCACTGTTAGAATATGCTGGTCCTGTCTGGGGTCCCTACACCCAGTCAACCACAAGTGGAATCGAGAGCATACAACGAAAATCAGCCAGATTTATTTTCAATTACTATCATCGTCACACATCCGTAAGTGCTTTACTACAAACGCGAACCTTGAGCCTCTAGATATATTACGTCATCGATAAAGGCATAAAATATTATACCTAATGCACCACGAACACGTTCGAATAGACAAGGATTTGTACATCAAACCGTGTGGCCAGCACCTTTATAGCTCGTCTCATTCGCTCAAAATAACTGAATATTCCTGCTGAACCAAAATCTTCAATCTTTTTTTTCCTCGTGTCATCCAAGAATGGAATGCATTACCTTAATATATACTGCAGAAACCAAACATATCGTCGTTTGTCCATGCTCTTACTAATCTATGACACAGTGTTTCACCATAAACATATTGTTTTTGTTGCTGAACTGAGCGCTCAGTAAGCAAGTGCTGTTTTGCGCATTGTTGTCACGCTTTTTTTTAATTTTTCGTTCCTGTGTCGTTACTTTCTTTTAGCAGCGGTTTGTTTCTTTTGTTCTGTTGTTTTTATTATCCACGTATTTGCTTGCAGGCATTTTCACCTGAAATATTTTGCGTTTTTTTATAATATACTGTTTCCAGTATTTCACATGCTGTATATACTGTTCAAGACAGATCTCTTACCTTTTTTCCCCACAAGGTCTATTCGCAGTTCGTTACTTTTGTGTCTTTTAGCTTTTCAACACCACACTGATTCTTGTGGCTTGCAAAGCAAGCTGGCAGAAATAAATAAATAAATAAATAAATAAATAAATAAATAAATAATAAATAAATAAATAAATAAATTTTGTCCTGTTCAGGCGGCCGTAATGGATCCTCGACAGTGTGAGTGTACCAAAATATGCAACTTCTGGGCTTGCACACCTCCCTGTTCATGGCTCACTAATTCTCAGAGAACAACCGTGTATTAGTGTAATTTTTACATATATTAATACAAGCACATGCTGTCATCTAGCGTCAGTTAAGCTTGTAGCTTGTTCGTCACCTTTCTAATGTATTCATTTTCAACGATACCTCGCTGTGCAGACAACTGTATACCCACAGCGAACATGGCGAGTCAAACATATTCGACTCGCCCGGTTACCTGAAGGCAATCACGCGGCAAACTGTGTGCGATGGCGGTACTTTGAACGTCTGAATCACTAGTGCACTGAGCATTTAGAAAATGAGTGATAAACTAGCCGGCTTCAACACCTTGCTTCAGAATTATCTTCGGGTCGGCCCCGAGTCTGGGCGATAGATAGGCAACACTGATATTGGACAACATTGTCAAATTTATTATTGGAAGCCACAAGGTGGGGCCTGATGCCTACATTCCTCCAGAGTTGGCGGGGCCATCAAGGACACCCAGCCACCTCATTAAGCACGTTTCTTCGACTCCCAGGTCGTGATCGTTGTTTGCACAGGCCTTCAGGTAGGCGGGCGAAATTCGATAATCGTAACCCCGGGATCTGGCGTCGAAGGCTCCCCGCGGGCCCAGCTCGCGTCTTGACAGCGGAAATCGCGACAACAGCCACAGTGGCGCAAGTTGGCCGGGAAGGTATGTTTTTTGGGCAGATCGATCGCAGATGGGGCTGCAAGTTTCCGCCCACGAAGATGGCCAGCTCACGGCGGGTGGCCTAAGTTTGGCGCAGCAGAGAAGGGGGCCGGAGCCTGCACCTGTTGCTACTGATCGCTGCGCTCCAGCTAATTAGCTTTCGCGAGCGTATAGGCAGGCCGTCATCGACCGGGCTATTCCGGGAGCCTTTCGGAAGACCTTCGATCTGCAACTGCAGCAGACCCCTTCTCCATCCTCCAAAGGAGACACCATACGTGGGCCCCACGGAAGCAGACATATTTGAAACCGGACAGTGACACAGTGGGCCGGACCGCGGCTTAAAGCGCTCGCGTAGTCATCAGCCCGGTACTGGCTCGATCACTCGGGCGACAAATTAAAGGCGCGCACAGCCGGCGGCCTTTTCCTCCAGCTGTTAACGCGCGCGCGCGCGCGGACATCGAAGACGATAACGAATCTTGCTCTTCTCGCCACGAGTAAGAACTGAGAGAGCAACACGGCGAGGCGCTGCTCTCAGAAGAGAGAAAGAAAATGGCCGAGGACGAGAGGTGCGAGCGACAATGTTGCCCAGCGACAAAACAAATCGTGTGGAGCCCGATGGGAGCGCATCATTACATTAGTGTCGTAACCGAGCTATTACGCATCGCGACGCAAACAGCGTCGACGTTCCAAACACGTCATGAACACATCAAGTAAATTTCAGAACGGTGGTAGGGAGTTTGACAGAGATTATAATATTAATAAACACTTCCTTCTCGGAAACAACTGGTTCTGAGTTTCTTTGCTTTTATTTCTGTTTTAACCTGCTGTGGCTTTCTTTGTTATTTTAATTTTATGACTTCGCAAACTCACATTTTTGTCAGATCACACGACGTAGTTGTTCTGTTTGGTGTTTACTGGAGAGCGCCCCAGGTCGATTTATTCGTTGGCTATGGCTGATTTCAATATAGTCATAAAAGGCTTGAGAGGTGCCTTTCGCTCATTTTATTGGGATGCGGATATTCCTGAATTCATGGAGAAAGAAATACAAAAAAAGAAAGAAAGAAAGAAAGCGAAAGGAAGGAAACGGGAAAGAGGAAAAGAATAGAGAATAGAGAAATATAGAAAGAAATAGAGAAATAGAGAAGAAAAAAGAAAAAGTTTTAAAATGAGAAAAGAAAAAGAAAAAGAAAGAAGAAAAAGGAACAAGGACAAAAAGAAGGCCAGAAAAAAGGAAAGAAAGAAAGAGAGCAAAATACAAAAGAAAGAAAGAAAAAAGAGGGGAATAAACAGTGTAAAAAGTAAGAAAGACAGCAAAAAAAAAGAAACAAGGCAACAAGGAAAGAAGGTAGGAAAAAAGAAAAGAAAAAAGAAGGAAAGAAAGGAAAGTCACAGCTGTGTCACAAAAGCGAAGCAATGAATACGATGGCAACAAATTGGCATGTCACGCAAATGATGGCAATCAGATCAAAACACTCTCCGCGGTGCTCACACACACATGACGCATGAAACGTACATAGGTACAGATGAATGCGAATAAGTATCTTAGTTGTTACTTCGTTCTGTCTGAAAAGCGTGCACTTTTCGCAAATGGAGACTGCGCAGCGAGAGCAGTGGCCTTTGTGCACCCGGTAACTACAACGGAATTGTGAAAACCCAAGGCGTATGATCCTCCTCATCGCGAGATAAGCGGGAGCACGCATGAGGGTCAACCCCCCCCCCTTCCTCCCTTCTCTCATCGGGCCAAAGTACGCGTGGGAGATGAAAGCACGTGCTGCCGCGTCGTGATGGTCTGGCTACGCGCGCGCCCATTGCGCCATCTCACTGGTAACGCTGAAAACACAATAGTTTCCACGAGATGGGCATCGCCAGTGGTTAGTAGTAGATATAAATAGCTTGTGGTTTCAATGTTAAAGGAAGTGTTCATTCGTGGCTCAGTGGCTAACGCCTCTCACTCACAAACAAGAGGAGGGACGGTCGATTTCGTGCGAGGGTGTCTTTCTCTGGATCATTTTTCGTTCTTGCGTTTTCATATATATAGATACGTATACATATATAATGAATGGTAACGACGCCGATGTCAAAGACGACGATAAAATCCAGCCGTGAGTGTCCGTATGTTTTATATCGCAATAAAAGAAAGAGATGAAGAAAGAAGAAAAGGAGACAAAAGAAATTGAAGAAAGAAAGTAAGAAAAAAAGAATGAAAGAAAAGAAACAAATTAAGAGTATTGTACAACAACCTTGGAAGAGAACAGCGCTTCGAGATAGGTAATAGTGCACTTGAAGTTGTAACAGGCTATGTCTATTTAGGACAGGTAATAACCTCGGAGCCGAACCAAGAGACTGAAGTAACTAGAAGAATAAGAATGGGGTGGAGCACATTTGGCAAGCACTCTTAAATAACGACGGGTAGATTGCCACTATCCCTGAAGATGAGAGTATATAACAGCTGCATCTTGCCGGTACTTAGCTACGGAACAGAAACCTGGAGACTTACAAAGAGAGTTTAGCTTAAACTGAGGACGACGCAGCAAGCAATGGAAAGGAAAAGGGTAGGTGTAACCTTAAGAGACAAGAGAGCAGAGTGAATTAGGGAACAAACGGGGGTTAAGGATATCATAGTTGAAATCAAGAAGAGGAAATGGACATCGGCCGGGCATGTAGCACGTAGAGAGGACAACCGCTGGTCATAAAGGGTAAATAACTGGGTTCCTAGAGAAGGCAAGCGGGTTAGGGGGATTGATAGATTGATATGTGGTGTTTAACGTCCCAAAACCACCATATGATTATGAGAGACACCTCAGTGGAGGGCTCCGGTTATTTCGACCACCTGGGGTTCTTTAACGTGCACCCAAATCTGAGCACACGGGCCTAGAACATTTCCACCTCCATCGGAAATGCAGCCGCCGCAGCCGGGATTCGATCCCGCGACCTGCGGGTCAGCAGACGAGTACCTTAGCCCCTAGACCACCGCGGCGGGGCGCGGGTTAGGGGGAGACAGAAGGTTAGGTGGACAGATGAGATGAAGTTTGCGGGTATAAATTGGCAGCAGCAAGCACAGGATCGAGTTGACTGGTGGAACATGGGAGAGGCCTTTGTCCTGCAGTGGACATAGTCAGGCTGATGATGATGATGATGATGAAAGAAAAAAAAGTTAGTAGATCTTACGTACAGTGGTAATCGATGCAGTGTGGAGCACGAATCAATAAGGTTGAATTGTCGCATTAAAATCAGCTCAACGTCACGAGGTGGACTTAAATTGCGCCGTACAGGACTCGCATTTAATGATTGTCATGGTTGCACCAGTCATGTACCTTCACCTTCCATTTGCGTCACGGCCCGTGTGCTCAGATTTGGGTGCACGTTAAAGAACCCCAGGTGGTCAAAATTTCCGGAGCCCTCCACTACCGCGTCTCTCATAATCATATGGTGGTTTTGGGACGTTAAACCCCACATATCAATCAATCAATCAAATCCATTTCCGTCACGTAATTCTAAATTTGGTATATGTGAAGCTAGCGAAACGACCGCGAGTGCATCATGAGCGTGACTAGCAGTCATGTTCTTACAAGACCCGCATGTCAAGATTATCATGTTTGCACCAGTCACATAACTTCATCATTTATTCACGTTACGTGATAATACATTTTGCATATGTGAAGCTAGCGAAATGAACGCGAGCGCATCATAAGCGCGGCGTGTGGTCATGTTCTTGCATGATACGCATGTCAGGATTGTCATGTTTGCACCAATAATATACCTTCGTCGTTCAGTCACGTCACGTAATACGAAATTTTGTATATATGAAGCCAGCTCAACGACCAGAAGCGCATTACGAGCGTGGCATGTAGTCATGTTCCCACGTGACTCGCAGGTCATGATTATCATGTTTGCACCAGTCATGTACCTTCATCTTCGATTAACGTCACGTTATACCAAATTTGGTATATGTGAAACCAAGAAAAACGACGGCGAGCGCACCATGAGCGTGGCATATTGTCGTGACTGACATGGCACGCAAGTTATGATTTCCACGTGAAGGCAGGTCACTTATTTTTGCCATGGAGTCATGTTATATCATACCAGTCTTGCGATATGTCATGTGAACAAAACCACCGCAAGAGCAGCAAGTTCATGATATGTAAATCATGACATTCAAAACATGCATGTCATGATTTTCATGTTTTGACTACATATAGTCATGTTATGCCATACTAATTTTGGTATATATCCCATTATTCAAACGGCCACGAGAACTAAAAGTCGTAGGCGGCTACATAGAGATAGATAGATAGATAGATAGATAGATAGATAGATAGATAGATAGATAGATAGATAGATAGATAGATAGATAGATAGATAGATAGATAGATAGATAGATAGATAGATAGATAGATGATAGATAGATAGATAGATAGATAGATAGATAGATAGATAGATAGATAGATAGATAGATAGATAGATAGATAGATAGATAGATAGATAGATAGATAGATAGATAGATAGATAGATAGATAGATAGATAGATAGATAGATAGATATGGTCAAACTTGCCAAAGTTCGCTAAAAATGCTTCTCATCTCAAAGAAAGAAGGAAGGAATAAAAGAGAGCGACGGAAAGAAGGGCAAAAAGAAGGAAAAAAGTGAAAGAAAAAAATGAAAAAAGTAAGAAAGAGGAAGAGTTAAAGAAAAAAAGGAAGGGAGAAAGAAGGAAAAAAGTATAAAAAGAACGCAAGAAAAAGAAGTAAGGAAATAAAGAAAGAAAGAAGGCGGGAAAAAAAGGAGAAAAGAAGAAAAGAAATGAATGACAGAAAGAAGAAAAGAACAAGAGTCGCCTTTTTGTGGTGTGACCCATTAGAAGAAGAAAAAATGCAGCATTTCCACAGAGTCAATGATTATGAGTGGGGCAAAGCGTCCGTGCGTGCCCCGTCCGTTCCCACCTCGGGATCTTTTCGACGAGCACGAGCCGCAGGAGCCTTCCGCATCAGGAGCTCCTTGTCGTTGACGGTGCACCAACTAGCATGATCCAGCAAGCGCTCTCGTATGGCGACGATCCAGTAGAATGAGAGATAACTGGCGCACTAGTGGTGCCCCACGCAGGAGACAATTAGAGAGCAGCTGCACCACCAACGCCATCTTGCGTACCTTCTCCCAGCCGCCATATTTTACGCATGTCTATGGGACAGGACCCTCTCGGTCACTCGGCAGCGAGATGAGATATAGAATGCTTACTGCGCCATCCAGTATATCGTCACCCAACTGCAGTTAGCATGCATCTTTAAGGGAGAGCGCCGTCTATTGTATCAGAAGAGAGACGCTATTGGTGCGGAGCAAAGATTTTTCTAAAATTAACTGGAGGGGACTCTTGCGCTGCGATAGTTCAGCGACCATGGGATTGATGGGTAGTACACACATTTACCTAGTCTTCGTACATGCTGGCGGCGAATCGTACTTGCGGCTTCGTTTATTGCTGTGTTTCGGTTTTGTTTTGAAAGAAAGATTCAACTCTTTTGAACCTCGTGACTCGATTCGGAAAGGTTAGTCTAAAAGAATAAGATGGTGAAGCGCAACAGCTGAACATTTGCTGATATTTGTTTCGTAAGAAAACAGCTCTAAGCCAAACGAACACACACGGAGCCAAAAGCGGGCCAGATGTACGAATATTAGACAAATGTGTGTACTACCCATCATTCCCGTGCTCGCTGAAGTGCCGTGCGTTGCAGCTCCCATAGACACTAGCGCCAGAGTTCCCTCTAGTGTATATAAGGAAACTCTATGGTACGGAGGATGCTCGACAATTGACGCCGCTCGAGCACCGGCCAGCTTCTTTTTTAAAAATTGGGGGAGAAGTAAGGATTGGATCACTGCAGGAACCGTTATTCGCGGCGAGATCGGGCTGTAGATGGCAGCACTGCCTCGTGAAAGTTCGGATAGGTGGTTGGCGGCGCGTATACAAATACACGAAGCAGCGCTTCGTTGCGTGTGCTCTGAGCCGATTGTCGGCAGATAAAATGCGATTGTCGGCAGATAAAAAGCCTAGCGCAAGCGTCTTCAACGCGTCTTTCCTCCAATGTCTTTGCGTTTCAAATGAACGTTTACTCTAGTAAACGCTGCACCGAGTTTCGCTTCAAACCATTCTTCCAGCACCCGCTTCGACGCCCGTTTCAACTGAGTCAACGCCATGGGCAGAGCTGCTGCTTCGCATCCCATCAGGGTTTCCTTCGGGGAGATGGCTCATAATTTTTTATTATATATCGGGCCTTGAAACATAGCGCTAAATATATTTAGCGATTCGTTGGGCACTCAATGGGAATCTATATGAAACATTGTACGCGTATACCGACGTCGCATTTACTGCACTGTGTAGTCAACGTGCTATTGCAGTTCTTTCCATTGCACCTGTGCGTTTTGCCGTATAGGCACAGTTCCGACGAAGTGTATTGTTTTCTTATTCAAAATATGCACCACAAGACGCACTTCCAGCAAGCATCGAGTTTGTTTGACGGCCAGTTACTTTTCGCTTTTTATCCCACCTTATCTGGTAGCTTTGATGCACTTACATCTGGAATTCAAGTTCAGTGACGTGTGATCATGCGCTTCGAATAAGCACCACGCGTTGCTAATGGCTACCTCACAAAGTAAATGTCGCTCCACCACCACTTTTTTCGATGAATTGCAATCCAGTAGGTTTTTTTTTCTTTATTGTTGCACTTCAGTAGGTGCCTACGTAAGCATCCGCCTGGTCAGTACTCCCGTGAAGCAGTTATATCGGGTAACTGCATTACAGCGAGCAACTTTTGTCTTCTGCGTACTTGAAGGTGACTTCACGTCAAGGCTTTCATCTGCTACACCTGGCTTGATAATGGGATCGGTGATCCCTCGCCTCGTTCTTCATGTTATGCCTCATCTTCACCGCAGTCACATGCACCGTTGTGACGGCCTGCAGCAAGCACACGTTTAGTGCCGGCTCTGAGTTGCCTATAATGCTGTCTACATTTTAAGTGTACAGAATGCCAGAGAAGGAAATGTCCGGAGCCCTCCGCTATGGTGTTCCTCATCATCATATCGTGATTTCTCGATGTTAAAGTTGAAGAATTATTCTTTACTATATTTAAGTTTCCATCAGACAACAGGAATATTCACCTGCGACATCTTCGTGCAAGCAGATAGCCAATACATATGTATCATTCTCTTGGGGTATTCTTCCTATATCATTTACAGTAAACCTGGGCATAGAGTAATTTGGCGCATGAGTGCCGCGGAATCATCTTAGAAGGAGCGTAAACAATGTAACAGACTTGAGCAAAAGACTGCTCCTAAAAGCCAAGCGTGACCATATAGTAACACCCAAAATAGCACACTTGTTCGCAAGGATGACATTGCTCAACCTGTTTCAAAATTTCATCGGTGATCCCAAAGTGCAGGAAATCTGCAGGATCATGTGCGCCACACCATTGAAAATATGATACAAAAATATTCGTTAACACGAAGGTGTGTTGCATGCCGACGTGGTGAAATGTAGAAGCGCGATTTTGCGCATTTTTTTGGCACCTGCGTGGCCATGGGAAACGCGTGGCCATATGGTAATGCTGGTACCTAATGGGTTGAGATACAAGGAAAAAGAAAGAATTAGGGGGAAAAACAGACATGAAGGAGAATTAAAATGAAACAGAGAACAAGACAAAAGCAAAGAAAAAAAGAGAGATATAGAGAAAGAAAGAAGCAAAGAGCGAGAAAGCGGTAGAAAGAGAAAGAATGGGAGGGAAGAGCAAAAGTACAAGTAGAAAGAAAGAAGTAGAAACAAATGCAAAAAAGATACAAGAAAGAGAAAGCAAGAAAAAAGAAAAAAAATGAAGAAGCAAATTAATAAATTCAGACGATCACCCAGTTCTGGTCTTTCTTCAGGCTTAGCAGCAATAGTTCGAAGCTGTCTTGTTTGTTTGGTTGGTTAAACGTCGCCCCACCGCGGTGGTCTAGTGGCTAAGGTACTCGGCTGCTGACCCGCAGGTCGCGAGTTCGAATCCCGGCTGTGGCGGCTGCATTTCCGATGGAGGCGGAAATGGTGTAGGCCCATGTGCTCAGATTAGGGTGCACGTTAAAGAACCCCAGGTGGTCTAAATTTCCGGAGCCCTCCACTACGGCGTCTCATAATCATATGGTGATTTTGGGACGTTAAACCCCACTTATCAATCAATCATGGTTCGCCGTTGTCAGGCTGCTCTCTCGTCTTCATCTGAATCCTCGCCTCTGAGAAGAGAAACTGCTGGTTCGCTTCATTTTGGAAGTTCGCGCCCAAAAGGGACTCGGGAAATGAGAGAGGACGTGGTTGAAGACTCCGGACAAAATCGACCACCTGGGGTTTCTTAAAGTGCACTAACATCGCACAAAACACGGGCCTCTATAACATAGTGCCAACATCAAAATGAAACCACCGGCACACAAAATTGAACCCGCGTCTTTCGGGTTAGCAGCCGAGCATCGTGACCACTGAGCCACTATGGCACCTAGAGAAACTTCTCGTCATCCAGTTGAATGTAAATTCTGTGATTTTATTTTGAAATTGCCGTGGTCTGATTACAAAGTAGATCTCTTTAATGTGCACCTAAGTCTAAGCACGTGAACGTTGTCACATTTGGCCTCCATTGATAAGCACCACTGAAAGCAGAAATCAAACGTTATACCTACAACTCAGCGAGCCACTATCTCATAGCTACTGTGCTACCGCGGATGCTTCGCCCATCATTGCTACTGAGACTGGAAACCATAAACAAGGAGAGCAGAAAGGTAGGCCTTAAAACAACCTGTGTCAAACGAAAGTAATGTACAACAATTTCAGAAGACAACAGCGCTTCGAGATAGGTGACACTGCACTTGAAGTTGCAAAGGAGTACGTCTACTTAAGACATGTAGTAACCGTGGAGCCGAACCACGTTATTTAAGTATCTATTAGAATAACAATAGAGTGTAGCACATTCGGCAAGCATTCTCAAATCATGACTGGTAGATCGCCGCTATTCCTGAAAAGGAAGGTATATAACAGCTGCATCGTACTGTTACTTAGCTTGGGGCAAAAAACCTGGAGGATTACAAAGAAAAGCGTCCTCGTCCCCAAGCTGAGGACGGCGCAGCGAGCACTGGAAAGGAATATTATACTTGTAACCCTTAGGGACTAGAAGAGAGCAGAGTGTATGAGGGAACAAACGGGTGTTAAGGACATTGTAGTCGAAATCAAGAAGAAATGTTCATGGGCAGGGAACGCAGTGTGCAGGCACGATAACTACTGGTCATTGAAGATCACGGACTGCGTTCAAAGACAAAGCAAGCGGGTGAGTTGTAGACGCTAATTTAGGTGGGCAGATGAGATGGGGAAGCTTGCGGGTATAAAGTGGTAGCAGTAAGCACAGGACCGAGTTGACTGGCGGGACATGGGAGAGACCTCTGTCCTGCAGTGGGCCTAGTCAGGCCGATGATGATGATAATGACGATGCTCTGATAATGACAAGGCGTCTGTTGGTGAAATGTAAATTGTGGTTGCAGTGAGAGCTATACAACTTTATAAACATTTCATATGTACTCCTATGCTACAGGCATCGCGTCCAGTTACTTCAATGTGTAATTAGGTGTCATCCACTGAAGTTGATCTACGTATTTCTATACAAAGATATCATTCTCGCAAGCACAAGCGCTATCATACCAGCTTACGACGCCAACAGCTACCCTTATTGCGGTTGGCATCGTTGCACAACTCTGAACAACTGCTTATATAAAAACATATGCGACGGCTCAATATATATGTATGCGTATAACATTTGTACAGGCCTTTAGTATCTTTTTGTAACGTTTCGCTCAACGAAAATATTACACCATTGTCACCCTCCTTCTGCATGCTTCGCATGAGGTCGATTGTTGTGGTACGTGGAGTATGCTGAATTTTTTTAATTGGTTGCCAGAAGGCATACGGAGATATCATTTTCATCAGCCAGTGGCATTACAAAACTAACAAATGATGTAGCATCATTTCTTAATTAAACTTGTAAACGTTGTACATGGTACGGTCCCAATGCGTGTAGAACGGTGCGTTTCATTGGAAATCACAGGCAAGTTATCCTTCTTGTCTGAGGAGGTTCAATGTGAGGCTTTGTCATTTCAATGGTGTCGAAACTTTTATTAGGTGCATTATATTGTCCTTCACAAAGAAACAGTAGTTTTTTATATACTTGTATTCAGAACCTATTTTACTATGCCAATTGAAATAACCAAACGCATATACTTTGAGGTAATTACAATATACTAATGTTAAATACTTGAAACCTTCAGTACCACTTCCACAAAGCCCGTAATATGCGCGAGTTCGTTGGCGTGATTTCAAGTTACTCCTTTCAACACAGACCCCCTTTGTCATTGTGACTTCACGTATCGTTGATCACATATAGGTGCGTATAGGTTTCTATTACGCTTTTTAGTCCTCTGGTTTTAAGTGATCACTATGACGAAGGTTCAAGAAGTTTTCTTGAAAATAAAAATAAATATTTAATCTTTATTCTACAAGCAATGTATAACTTGTCAGCACATTCTCTGCTTTTAAAAACGCTGTTTTGACTTTCACGTCGACCACATACGAACATGATCCACGAACACGTGATTAACGTTACCACAGTCTCGATTAATATACCCCTGGTGCCCACAGAAGGTATCAGGTGTATATTACAACATTTGAACTATTCGTCATTTTGGCAAAAGAAATGATGCGAAGAATTGAACAACTGCAATACTTTTATCTTCTAATTTTATATAACAAGTATTTTGAAAGCGTTCTGGAAGTGAATTAAAATAGGACTTACGAAACTCACTTTTAACTACAAGGTAGGTACTCTACTCAATACGGTTCCTGAAAGTGCATATCAACTTAACTTGCGTGTTTTAACAGTGAGCTTTGAAAGTATGTCCATAAGAACTGCAGTAGCCCAGTGGATCAAGGTGTCTAAGACTATGGTCACGAGTTTGATTTAGGCTGCAGTGGTCGCCCCCTGAAAATAACGCTACTTCGAAACTGTCGCGTGTGGGCTAGATATACGGGCACGTTGTAGATAAACCCAGTCGGTCGATGGCACCACAGAGCGCGTCTCACAATGAGATCGCTGCGCTGGCAAGTAAGATCCCGATGCCGGTATTTATAGCTCTCAAGGTAGGATCGTTGGTAAGATAACATTCAAGCCGATCTAGGTGCGGGAAATCTTGCTCGCAGAACTTTACAGCCCCTGGTGGCATACACTTACGAACAAAGAGCATTGCGAGTTCGAAGTCAAAAAATCTTCTCCATGTTGGCTCGCGGGAATGAATTCCGACTACTAATCAAAAAAGCGGCATAAAACTGTGAATGTAAACTGTTTGTGCTAATATTATGAAAAGACACGCACACATGTAAAACGCAAGGGGTAAAAAAGGTGGGGAGCAGCCTGCAAAGTGCCGCAAAAAATAGATCAACTTCTCCGTAGCGATAGAATATAAGCAGAATCTCACATTAGGGAGAGAGGTTAGTAAAATGGAAAGAAAAAGAGACTTTAAAGCAATGTTAAAATATACTGTGCCAGCAGGAACAAAATGGGCGAGTTGAACAGCTAAATTGGGAGGCGAGACAGACATGTTTCTATAAATGATGGCAAAGCACTTATAAATGGAGTCTTCACGTTTCCGGTAAACTGTGACTTTTCATAGAAGGCACGGGAAGCGCTCAGGCTCAAAAACGAGACGAGCAAATGAATAAATTATTCTACATAGCGAAAGGGCCGACTAAGAGTGTAAAGTGAAATTTACGGAAAACACGCAGGCATTGCTTCGCTCGAGAGTATTTCCTCGAATGCGAACTTTCTGTGGTCTTTATGGTCATTTTCTCGCCAGGTATACTGCTCGAGAAACTCTTAGTGAATTGTGACAGTGGACATATTACTAGCGAGGGTGGAGTATACCACCGCTGAGATCACGTACGAATGACAGAGAGAGATAACTTTTTAATGTAGCGCAGCGAATTTAGCCGGCATATGCAAATCGCTGATTTGCTACTCTACGTGGGGAACGGGATTGAGAATAGAAAGTAGGGATAGCGAGAGAGATAGGAGAAAAAGATAAAAAACAAGATGACAAACTGAAAAAAATGAGCCGAGTGTTTGTAGGTGAGGACGTGCGTTGACAGTTTTTTTTTGTTGTTGTTTCAAGGTACAGCTAAAGTTTGTCAAGCAGATCGATACTGTCCAAATACGTGAATAAAAGTTTCATAGCACCACTCTGTAGCGTGAGGCAAGCTAAAAGTTTCAATACACAGTCAAGTGAGAAAGTTTCTTTGGTTATCAAATTCCTACAATATTCACAGCATGCACGCTCATAAACATATGGTCTACCCTCAAATAAGATGTGTTCCACAGTTTAGATGAAGCCAAAGTTGTTGCACTACAAACTCGCTGCTTGGCCGAAGTGGTACCGTATAGGCTGTTTCCATATGCAGTGTCTAGATGAAGATGGTGGTATAGCGTTTCTGTATGTCGAGGAATTCTACATGGGCGTCTTGTTCTGAGACACAAGTCGATTGAGTAGAGTAAAGCATAATGATGTCAGAACTTTCCAGAACCCGTCATTTTCTTCATTCGCGAACTTATTTCACTAAATCTAATGCTTCTCAGAATGCTAAAAGGCTTACGTACGAACAAAAAGCTTTGAGAATATGTGCCCTGATTGTTGGAGCCACGAACACCGTTATTGTTTATGTATTTTGCCAAATGTCGTATAATCGACTGCCCCGATTGACCTGAACATAAGTGCCGCCATGCCAGTGAAGCCGTAGTCGCGCAAAGCGTACTTTCAGACAAGGTTTTCACGCAGACGTGGTGCTAATATTGCTGGTTAGTTTGCGTTCAACTTTCTTCTAATGGTAACACCTTTGGAATCTCTTAGAGGTGTGCATCACATGCTTTTTACATAATTTTTGTCAAGTGAGACAAGCAGAGGGATTGCATTAAGTGCTCCTCGTATGGTCGATGAGCCACGCCTGGGAACACACGGGCTGTTTTATTTGAATTCGTCCTATTATAAGCGCCCCTGCTACTTTCAACACCCTGCACAGTTCTTAGCGGACAATGCGAAGAAATGGTGAATATGGGGCGCTCTTCATTTACGATCGATTACGCGCTGAAAGCAAGCGACGTCAAAAATACTTCCATTAGCCGGCCTGCCATTCGCTTCAAAGAGAAACTAGATTGAAGGAAAGCAGATGTCTGAGCGGCACATTCTCGGCGTTTCGTTTAAATCTTTTATGTCTCTGAATATCCTCCCATACGTCACTTACTGGAGGACTCAAAAACGCTCTAACGTAGCTAAGGTATTCAGAACCAGAAGAGAAAAAGAAAAAAGATTCTCCGCTACTACGAGCACGAGATCAAAAGTAGGCTGCAAGGATCTATAACTGGCAAAATTATTATTTCATGTAGGCTGCCTTAAAAAATTGAGGGTTTTTATTTTTCACAGGCACGATCGAACATACTTCGTTATGATTTAAAGGGGAGTGCGTTGTTAGCATCAGTGTTTTTCCTAGTTATTTGGAAATAACTTGCGTAAAAAAATTATCGCGTCCTCTTGCGGGAATGACTGATTAAATACACGTCGTCAATTTTCTGCTGATTGTCCAGACAATTTAGTAACTCGCTTTCCGGTGCATGCTTCATCACGCTTAGTTGGACTTCAGTGTTAGAGTTCTGCATGGTACACGTACATCTTTTAAGGATGAGGAACGTACGTAATGCTAAAGAAAAAAAACGGAATATATTTTAATGCAAATTAAAAAAAATGGGTACGCTACTGAAGTTGTGGTGAGCACGCTGTTCTATATGTGTAGAGGTTCACATCGCGCAGTTTTTGAATTCATTAAAAGTACTGGTAAAGACAGCCTTAGAATTTGTCTGTTTGATTTGTTTCCTTCTTCTTGGTTTTTTTCTACTGGGGCTACACTAAGTGATCGCAAATCTCAGCTCACCTCTCATCGAATGCCGAGCATTGTTTCTGTTATGCAGATTTAAATAAAATTATATGAAAAAAGAAAGTGGCAAATAAGCCTTTTTTATATTTTATGCTCGGTGAAGTTTATAACAAAGACGTCAGTCTATCGCATATGTTTCTGAATAATAATTAATATATCCAATGCTGTATGCCTGTTCAAATCGCGCATTTGCTCTTTGGCAACCATTACATGAGAAGTCAATGCATTTCAGTGTTATCTATCAATGTAGCTCCTTGCGGACAGTAAAGAATGCAGCCTACACAGATCATTAGAAATTTGTTACTCTTTGGCACGGACGTGGTACAGATACACCTCTAAAGTAGTTACACATGACTCTTGATTACTTTCGTTTCCTCCCGTAGTAAGAGATTGAGGCGCACTTATAAACTATCATTAGCATGATCGATAAATAACCCCAGGCGGATTTGAGAAGCTCAATATTTTGTCCCCTCCCCGAGTAAGTTGTGGCTGGAACTTCAGCAAAGTGTACATTAAAAAAAAACACAAGAATTAGTGTAGCTTGCAGTGAGGGTGCAATGCAGATATGATGGGCACCTAGGTAGTACTGGCTGTTGCTGTATTGCTAATTTTTGCTTATTTTCTTACTTTCTTCATTTATTTATTTTGTGTTCTTGGTGTTTTGCGCATGTCGTTTTTTTCTGCGTTTTTGTATTTTTTGGTATTTCTATGTTTCTTCATCTCTTTCTCGTTTCTGTCTCTTTTTGTTTTGAGTCCTCTCTGTTTCTCGATTTTTTTCTACTCTACTTGTAGCCTTTGCTCCTTTCTCACTTTGTCACTCTCACGTTGGTCTTCCTAACCTTTACTTAATTCCCTTGCCCACTTCCTTGTTATTCTATACTTGCGTTGTATAGAAACGAGCCACCCTTGGAACGAACAGAGCCAGTACCAGCTTTGCGCAACAGACACATGTACATTTAGTCACTGCTACTACATAACTGTGAGCTCAGCAGCCGAGGCTAGTAAATAACCAGTAACATGTCAAATAATTCAACACAATGACACTAAAACACATAACAACGTAGCATACACAATGTACCACGAATGCGGCGTCGACGCCGTTTGACTCACCGAATGAGTCCGTGGGACCCAGCCGCGGAATCACTCCATGGACCCCACCCTCCCCAAAGAAAAAAAACACAAAAAATTGGCCCCATATCTGCAAATGTCGCTGAAAGACCATAGTCTTGCGTCTGCAGAGAGTGAAAAAAAACGTTTATTTGATACTCTGCGCAAGAAAAACGGTGAATGGTATTCTGGAGGCACTGCGTTAGAGAGCCTCAAGCTTGCAGCGGAGGCGAACGAGCGCATCAAGTCACGTCACACGTGAGACATGAGCGCCATCTGGCAGTTATCCTGCAAAACGAAGCGCGGGGCGAGCGCGCCCGTCTCGGAGGTGATAAGGTGTAGAACGCAAGCTGACGAGTATGTGCCACCACCATGTCATCTTAGCAAAGCGTTGGAAACACTTGCCTTTTCGTGCAAGCCTTGCATAGTCAGCGCAGCGTGATAAACGGTATGGTCCATAGAATTACTTATGTATGGCTTTTTTAGTAAAAATACTTATACAGAATATTAACGTGTTGTTATGGTGCCTCAGATATGCGCAATAATTGATTTTTAATTGACAATCGCACTAGTATGAACGCTGAAGCTTGAGCAATATTGGTGGGTGCTGCGGATGGAGTCAGCCGTTTGGAGTATTGTTTGGCCACTTTGATGCTGTTTAAGGTAGCGTTAAGGGCGGACAACAAGACAAACGCACAGACAGACAGACAGACAGACAGACAGACAGACAGACAGACCAAAATTTTCGCGTCGAAGGTCCCCAAGAAAGACTGTCGTCTTTAAAAATATTCTTCTTCATGCGCCAGCGTAACCTCGCTCTCCGCCAAGCGGTGCCATCGGTGCCACAGCGTGACAACAGCGCCATCTCTCGCTGGATAGTCAACATATATAGCTATGCTAACAAGGACGCGTGGGCACAATATGCTACTCTGTTTTTTTCTTTGTTTTTTATTTATAACAATCAAATGCAAAGAGGTAGCTGTTACCAAGTAGAGGTGACAACTACTACGCTTAATTTCTACTTCAATAAAAAAACATGATGCAAAAACGACTTCACAGAGGGTGATTCCACATACTATACAACGCTATGCTACGCACTTCTAACGTCCCTGTATAGCCGAGAGATTAAGACGATTGCCCTCATAATGCGAGTACGCGGGTTTACATTTCGCCGCGTGAAGAATTTCTCCCCATCATTTTTTTTCCTTCTGTCTATCGGCATATATCTCTTTTTTTTCACTCTCTCTCTCTCTGTACTCGTTGTCTTGCTGATCAGTCATATCCTGTGCCGTAGAAATCGGCGCTCGTGTTTTGGGAGTGAAGCAGAAGATGAAGAAGAGGATGAAGCAAGCACGTGCCGCATCATGACGAGGGTAACTTTCGTTTCGCGACAGTCAGGTTATCGTCGACTTAGACAGCTCCGTTGTTTAAAAAACAGCTCTCTCCGCAGGTTAGTTGTTGCGAAAGCGCACGGAACATAAGACGGTTGAGCAGAGTAGACAATGCACTGACTAACTGATTTTTTTATTCGGAGTCAAATAAGACATAAAGCCAGCAATCCCCAAATTTTTATACGTTTTCGTTCTCCTGCATACGTCCCTTAAAATTCTTCGTCTTGGGCACTCACCATGGTTTGCATTTGCCGCCGAACACATCCAGCGTATATGCGGCATGCAATTTCACCTCTGGCCTACATTCACGTTGAGGCGAGTGGGGCCTATAAAGAAAATTATTCGCTGTTACATAGCGAGTTAGCCTTGGCCGTGCAGGCCATGTACTTTCTGGCAACGTTTTGAAACCCGAACCTCACCAATGTTTGAATAGCGTAATTCATTATTTAGAGCCACATGGAATAACACGAGCTCCCTCTGTCCACTGCAATGCGGTCTTTCATTCTGGAGAATCCTCCACCAAGTAACCTGCTCTCCTGTGGTAATAAAACACTAGCGCTGTGCTCAAAGCTCCAAACAGCTTGTTGATGTACCCCAGTTGCGGTATATCGATGCTTTCTATATTCAGTATCCATACCCTACGAGTGCTCAATTTTTGTCCTTCCTTGTTCTACCATGTAGTGAGCTTTCTGATTAGCTCAGATGGTAGGAATTCAATTCCAGAATGCCACTGGTGTTGTATCTGAGGCCTAGACTACTAAAAATCTTTGTTTAGTTGTGACACTGTCATTCGTTTGTTCGTTTCTGTGCGTGCGTGCGTGCGTTAAGTCCAGTATACAGACTTTTCTCTTCATGCTGCAGTCTTGTAGATGACGGTTGCCTTCCTTTCATGAACTTGCACCCACCTTGCAGAGTTTTGCGCAAGACTTTACTGTGTCTTACGTTCAACATTGCAATCTATATTTTAACTATTACACTCGACATGCCAAAGCTTTTAGTTTGTAAAGATTAGACTGGAAGCGCGTGTTGCCTAGCAACCATTTGTCAAAGGTGTGCCTCGCTTGTCATAAAAAGAGATGAGTGCGTTACTACGGGCAATAGAACGAGATGAAGATAGAGAGAAAGAAATCAAAGGTAAATGAGGTGATGAAAGAGAGAGGGTTTGAAAGAAACGGAGAGGACGAAAGCATAGCATGGTATAGTATAGCAAATGGGTTGGTGGCTAAGGGCAATGAGGGTGAGGAGGGGAAGCAAGTGGGAAGAGGGTAAAGCCTGCACAGTTAGTTACAGTATGCTACTAGCTCCGAAGAGATAGAGTGGCACCACCTGGCGGGAGGCTTGTATGACGTCATGGTAGGGATTCTTCGACGCCTGCCTTGGCGTTCTTACACAGCATGCGCTCGCATCATACGCTCTTCCGCGGTTCGCAATCGCTGTCCGCTTGTCTCAGGCTTCAAATGAACGACGAAAACAGCGTCGATGATGTTTCTACTAAAACTAAGAAAAACTTTTGTCAGTACAACCACCAACGGGGCCCGCGCTCTATGGTACACTCTTGAATCAGGTGTGTTGTTACGTCGCACTGCTAAACTCGAGAATGAGTTCGATTCTCGGACGAGAAAACCGGATTCCGACGGGGCTTAGAAACAAAAACATGTTTGTGCTTAGATACAGCAGCACGTGAAGCAATGCCAGGTGGTGAAAGTTATTCTATTGTGTGTTCCTTAATCAGGTCACGGTTTTAACACACGTGACACCATATTTTCTTTATTAGGTGCATCGTTAAGGAGTGCTTCCTTTAAACAATATATCATGTTTTCACTTCCACGCGTTTTATTTGCGTCAGATACTTACACGTATATGCGAACAGCTTTCTGGCAGCTGTTGGGCCCCCACGCACAGTTGCGAAAACCCATGCAGTATCGAGGCTCGCAAAGCATATTTCAAAAGCACTTGCCTGGGAGTACCACTGCAGCTGTTGTGTTTTTTTTTCATTAGGTACTCACTTACTCATCATTTACATGTAGTTACGTTTAACGCTTTCCTCGCAGTATTTTGATGCCTCATCTTACTAAAAGCTGAAGTTAAGGTTATTTGTAGAACCTTCATGCAGCATTGTAGCAACAGCGATGTTACACTCGCGAGTACTAGTTTAGATAGTCACCTCGTAGATTAACTTAACTTCAATTGATTACTCCTGCGCTTCATCAACCTGCCTGCGGATGTGATGTGTGAGACCAGACAATGACTCATTCAGAAGAAGGACGTTTAAATATTACATGGGCCACGTGGCTAGGAGCGCCATCAAAACACCCATTTAGACTTTGTTGCGTGTTTAGCAATTGAGTGCTATAAACAGTGCTCCCGCGTGAATTCTGTCTGCATTACCGCTTAAGACGTGGTGGGGTTCGCGTTAGCTCTTCATGCAAATCGGGCTCTACGCCGCATAGTTCGAGGTTTTATTTTAGAATAAATGCATATTTGCAAGTATACTAATATCTTAGCACTTACGTAAACGTTCTGGCTTCGCCGCGGTGATCTAGTGGCTAAGGTACTCGGCTTTTGACCCGTAGGTAACGAGATCTGATCCCAGCTGCGGCGACTGCATTTTTGATGGAGGCGAAAATGCTGTAGGCCCATGTGCTCAGACATGGGTGCACGGTAAAGAACCCCAGGTGGCCAAAATTTCCGGAGTCTTACACCACGGCGTCTCTCATAATCATATAGTGGTTTTGGGACGTTAAAACTCCACATACCAATCAAATCAATACCTAAACATTCTCTGTGTGGCAGTATTATTTTGTTTATTATTCCGCATACATTAGGTGCATATTTGTGATAGGTTCATTTAGAGAAAGAGAGAATAAGGTTGAGTGAAAGGTACGGAGGTTAATTAGAAGAAAATTTCCGGCTTGTTACCCTGTACTGGGAAAAGGGAAATGGGCATTAAAAGGGAAGGTGGAAAAAAGAAGAGGAAGGGGTGGTTAAAGACACAAAAAAACAGAAAATGCGCACACGCTCAAGCACAGAAATGTAACAGTCGTTTAGCGGGTTGACCGCAGAAACTTCAGCAGCGTCTTCGTAGCTTTCTGGCTTGAAGGTCGAACATTCCGGCACTCCAAAATTGACTGTTCCGAAAGCGGCCGGTCGTCGAGCCGTGCTAACGTTGCCGAAAGCCGTTGTCTTTGCCAGCTATAATAAGGACAGTCACAAAAAACGTGGGCGATGGTTTTCTCGCTGCCACAGTTACCACACGTAGCACTGTCAGTCATCCCGATCTTGTATGCAAAACTGTTTGCGAATTACACTCCAAGCCACAAGCGACAGAGGACGGTTGTTTCGGATACCGATAGTTCGGATGGAATTCGGAGTTGAAGTGACGGATCTAAACGGCGTAGGCGGGTATGCAGAAAGCTGGTCGTGCTCTACGACCGGTTCATCTAATGCCGGTTTTTGCTCTGCTGATAATAAAATATCTCTAAATAAATCATTTGACCTTAAGAAATGATATTAGTTTAATTAGTGATTCCAGTGTCCCCATTTCACTCTGAGTGACTAAGACCACTTTGTTTATTAAATCCACTGGCTGCTGGTCAGTATCGAAGAATATGTGACTTTTCTGCAAAGGGTGGATTTTGTTCTAGTTTATCATAACTTAGAGATCTGTGTCGCCATTGTCTACGTACTGGATAGATAGCGTGACTAACATTGTAGGTTGACGCAGTAACAGTTTCTTAACACACGAAAATCGAGAGCTATTTGGATGAGGAGTCATATATAGTCCTTAAAAGTGCCTATAATTCTCTCTTTAATGTCCCTACAAACAAGAGCGGCCGATAGGTTTTGCTTCAAAGCTAATAAGGTTAGCCGATAACAGCCGTAGGAACATCGACACAGCTTTGACGCAAATTAGCGTGAAACCTGTAATGCGCGCATGAAGTGGCTGCGCCGAAGTCGTGAGCTGCTTACTCGACTTATAATATAACAGCGTAAAAGTGGCTCCGCAGCGATACCCAAGCAGTTTCATGTCCTGTCCAATGGATGAATTTCCATTTTTTTAGATACATCTTATATACCTGGGAGTAATACACTGGGAGGAACCATTGACGTAGTGAATATATATATATATATATATATATATATATATATATATATATATATTTATATATATATATATATATATATATATATATATATATATATATATATATATATAATTTGCAGCCTCAGCTAACCTCGTCGCATGGCTGTTAAACGTTACAAATAAGATAAGCACGTGAAGTCGCCTTTCAGAACTCAGCATAATTTTCATATCGTAGGTAACTTTTTAATTAGTCAACATTCTAAGCACTTATTGTAGTGTGTGATATCTGCACCGCGATGTATTGGCTCTTTTTCTAAAACAATGACTTTTACTTAGTGTGCTACTTTTTGGTTAGTTTGGTATACTTTGGTGCATTTGTGACTTCCTTTACTGTTTTGCGGCACAAATAAAAAAAAGAAACGGTAAAAACAAAACTGAAAATTACGGGTGGTATAAGGGTTACTCTGCCGCTGCGAGGACAGAGCACTGTAGAAAATACCTGACAATGGTGTGGTGTGGACTCTTTATTCAATGAATGGGGCTCCTCGAAGTGTACGCATGACCAGCGTAGCTGCGGTCTTCGTAACTCAAGTTACGATATTATGAAACTTTTTCTTGAATATTTAGAATCGCTACATGACAATAAAAAATTGCTCGAGAAGAACGTCCGGCAACAGCATAGTCAACTTCTTCAATGAAGTGACTTTCTAGGCGCAGAATGGATTTCTTGATCTCTAAACATGATAAAGCCATCCTCAAAGAGAAGCGCATGAAAACTGGCTAAAGGCCATTCATACACATCTCGTATAGACTGAGGTATGAATGAATGATTAAACTTCGTTTTATGTGAGTCCTGCAGTTTTTTTCGGGTGAGGTGGGAGTTTACAATTACTTTTTTATCTTTTTTTATTTTCGTAGCTCTAAAAGAAAGCTCAAGTTTAAAGGGAGGGGTGGATTCGCTGTTTTATCTAATACAACGTCATGTGTAAATGTTTATCCCAACTCTGGCGCGTGTAGATTTTTTCTAAAGAACGGGAATCAAGTGGAAACTGACCGGTGCTATGTTGTGGCAAAATAATTTGCAATCATATAAAAATGCTTGCACTTCAGCATGATAATAAATGCTAGGGTTTTACTGGCTAAAACTTCAGTATCATAGTGACACGCAGAAGTGGGGGACTACAAAATAATTACGACTACCAGCATTTTTTCAACGTGTAGCTACGTGTACTTTGTTTTTTTCTTAGTTTTTTGGGGGTGGGGAGGATCCTTTTGTTTTTTTTTTTAGTGTGACCGCCATGACTGAGAATCGCACCTGCGTCGTCGAGTTTAGCGGAATGACCCCTTAGCCGCATGACTGCCATGGCAGATTTCGTTTCTCCGTAATTAGTTGTTAAAACTTCCACCTAGAATGGGCACGTGACTTACGATAATATGCGGCATGCTTTAAAATTTTTTTTAATATGAACGTATACCTGCTTCAACGTTTCTGAAATTTGGCAGATCTGGCACATCGCGGAAATCGATTTCAAGGGAAGCTGTTAGCGAGTAACTGTCTGTCTATGTTGCATTTTTTTCTTCGAGCAAAGTGTCATTACCATGTGCATCAATGTATTTTTTTCGTAAATGAAGCACAGTCGTGGGCGCTTCGTGCTTTTACCCAGCACGTCTTCACTGGCGTTATAGGGTAATATGTCGCTTGGCGTAACATCACGACTCAAGTATATAAAGCACAGACGTCACCCTTTTTTTTAACGAAGCGCACGTTATGGTGTGATTTACATCTCGCATTGATCGGCCCCGGAACAAAACACTAATAAATGCTACGTATGGTAGTCACATTATTGCACGTTATGATGAGACGCTGTCACTGGGAAAGTCATACAAATCACTATTTAATGGGCTACTTCGTGGTTGAGCAACCTTTGCATATAGCCTGATAAGCCTGCATATAGCCTGCCAAGTCATAGTATATTTGTTGTAATGTTTCTTTGACTGTTATAAAAGCGATGCCTACACCAAAACAACCGTTGACGTTGCGTCTACATGACATCTGCTATTTTCTTTTATTCTTTTTATAAGTTTCAAGACTTGGCATGGCTAATACTTAATTGCCAAGCATAGATCCTAGGTTATATTTCTGCTTGGTTCGACCTTGTTGTTTATTAATTGCATTCCTCGGGTCAACATGGCTAATCCCTGATTTTCTTCACTCTCTCTCAACAAATGAGCCGTAGCTGTCTATATATAAACTTTTGATTGCCATTTGAGCGTATACGCAAACTGTGGTCTGTAGAATACGGGCATGCGCCCCACGTGACTAAATTGATTGATACGTGTGATCTAACTTCCCAAAACGACCATATGATTATCAGAGACGCCGTAGTGGGGGACTCCGGAAATTTCGACCACCTGGGGTTCTTTAGCGTGCACCCAAATCTGAGCACACGACGTGACTGGAGGAAATGGTTTTATGACGTATATGACAAGATTTTCGCGCTAGTCATGTCATGACCAGACAGTCCTGCTCCTCCTACACTTGTACGCTTTTATGCGAATTTCGGTCCATACCAGGTTACCGAGATGACCACGTGAGCACCCAGACGTAGGCAGATAGATAGATAGATAGATAGATAGATAGATAGATAGATAGATAGATAGATAGATAGATAGATAGATAGATAGATAGATATATAGATTGATATAGATAGATATAGATAGATATATAGATTGATATAGATAGATATATAGATTGATATATATTGATATATATTGATATAGATAGATAGATAGATAGATTGAGATAGATATAGATAGATAGATTGAGATAGATATAGATAGATAGATATAGATTGATTGATTTATTGATAGATAGATATATAGATAGAGATAGATAGATATAGATAAAGATAGATAGATAAAGATAGATAGATATAGATAGATAGATATAGATAGATAGATAGATAGATAGATAGATAGATAGATAGATAGATATATAGATAGATAGATAGATAGATAGATAGATAGATAGATAGATAGATAGATAGATAGATAGATAGATAGATAGATAGATAGATAGATAGATAGATAGATAGATAGATAGATAGATAGATAGATAGATAGATAGAAATTGCATTTTGTTATCTAAGAACTGCTTGGTATTATATTTTAGTAGCATTGAAACGCATGATAGAAATAACATTGAGGGATCTGAAGACGGCAGAATGTGTAAGACAACAGACAGGAGTTCCAAATATCCCAGCTGATATCACGCGAGAAAAATCAACCTGAGCTAGTTACGAATGGGTAGAACAGCAACATAAGGAGAGTAAGAGCAACAAAATGGTTACAGAAAGAGTGTCAATAAGTAATACGTATGAGTTCCGAAAAGTGTCTGTTTTTTTTTTTTCAGCGGGACTTTGTCAGTGACCGCATCTACATCCTGGGAATGGTTACCAAAGGATGGAAAACGCTGTCTGTGAGGTCAAAGAGTTAAATGGAGTGACAAAATAAGGAAGTTCGTAGTTATAAAACGGAATCAGCTCGCGCAGCATGAAATAAACCACAGATCATTGAGAGAGGTCATCGTTTTGCAGTCGACTAACACAGGCTGAGGATGATGAGGAGGATGAGTGGTTCAGAGAATATTCGTTTGCGCTAGAAAGTGTGGCTTCACGGCAGTAGGTTTCTGGAAGGGTTGTTCCACGGCAATAAGCATCTTAGTGCTATGAAGCACCCTGTTCAGGCAAGAGGAGAAAGACAGGGACAGAAGGGAGGGAAGAAGGAGGGCGGAGGAAGAGATGGAGGAGAAGAAAGAAGGAGAGAGTTAGAAAGGGAAAGAAGGAATGAAGGAATGAAGTAGAGAGCAAGGAAAAGAATGAAGTAAGGAAACAGAGAAAAGGAAGGAGAGTGAGAGAGTGGGGGAAGAATTCAAGGAAGGAAAGAAGAAAGAAGAGTGGGAGGCAAGGAAGGAGGGTGAGAGGGAGGGAGTTAGGGAGAGAGGAAGAGAAGGGGGAAAGGAAGGAAGGATGAAAAGAGGGAGGGAGCTTCAGCTTGCGACGTCTGCGCAACCTGAAGAACATCAGATGGTCAAATTTCGCGAGCCCTGCATTACGGCGTGCCTCATAATTATATTGTGGTTTTGGGATGTTGGACCTCATATATGTGATCACCTACTCTACTTTTTCTACCAATAGCATTTTCACAGACAAGTTCAGAATATCGCGAAACAACACGAAAAATGACGGGAAAACCACAAATAAAACACAAAATAACCACAGCTCTACTGTTTTTGCAGATTTCAAGCTGGGTGGAATCGGGATACATTTTGAGCTACACATGATGTTGGTTTAAAATTCTATTATACGATAAAATCGTCATGTGTATGTTAAAATAGAAAAGGTGTTGTGGTCATATGAGTTTCAACATAAAATTTATTATTGCAACACACCTGTCCCAACAGTCACCTAAATTGGCGCGACAATTCGAACTGGAGGTCGCTGTCTTTTTTGCGTGCAGCTGTGTCCGCAGGCACATGTTTTTTGGAAATGGTCATCTAAAAACACTTACGTAATGATTAGCAATAACGCTGCTTTTCTGAATTCACTCTGTTTAACTATTCACGACCAGAAGTTACCTTGCGAAAACTGCCTAGTTAAATGCGAATATTTTTATAATAAAAGAGTACGTTTTTTAACCCTCAGCGTAATTATAATCATACTGTTATGCGCACACAGACGTGAAAATAATTTCAAATTACCGGTAAAGTTGTTTTAATTACTCAGATTAGCGCTGAAAATCTCTGCATTTTTGAACCATTAAGAACATCACTCGATACCGCACTCAGTTTAATTACTTTTAAAAAGCGTGCCGAGAACAATTTATAACAAGATTTACGTCTCACAAACTGTTATATCCATGTCGGCTCAGTGGTCAACTCGTAGGTGAAGGTGTAATATGTCCCTAATGCTATTTACCACGTGCCTACAAGAGGTTTTCAGAGGCCTAGAATGAGAAGAGTTAGGCATACGATTTCATTGAGAGTACCTTAGTAACCTGCGCTTCGCTGATGGCATTGCATTGCTGAGTAACTGAGAGGACGATCGCAATGCATGTTTACTGCATTAGACAAAGAGCACAGACAAGTAGACAACCTCGGAAGAGAACAGCGCTTCTAGGTAGATAGCAGTGAACTTGAAGTTGTAAAGGAGTACATCTACTTAGGACAGGTAGTAACCGTGGAGGCGAACCACGATATTTAAAGTATCCAGAAGAATAAGAATGGAGTGGATCTCGTTCATTATGCAGCCTCAAATCATCACTGGTACATAGATTGCCACTATCCCTCAAGAGGAACGTATATAACTGCATCTTACTGGTACTTACGTGTATACGGACCAATAACCTGAAGTCTTACAAAGAAGATTCAGCTTAAATTGAGGATGACGCAGTCAGTGGTTGAAAAGAAAGTGATAGGTGTAACCTTAAGAGACAAGAAGGGAGCAGCAAAGTGGGTCAGGTAACAAACCGGGGTTAATGACATAGATGTTTTCAAGCGGAACAAATGAACATGAACCGGGCATGTAGCACAGTAAGCAGGATAACTGTTGTTCCTTATTGGATTCCCAGAGAAGGCAAGCGGGTGAGGGTGAGACATGGAGTTCGGTGGGCAGATGAGATAAAGAAGTTTTAGTGGCAGCAGCAAGCACGGGACAGAGTTCACAGGCGGAACCATGGGACAGGATTTTTTCCTGCATTGGGCGTAGTCGGGCTGTTGTTGGTGATGTAATTTCAAGAAAAAAAAATACTCCGAACTGCGCATGGCATCCCGACCTATCCAGTCACGAGCTTTATTACCAGCACTAAATACTGAAATAGCAGAAATTCGCTTTTGTTGTGAATCTAACGCCCCGCAAACGTTTGCTGCTGAGAGTACATTCTGAAGGCTATCAAATTGACTGACCTTTATGTCAGAGTACTGTCAGAACATAGCCACTCTCAGTGGTTGGCTTTCTCGTAGCTTCTCAAACTCATCCTTGCTGTTTCCCGTTTCCATTGCACGGTAGCTAGTGGGCTCTGCGCTAGTTAATTTCTCGGCCTTTTATTTACTCCTGTCCTCTCTCTCTCGCTCTAGCCAAGTACTAGAAAATTTTACCAACTTGTTCAACGACGAGTTCATAATCATTACCAGTGTTAGCGCTAACGTTTTGAAAGTAATGCCGTTACTGGTAACTTGTTACTTTCCGTAACGTAAATATATATAAATATATATATATATATATATATATATATATATATATATATATATATATATATATATATATATAATGCCACGCGTTACCCTTCAGTTTTTTATGGGTAGATGTCAGTTTTCTAGAGCTTGCCCCGACAAGTTCTTTTGTCGCAACGCTGCATTGCTGTATGCTTGCCAGGCATGAAAAAAGAAAGTACGCGCGGAATCACTTTTGTTTGTGAGAGCTGTGGGGAGAAATTTTTTAAGAGACACTGACACTTTGTTTGGAGGGTCGGGCCTTCGCCCTACAAAGCTTAGAGAAAGTTTTGGAATCCACCATGAAAAAAGGTACAGTCCTGCTTTCATGGAAGTGGTTGTAGCACTGCTGGCACCTGCACATTCCGAGCCCAAGAGACAGGGTGTCTGAAGGGGATATGCGTAGTCTTATGTACTCCTTATTGTCTGCTCAATGTCATGCTTAGTGCATGTGGAAAGCAGCTGGAAAACTCCCGGAGAGCTTGCGGCAACATGAAAACCACGTGTGCACAAGTGTCAGGGAAAAAAAAAGAAATAGCCTCGCTGATTACAGCGTGGTGAACGACGGCGGCATCGAACTTGACAATTCCCGCGTGCTCTACTTAAAGGTCAATGACTATAAGAACTATTTATAGAACCCTGACCCATCCAGAAGACAGCTGATAGCTTTACCTGGTCTACAGGTGCACTGGAGATTGCGAGTCTGCCTCAGAGAAATTTCACACATCATGGAGAATAGGCGTGACGCTACGGATAGAAGAAAAGCCCTAAAAAAATGCGAGACGCGAAACGTCGAATTTCTTCTTGCAGCGCACAAAAAAAGATTTTTTTACCTGGTACTTTGATGGTATCGTTCAGTTTCAACTAAATCATAATAATACCGCTATCACACTAACACAACGGCTAACCACGTTTACATGCAGTTATCTACACGGCAGACATATCCGCAGTTTTTCTCCTAACCGTGTTTATCGCAAATGGGTTATTTCGTGGAAGATCGACATGGATACGAAAATATATATTGTATATTTGATTGAGTATCTTATATTTTATGCAAATGTCACCTATCATCCTGAAAACGAAGATTATTTCCTTTTTAGGAACGAATTAACGAAGCGAAAAATATTGAACACATTCAATTCAACTCAGCGGGACCAATTTCAATATTCATCGTTCTTGAAATTTTATGAAGATGTAACACACAGTCATTGCTCTTACAAAGAACATATTTCGTGTATGAGTAAAGAAGTAAAGTAACATTGCTCGAACCTATTTAAACCAGAAAAAGTACTGTTGAAAAATGTCTCACTATGTGACATTTTAAGATATTTTCTACATAGCAGTTGCTAAAAGTAGATAAGACTTAGAAAATTTGTCTTAAAAACAAATTTTTCTTATTAATAAAATTAATAATACGTTTCCGACATCGTCTCCCCCCAGTGAGATTATCGTCGTTTTTCGTAGGCGCTAGCCTATTTGTGACTTCAATGTGTAAATGGAATGTCTGATTGCATATAAATGGCCACACGCAGATTTTTTGAGAAACAGGTCCATGGAAGAGTCTTAGTTAATATATTAGTTTACGTCTTGATACTTTTTCTTTTCTGTTTTGCAGAAAAGCAGTTGTTCAACGAGAAGGTCTTTCTTTTAGAGAGATGTCTTATGTTTAAATTCCTTCTGATTCCTTCTGACCTGTGTCATCATGGTTGCTTTTTGTAAACACAATGTTAGAACCTGTTGTATGTGAATTTATTGTAGCGAGCACAACACTGTACGTATATCTGGTCTCGTTTCAGCATCAATTCTGAAGTTGTAATAGTCCAAAATTAAGATGAGAGCTGGCAGATTGAAACATGTAGTAGAAGAAGTGGAATGAACAGTAAGATTGCCCCAGACACGCTGGCCGATGTTTCAATAGGAGGACCTATCCGCCTGTCTGAGGTACTTCCTCTGTTCGTTCTGCTTATACCACTATGTTATGCGAGAAGCCCCGCCGTGGTGGTCTAGTGGCTAAGGTACTCGGCTACTGACCCGCAGGTCGCGGGTTCAAATCCCGGCTGCGGCGGCTGCATTTCCGATGGAGGCGGAAATGTTGTAGGCCCGTGTGCTCAGATTTGGGCGCACGTTAAAGAACCCCAGGTGGTCGAAATTCCCGGAGCCCTCCACTACGGCGTCTCTCATAATCATATGGTGGTTTTGGGACGTTAAACCCCACAAATCAATCAATGTTATGCGAGATTATTCACGTCAGTTTAAAATTTACCAGGCCTTTCATTTTTCAGGCGTCTAGTATATGAGCTGTATTGTGCATTCATGATTCAATGTGTGCAAACCCAACTTCAAATATCAAACCGGCTCTTTGCAAACATTTATTGCGATAACGATTATATGGACCGTCTCGGATGGTGCTTGCTGCCACCAGCACCGTCATTCACGTATATGTATATGTATGTATATATAAGCGAGGAAGGATGCGCTAGCTCGCCTCCTCTTTCTGCAGAGCGAACATAGCCTTTACGGTCGAGCTCATCTTCCCGCGCGCTTATCTCGTCAGCGAAGAAGGGGGTAATAGCGCGTACGGTGGCCGCACTAGCTAGAGCGGCAACGATCAGCGTACGCTTTGTGCCCCCCCCCCCCCAGCAGGCGAGAGCTTCTACGATCTGCGCTCTCAAACGAAACAACGGTGCCAAAAGTCTACATGGAGCACTCTTGTTCTCTTACACCAGCGTTTTGTAAATCTATGGGCGATCGGATCTAAATGAGTTGACTGCCAGCCCCACTTCGTATATCAACGCCGTCATTACGCAGGAGTCTTGTTGTGGTCATCTACTGTGGCCGCGCCGCAGGAAACTTGGTTACTTAGCGAGTGGATTTTTACAATTACTGCTCTTAAAAATGCTACCCTTGCTTCACAAAACATTCTAATATGTTTCTATCGCATTCATTGCTCCGCCCTTTTGGCGAAATTGTGACTTTCTTTTTTCTGCTTCAAACGCATGCAAATGTTCTATAATCGAAGCCTGCTTCATTCATAATATTGTAGTTTGATTTAAAGTTTACCACTGCTATAGAGTTGTGCCCTTCGAAATGTGCGAAGCCATAAAAAACTTTTTTTTTTTTTGCTGCTCGTAATGCTCCTACGCGTGGGACTAGCGCGAGCCGGCGCTGCCGAAGCGCGACCGCCTCGCGCTAGTTTAAGTTCAAAAGCGCCCTCTCTTGGGCTTTGCTAGCGTCCTTACCGATTTTCTCTCGCTTCTATCAGCGCTCCCACGTGGTAGCGGGGCGAACTGGCAAGCTTCCCCAACCATTCGCCAGGTAGCCCTGCCTGTTTGGATTTGTCCGCACAACATCGAGCGACAGATGTTCTGACCGCAGGAGCCGTCAGCGATTTCTTTGACCGGCGTCGTGGCCAAGGGGGAGGCTTTCCAGAGACCTTGCCCTCTGCCCTTTCGTTGGCTCGTGTTGTAATCTCCGGACACCCAAGGGAGAACTATATATAGCAAGCACCTTCTCGTTTTAATTCAAAAGGCGCGGGGGAAGGGCAGACGACCTCCGTGCTAAATGTGGCGACTTATAAACTATGTTATTTTTAAATACAGAGCTATTGAAATTGTAGGGCTGCATTGGCGCTGTAATACTTCCTTACTTCAAAATATACGCCGGGCAGTAAGCAAAGCACGTTTCCATTGAACTGATGTTAATGCGGAAACGCCATAGTTCAGGCGTATAAGATCGAATATCAGTTATATTACGTTAATGTGAAGATGTTTATTCATTAGTACGTTTGACTGTTGGTCTGCCACAAGTCAAACATCGTCACTGCCTATCATATTGCGCTTAAATAACATGTTTCCTTTCGTAGCTGCGCATTACAGTTCACTGAAATACAAACAACTGTTCAGCCATTATTGACGCTTGACAAACCGGAGCCGTATTACTTATTGGCAGCTGTGTCGAACACAGTAAATGAATTAACATAACTTTTTTTCCTACAAGCAATTTCGGTGCTAAGGTGCTGTTTTCCTGAATGCGACATATGTCCATATGGAGTGTGCGATAGGGGAACATATTATTATCTATAACGTGTATGTCCACTTTTTCCATTGTATACTTTCGCTGAGAAGTCGAAAGACTGATTTTTTTCGCATAGCCCCGCTGCCTTGATATACAATCCAATAAATGCAGTGACATAAGCGCTTCTGAGTTGGTTCTTCCTGGTACCTGTTTATTCAGACAAACACGAAGCGTGTCATCAACTTAACGAATGATACCAGGTTACGTTGGCACAAACTTGTTCTCTTGTCGCTGTTCACGCGCGACGAGTTATCTTGTATATTCGCCTTACCTAGATGGTTCACGAGTGGGGAAAGCATATTGCGCACTGATGCTTGGGGAAACGGCCATACGTCTTTGTTACCCCACTAACATTA
>WOVY01000691.1:237500-367784 GCA_013436015.1 Rhipicephalus annulatus
TGCTTATTTTTTTAATTTGTGGTAACCCTTCCTTTTTTTGGGGTTATGCTACAGAACAAGGTGTAAACTTTTTGTTTGCTATGTAACTAATCCGATGAAGAAAGAACTAAATGGAACAACAAAAGTGCGAACACTTTCTAAACTTTCGTTCTTTCGGCGTCGTTTTTTTTTTCTTGGTATCGCGCAAAATATTTGCACTAGGTACGACGAACTGGCACCTACCCTGGCTCTTTATGCTACAGAACCTAGAGAAATAGAGCAGCCGAGATAATATGAACCTCAATCTCTCCACCGCAAACAAGTTATAACAAAAAGAACAGCAACAGTTGATACAGATCAATATTGTTGTACTATATGTAGAAACATTTCACTGCCCCAACTCCCTTTCTCAGCATGTATAGCCAGCTGATTGGAGAACTGGCTGACTTCCCCTTCTTTCCGTTTTTTTCCCTTCTACTTCGATGTTGAAGAACTTTATGCTTCTGTAGCATAGAAAGTGAATAAAGATACCATCATGTTCTTTCATGTTCTTCAGATTCCAATCCGGACTCATTTTTTTCTGTGTGTAACATTTTTTATGTGGTTATTTTTTGTATTTACTGCTTCTTTTCAGATTTTTTTATTAGATATTGTATTTTTTTGTTAAGGTTTTCCTAGGTGGCCTTATATAATGCGTCTTTTTGGGGCGAAACTAGCAATAGCTCTGGGTTTACACAGTGTGTGCAAACTTTATGAAAGAAGTGTGAGCAATAAAATTAAAAAAAAATTCAATCTCTACAAAAAAAATTCAACAAAGGTTACGAACTTTGACTAACACACATTGATTTATTGATCTTGTTTTTTTCTGTACGGATGCACATGTGTGAGACATATACCACAGAGGAACACTAAAGAAAAAACTCCAAAGATCCCACACTTTGTGGAAATCGATTTCATAAGAAGCAGTCGGAGAACAATTGTACATCCTGCATTCTTTTTTAAGAGAGAGAGAGAAAGAATAAGGAGAAAGGCGGGGAGGTTAAACAGAGCTGAGCCCCGGTAGGCTACCCTGCACTGGGGAAAGAGAGAGGCGGAAGAAAAGTTATACTGGTGGAGAGAAAAGTCATTGACTGGTCTTGAAAGAAACTTTACTGGGTGGATCGAGGTGGTTTTGCAAGCGTAGTGGTTGTGTGCACATCGGAGACTTACGAGGCACGTCGACTACACGCGTTTGAAGGGTTTAATGTAACGGGAGCTTTCAAGTTAGAACATACACTTCAGTATTATCGAAACAAAGTGCGCCTCACAATGAGACGTTGTGAATATGATACGCAATTTTCGTTAGGTTTACTCCGGGGTCAAGACAGCCGGGAATATGAATTACTAACTCATGGGAATAGGAATTTGATGTTTGTTAGGCGGCTGTAAAAGTGGAGCGAACAACAGAACCCGAATTGACCTTAACCCGACACGACGCCTATATTATAGGAGCACATGGGCTCTCTTTCTTTCTTGTTATAAAATTACATGGCCAGAACTGCAACGACAAATGACGTTGAACCGACATTACGTCTGCATTAGATCTTTTTTTTTCTAAATCAGTCTCGAGACCTGTATGACTCTGTGGTAGAATATCCGACTGACACGCATGATGCTCGAGTTAAATATGCTGTGATCCTAGTTTCTATATTTTTTTTGCATTTCTCAAGTCAACGCTGCTAATGCCACTTCCTCATAACGCTCTCACATTTAAATTATACCAATGTATTATCTCTACTTTGCCGGCTAGATCTAAGTTGCTAATCATCTCGGTGCATGCCCGCATACCTCGGCTCGTGCACGGCATTCGGGAATGTACATGTGTCGACTGAAGGAAGAGTTTTGACTTAGTGCGCGACAGAAATTTCGCGTTCTTTATTTCATGATTGGACTGCCATATTCCCGAAACCCTTGTACTCCCTCCTTTCTACTCCCATACCTATTTTGATCTGCATCAAGTTAAGGAGGTCATCAGGAGAGTAGAAACCTAGGCGAATGCGTAAATAATTGTTCACCAAAATAGGAGGAAAGAAATAGCGAAGCCACTCGTGAACCAGATGGTATTTTTCGAGCCACAGGTTTCGTCTCAGTGAACTTACGAAAGTCGCAATAAGTAAATCTCTTCGTAGTTCATATAGTGTGGGTGTCACCTCTAGTACACTCGACGGTACACAACAAATGTATACTTTGGGACGTGACATCCTCGAACGTGTCTCTTGGAGTGTGGTTTGGTTAAGAAAAGTCTTTACAAAGTCATTCGCGTGAGGCGAAGAGGCTTTATCGTGACTGTGAAAATTGTTGTAATTAAAAGATAGTTCTCGACTTACGCTTTCGTCCCTGAATATATGTGACGACATTGAAGAAAACCTGTCAATTTATGTTGCTTCCTATGGCTCGCCCGCTTTGTAATAATCGAACAAAAACTTCTTTTCCACAATTCCCTGAGTTCCTTTTTAGTCGCAGTTCCCGAATAAATAATGTATGGTAGACAGCCAGAAGAGCTTAACTTCCGAGTTTTTTATTTTACACAAAAATTAACAACTTAACAATAGTGTCATCTGTTAGCGTACGCCGCATTCACTAAAGAAAAGGGATGAATGAACTTCACTGCCAATAGGACCGCGCTCTGAGTGTGAACATGTAAAAAGAACTCTGAGCAGCAGTTCACCCGTAAGTGTCAGTGATCTTGATAAACGCAACATTTCCGCAATGAGTGGAGGCACTCTAACTCCAGGCTTCTTGAACGACACGGCAAAGCAAACAAGCGCTCAGAGACGCGTACGGTCTCTAGCGTTGAGCAGCCGTTTATTTATACGAGAAACATAGGCGTGCTAAGACGGTGTGAAAGGCGAGAGATCTTCTAAAGTTTGTCGATTCTTCTTGCGCTTAGCTATCCGAGACTAAAAGAAGCTTCACGGTGCTTTCAATCTGCGAATGAAAAATATGGCACAGCTGAATAAGAAGCGATAAATGAAACACACTCGGGATCAAATATGTTGCTCAAAAAAGAAGAGCTTTCTTTCTTTATTTCTTTATCTCTTTCCTTCTTTCTTTCTTTCTTTCTTTCTTTTTATTTCTTCTGATAAAACGTCCGCCACAGTGGCTAAGTGGTTACGGTACTCTGCTGTTGTCCCGGAGCTCGAGGGTTTGATCCCAGCCACGGCAGTCCCATTTCGATGGCCACGTGATGGTAGAGGCCCATGTACTGTGCTATGTCACTGCACGTTAAACAATATCAGATGGTCAAAATTTCCGGGGCCCTCTACTCATGATGATATTGTGGTTTGGTGACATAAAACCCTAGATATTAATTATCATCTTTTTGTAATAATATCAAGTCGTAGTTCTTGAAACGCAAGCGGCAGCGCTTATAATTATTGTATGCTTTCTTTCCTTAGGAAAACACATAATAAAAAATTGACCCCGTATCTGCATGTTAATCTGCAAATGTCGTCGAAAGACGATAGTCTTGCGTCGGGAGAGATTGAACAAAACGTTTATTTCATGTTCTGTGCAAGAAAATTGATGAATGGTATTCTGTAGGCGCTGCGTTAGAGTGCCTCGAGCGAGCAGCGGAGGCGAACGAGTGCACCAAGTCACGTCCCACGTGAGACATGAGCACTATCTGGTAGTTATCTGGGAAAATGAAACGGGCTGCTCGGCGATGAGCGTGCGCGCCAGTCTAAGAGATGATAAGTGTAGAACGCAAGGCGACGGGGAGGTGCCACCACCGTGTCGTCTTAGCAAAGCGTTGGAAACACTTCCCTTTTCGTTCAAGCGTTACATGGTCAGCGCCACGTGATAACCACTACTTTCCTTAGAATAACTTATGTATGCGTTTTCTGATTGATAGATATTTGAGGTTTAACGTCCCATATTGATTGATATGTGGGGTTTAACGTTCCAAAACCACTATATGATTATGAGAGACGCCGTAGTGGAGGGCTCCGGAAATTTAGACCACCTGGGGTTCTTTAACGTGCACCCAAATCTGAGCACACGGGCCTACAACACTTCCACCTCCATCGGAAATGCAGCCGCCGCAGCCGGGATTCGATCCCGCGACCTGCGGGTCAGTAGCCTAGTACCTTAGCTAGTAGACCACCACGGCGGGGCATTTATGCCTTTTCTAGTAAAAGACTTACATACAGAATATATACGTGTTGTAATGGTGCCTCATATATGCGTGATAATTGCTTTTTAATTAACAATCACACAAATATGAACGTTGAATCTTGAGCAACATTGGTGGGTGCTGTGGAAGGGGTCCGCTGTTTGGGGTATCCGCTGGCGCCGTTTAAAGTGCACCGTTAAGAGTAGACAAACAGACAAATAGAAAGAAAGACAGACAGACCAAAAAAAATTTTTGCGTCGAAAGTCCCCAAGAAAGACTATCGTCTTTAAAAATGTAATCTCAATTTCGACGTCTCTGAATCCTAAATACAATAGCCCACATGGGTTGCGTATGTAGCCGTTCCTTAATCTGTCACCGACTATTTATCGCTCGTTAGTATCGCAGCATGTCATGCTAACTGGCGTGAATTGCCGTAACAGTGTGTTACTGTATCACAAGGAACACGCTTCTGATTTCCGCTAAGATTTGGGTGCACGTTAAAGGACCCCAGGTGGTCTGAATTTCCGGAGCCCTCCACTACGGCGTCTCTCATAATCATATAGTGGTTTCGGGACGTTAAACCCCACATATCAATCAATCAATCTGATTTCCGCTATACTCTTATCTTTGTTATTCTGCTTTTCGTTCTTTATCCTGCAGTGCAAGAAAACTCACAGAATATATTAGAATTCGCTTTCCCCACCGTTATATTTGTTCAACGCTTTCAATGTTAAGCCTTCGCGTAGTACACTTCAAAAGTCTTATACGATAGCAAATGAAGTTTGTTTTTGTAAGCTTATGAGAAATATATTCGATACCTACGATATGGAACGTGGTGTGCACATGGGTCTGAAAACTTCCAGTGCATAAACAAACAAAACGCTGTTAGCAGAAGCGTGTTCATTGTTGACTCGCACTCAGGCGCTCACATGCTCTTACACATCAGTCGGAACCCCGAAGAGCATGGCCTTGAGATGGCCTTGAGCCTTGAGATTTACGTGACCGGCTGATATGGTGATGTGGGCAGGAGTTGGAAATTTCGCATATTTCATTGAATGACTTTCCAGCGTCTCTTCGAGATCATCTATATCTTGTCCTCTAATGTGCGCATGCGTGCCTGCAAGCTTGATGCGTGCGCCCATCCAGGCCACTCAGTGCCGTGGGGGTGCCTGAATAGGCGATGATGTTTCTCGTTCGGACAGGCAATGGCGGTGGTCATCCGTGCCAGCCGACTGCACTGCGAAATTCCATGTTCTCGTTGGTTCTTCGCTTTGTTCCTTATTTGGTGTCAGGCGCTTATATCTTTTTATTACTTTATTTGCTGCGGTATAAGCGGTGCGTTCGTCAATTGCCGTCACAATACTCGGAGCTACCTGCGCAGTTGTGTGAACTCGCTGCACTTGCATTCATCGGTTGGTCCTTCTCTCCTGCATGTCACAATCTCATTCTTTCATAGTAACACGCGATCGAGGTGCTAACTTCGAGCTGACACCTATTGGCAATAGGGTGCACTAACATTCACAGACCAGCCCATTCATCTGTCATTCACATTTACGTACTGAAGTTACTCTGTTGGCGGCGATGAGTGGTGCTGCTAAATTGCATCGAACATCTATATTATCGCGCACGCGGCCATTTAAGGGCACCAAGATGGTCTACACTGGGATATGCGCAGTATCTTCATTTGCAACTACTAACTTCTTATCTAATCTTTCGAGAGATGGAGAGGGAGGGAGAATGTCGCTCTTTGTTCGCAGAGCTCGCAGCCCCACTTCCGCTCCTGCCCAAGGATCTCTATTCTTCATTCGCCATAGTCACTTGTGATCTATCTTGTGTCTTATAACTCTTGGCGCCCCATTTTTGAAGTCTTGCTGTATCTTGTCAGCAGGATTTACGCACGCTTTGTTAAAAGACTATGTTGAAACGGCGTGAACCCTTGCTGAAGCTTGCAGATGAACACATTCTGTTCTGTCGCATCTACGGAAGTTCACTCCTCACTGTCAAAGCCACACTCAATGTTTTAACACCGCATATACGAGGTGATTATGCGTTCAGCAGGAACGGTAGCTTTTCCGACACTTTATTAGGGCCGAGAGTTATGTTTCAGAGTGAACGGTGAGAGTTGATACTGAATGTCCGGTTGGCCCGGAAGTTACTGAGGAAGTTGTGCAGTCGTTTGTTCGGTAATCGCCTCTTCGAGAGCCTAGAAACTTCCCATGTGCTAGCTGCTTCCACACACTCGTGTTGAGCATGATCAATTATACAGAACTCGAATCCTTCCCTTTGTTTTTTTATTTATATTATTTCCTTTCTTGGCCCACCGCAGTGGTCTAGTGGCTAAGGTACTCGGCTGCTGACCCGCAGGTGACGGGATCAAATCCCGGCTGCGGCGGCTGCATTTCCGATGGAGGCGGAAATGTTGTAGGCCTGTGTGCTCAGATTTTTGCGCACGTGAAAGGACCCCAGGTGGTCGAAATTCCCGGAGCCCTCTACTACGGTGTCTCTCATAATCATGAGGTGGTTTTGGGTCGTTAAACCCCACATATCAATCAATATTTTTTTCTTTTTTCTCTAGAAACTTTTCACAAACTGTTTGCTTATCTTTATCCAATATTTTAAAGCTTCAGCTCTTGGTATCTCGTTTATTTTTTTTCATATCACGCTGTCTTTTTTTTATTCATCTCTCTTCTTTTTTTCCCTTCTTCCATATCTCTCCTATGTTTCTACTTTTTCAATTACCCTGGTATACCTTACCACCCTACTAGGTTTTTGACCGCGGGTATACCCTCTTGGCTATATCTTACAAAGTAGCCGCCATCTCATTGCGGGTAATCACGAGCAATCAACTCTGCCTTGCTTCGACTTCGCCTGGGCGCGCACCGCACCACCAGCAAAAACAGGTGGCATGCGGCGGACTGCGTGCCTACGGTGGCGGCCGTTGCCGGGATGGAGTTTCTGTTGTGCACGCAAGGGGGCCCGCAGGAGGGACTCTGGTGTGACAGCGCTGGGTTGCGCGCGAAAAACTCGTTACCCGAAACAGCTGAGCTCGGCACGCACGCGCACTCGACTGACAGTAATGCGTGTTTTACTGCACCGAGACTGAAGTCACTGCTTGAAGCAAACGGTTGCCACATTTGCGGAGAAATGCGCAAAGGCTTGCGCGAATCTCTAATATCGTAACTGGCCTCGAGTGTGCCAGTCTTCCGCTCCTGTAGGTAGACCTTGTGGGCGGCTCCCTCTTTATTGGCCTGTTTTGCTTAACCTAAAAGGAATCAATGTCTCGCTGAGAAAAAAAATTAATTTGGTAAGTTCTACTTTTGAATAGCCTTACTTTTTTGTTATCTTTTTTCGCTATTTTTGGCAGGGCAAACGTGTATTGCTGTTGCACAAGATGCGTGACATATATATTGCACATTCCCGCATAAAAATCAATAATAGGTATTGCCTTGGTTAGTCAAAAAAAAAACAGTAACACAAAATAACTCTCTTCTCATATCTTCAAGCCTCGTTTTGTCTCTTCATGGCAGCGCGAAGTTTTTTACGTCAAGCTGCCTTACCTTATCTCATTATGAAGGATGGTACATGAAAGGGGCATTTGTAGACGGTATACATATTCTTCAAAAGTGACAGCTTTTTTGTTGTGTGTTTTTATTTTTATTTTTTAATCGCTGTCTTTTTGTGTTTCTGGCACTCATTGGCTTGATCGTCAACGGCTTGATCGCCTCTACTTGCTTATTCGAACGGACAACAGGGTGGAAATGGAATGCCAGTGAATACAAAACTTACTGTTCGCTGCTGTCTCGCTTATAGCAACAACTTTATAATTGGACCGCAGCGTACGTTCCCGAAAAGGGAATCAACTTCGGCACTGTATGAGTGCCACAGGCATGCGCAATTCCTTCAAACCTTCTGTCAAACCCTCAATGAATTTTACAAGGTAACACAAGTCATAGATCATTATCGTACGAAAAAGGTTTCTTCCAAGGATGCCGAACAGCGAAACGGCGTTGTGTGGAGGTTTATAATAGTCGCTATACGCCACTATAAACATGCAGATTATGAAAGGGTATGAGCGGTGCAACAAGTAAAAAAAAAGTGTATAATGAATGGAAATATAGGGTGGTTAGCATCTTCTCAGACCGGCGGGCTACCCTGTGCTACAGCAAAGCTGTAAGGGGAATAAAGGTAATGGCACACTACCGGAGAGAGAAAGAAATAGCAAGAAACTTAAAAAATAGCACTTACAAGCTATGTCTTAGAAGAAATGTCAACTAAAGTTGGTTTTGTAGAGATGTTCGTTTCTGGCAGAGTAGTTGCAAAGAGTCTCAGAATGTTTTGAACGAACATTTTTTTAATTGCTGTCAACTTGAGCACTGTTCAATGGAAGATGTAGAAAGCACTCGCTTATTGTACATCAATCCTTTGTATGCCTTAAAACTTATACCATCGTATTTCAGGCAGTCATAATCCAATAAAGTGAATAATTTATAAATATCAAAACCACACCCGCTGGTTTCATGGCCCACTTTTGTTGCAAATGTAAACACACTTCGACGGCGAGTAAGTTTGAATCTGGAAGTTCCTGACATGAAGTGTATTGTAAAAAATAGAAAATATGGCTGTTGTGATTGTTGCTGCATTTTATTAGGAACATCGGCCTCACCTCGCTCTATTGAAGTTTACTACCACCGGTTACCATTCAGACATTGTCACTCGCTTCATCATGATACGATTCCGTCAGTCGATTTTGCGTCGCAATCCTCTGCTGGCCTTGAACTTCGAGATTTCTTTATAAATATCTCAAATAAGGTAAATTCTTCGAAATATCAAAAGTGAGCAGTTGCGTTAAAATGTGGTTCTCTGGAAGATTGTCATATGAACAGCAATCCCCATAGTTATATACAATAAAAACAAGTCTCTTCAAACTTCATTTTCTTTTTGTTTTTGTTAATAGGCTTTCGTAACACACAATTTCATGGGTAATGTATGCTTTTGTAGTATTAGAACTCCTCCGTAAAAATGCAAGGTGCACTAGATGCTCTTAGCCCGTCCGCTAAATAAATTCGGTAGATCCCACGTACCTTGGCACTCGACGTTATGCGAAGCATCTGAAGGGAAGGTGAGCGCGTTTTAAGATCTTTATTCAGCGACACGTTACGAAATAGCGTTAAATATATGTAAAAATGTTGTACGCACAGACATATGTTGAACATTTGCGCATGTTTTATTTAACCAATTGTCTACACTTGCACAACACCAACAGCAACACGATTATTAGCAACATGAGAAGCGGTAAGCTGATAAGTCACGCTTGTGCTGATAAGTCACGCGGTGGTTGGTGGGTGAGTGGGTGGATGGACGGATGGACGGATGGACGGATGGATGGACGGATGGATGGACGGATGGATGGACGGATGGACGGACGGATGGACGGATGGACGGATGGACGGACGGACGGACGGATGGACGGACGGATGGACGGACGGATGGATGGATGGATGGATGGATGGATGGATGGATGGATGGATGGATGGATGGATGGATGGATGCATGGATGGATGGATGGATGGATGGATGGATGGATGGATGGATGGATGGATGGATGGATGGATGGATGGATGGATGGATGGATGGATGAATGGATGCGCATATAGACGCCAAACGTGCCTGCGGTACGCAAAGAAATGATTCGCCTTTGAAGTATGCATGTTTCATACTTCATGTAAAAGCAAACAAAGCACTGCCTAGGCTGTAACCCAGGCATAAGCCGCTAATCAATCTTTTTAGTCCTGAACCTCTTCTGCGAATAAATGCAGTCTACCGACTACGACATTTCCAGCAAAGCTGTATTGGCTAGTATTTCGTGTATTTTACAACGGCGCTGTTTTTCGTTATGCTGTTAGTCGGTTACAAATAACCGGGATAACTATGATTATTACTGAGCATGAACCCGCAAACACTGCCTTCTTCCTCGTCGTCTTCATATTCCGCTGCGCTCCCAGAACACGTGTGCCAATTTGTCTGGCGTGGGATTTAACAAATCTGATGGGCTAGAGAACGAGTTCAGAGAGAGAGAGAAAAACCAATGGAAAGATGGAGGAAGGAAGGAAGTAACAAGAGGGGAAAGGGAGGGAGGTTAACCAGATGAGCGTCTGGTTTGCTACCCTGCACTGGGATTAGGAGGATGGGGTTTAAAAGAGAAAGAGAGAAAAGAAGGAGAGCACTTTAAGCACAAAGACGTACAGTCAGTCAGTCGCTGAGGCCGGAAACTTTTCAGACCAACTTGACTTCAGCCTTCAGACATGCGAGAGGAAAATTGCAGCCTTGGAGAGGGTCATGTGTGATCCGTGGGGACTAGTTAAGTGCTGAAAACACTGGATTGAGAACCTCCCGCAGTGTCAGGGCCATTTGGTCTGACGGAGTATTTAGCTTTTTCAAAGGCATAAATATGGTGTCCATGAGAGATCATAGCGTCGCAGGGATGTCCTAATCTTTTTCAGGCAAGGCATTTAAACCAGCGAGGAGGAGAAAATGAAGCATATTAGGGGGAGAAGGGAATATAATAGAGCATAGCATGAAAAAGCAGATATATAGAGAGAAATGAAAAAAGACAGCGAAAAATAAAAACGCGAATCAATAAAATAAATAGAAAGAAATAGAGTGAAAAAAAAGTTCAAATAAGTGGTGACAAAGACAGATAGAAGAAAGCCGAGATATGAGAAAAATTAAGAAAGACAGGAACAAAGATACGCAAAGGAGGCTTCCCTACCCCCCGCTTCCGTCAACCACGAGTGCTGAGCTACCCTAATATATTTTTTCTTCGCCAACAAAAAGCCCTAGGAACGAATTAACGAAATAAAATTTTTTGGCAGCGCAAGATATGAACCCGAGTTTCAACGCTCGCTGGTTAGTACCTTAACCCTTTCGGGCACCATCCATGAAAAACTGTTTCTAAATGTGTCAAATCGATTCAACGTTACTTCAAGGCACTCGATGTTTTGTTGTAAAATAAATAATGTCATTATGTGTTAATATATGCGTGTTTTGTAAATATTCTCAATCAAGTGGCGACTTAATATTTAATAATCCTAATATCTAATAATTATGAAGTCATTCATGCTCTCTGTAGGCCTAACTAGAATGTAAACTCAGTGAAGAAATACAATGCCAATTCATTTTTTGTTATGTTCATTTTCGGCAAAAGAAAATTACATTTTTCACATGAGGGGATCCCAGGAAACGGCGCGTTGAATGACTCGTCGAACGTGGAAGTACATTCAGCAAAATAATCATACACAGCAGTGCACTTCAGAATGATGCTAAATGAAGACAAATTTATTAAGCAGGAGGTTCAGTTTAATCTAAAGTTAAAGATATCTTGCTTTTTCTCGAGCCCTACCTAATACAAATAACAGAATAAAGTGGTGTACACAACTGTGTACATGACGTCTCAAAGAGTAACGACAGGGCTACACATCGATGCTGGCAGAAATGACTATATTGTCACGGGGTCGTGACGTGGCCGAAAGAGCAGTCTAGATGTTCAGATCGAACTGTTTATTTGGCCGAACTTGTGGCCAGTAAACGAAGTCAGACTACAGTAACACACTGGCACTGATAGCGGTGAATGAACAGTGCGTCGGCCGTCGAGCAACTGACAAGTGGCAAAGCTCGTCGGTATTTATACATCTGCCGTCGAATATTCCAGTCTTATCATTGATCTTCGCGCAAGCTCCGGAATAATCTCGAGTGTTCGTGTCTTGTGTGCAATCCTGACAGAATGATCTAGAATAAACATGAACCTTCTATTGAGAGTTTTAAAATAGCGCACCGCGAACCCTTGCGGTGCGGTCGCTGCCACTGAGCATGCGTCGTAACGTGAGTCCGCGTTCGCGGACCGCACGCAAAAAATCTGAAATTGCGTGCGGTAATAACAACCCGCACGTGGCCCGCAAGCGCTCGTTTCGAGGCTACGGTGTCGCTGCGATCGTGCGTTGCGGATCGCAGTAGGGCAAACTCTATTCTAAAACTCATATGGCGCCCGCTACGCCCGCAACGCCCGCAGCGCTTGCAAACGGTATTCTAAAACTCCCTTATAACAAGGAGACGCCGTTTGCGCTCAGCATTCCGGACTTGCTTTGTGGGCAAAAACCAAATGAAACATAAGTGTGAATAAGAAACGCGCGGGGTGATATGTGAATCTCATGGATACGTTGTACCTGCCGCGCACAACAAATCCCGAAGAGAGAACACTTTCTATGCAGGCCTCTCACTTTCATGGTGGTGAAATACAGGACCTCTGTCGTTCAAGTAGTGAAGCCGACATGAAGAATTCTACACGCCAGCGAAATTCCAGCTTTGCCAGAACTTGACGCCTAACATGCATTTCGATGGACAGGCGGGACACCTTTCAAGAGGCTACTCAAGATGCTGATGAGAACCAGGAAAAGAAAGCATATGCACATGTCGTCCTAAGCTGGTCAAGACAACCACTCAGCGCGCGCCTTTGTTGAACGTTCAAGGTCCCCTCCGAGTCGTGTGCTTTTCGCTGGTCGTCCACCTTTACAGAGTGGAGTGGCTGCTCAGTCTCTTATTCTATCCTCATATTTCATAACAAGATGGCTTCAAGCTTCACTTGCCGCACATGCTTTGAAACTAAGTGTCCCTGTATTTCCTATAATCGCCTAGAAAACCTGCCGCGGTGTCACTGTGAGTGACTATGGTCAAGAGTTGATACAATCAAACGTGCGCGGGCAGCATTTGCCTACCTCGGTGGTCCCATTTTCGGAGATGCTGTGAAAGAAACGCCCGTGTAGCACTTTTTTTTGTAGCACGTCAGCAAACCCTCTCGGGGGTTAAAACCACTCGGAACTCCTTGACTTCATCGTAACTGATAACAATATCGTAGTTTCCGAGCTTAAAGAAAGATACACAAAATCTACCTCTATCTCTTCTGTCTCTACCCACCTCTGTATTCCTTCTCCCAGTGAGGGTGGCAAATTGGACGTGCAAAATGTCAACCTGTTTGCCTTTACTTGCATTTCTCTCTCTTCTCTTTCTATCTCGCTCCTAAAAATCCTTAATTTTAATTTCATTTTAAAACCTGGGATTTCTACATAAGGTTCAATGTGCTTGAAACAGTACGAGTGATTTCCTGCAAGGTTCCAGCATCAGATACCTTCATATACTGTGTCTCATTTATCGCTCATCCCTTTCTTTCGACCGGTATGTGGTGTCAATCTTCGAATTACAATTCGACGCCGCAAGCAAACTTACGTCTACGCTATTATGTTACGCAACTCGTCCAAATGCGATCATTCCCTACTGCGTCCCTCATGGCATATGCTATTGGCGGCACGAAGGTGAGTCGAAAATGATTGTGGCTTGTTATGCGCCCTATTTTGGCGGCTAAGAGGTGATCGCGTGGTGTAGAGACAGAGTGGTATGCTCTCTAGTAATGGAAAAGGTGCCAGGTGAGTGCAAACTTTCTCCTCCAACTAGCCAAGCCATAGCGGCTTCGTTAGTTCTCCCCTTGGCTGAGCGCCGATTGACGGACAGCGAGCACTATCTTGCAGACAGGTTGTGGCGTGCGCTATCCGAGATTGTTTCGGGTTTCATGCGCTGTATCTTCTTGCGTGCCCTGTCTTGATGGTTCCTCTCTCTCAAACCTTCGGAGTTATCAAAAAAATTGCAGTCATGATCGATACTTCGACTTTCGGGCGAAATTCCAACTTCTACCTTCTTGACATTGTATGCGTACAACATGGAAACTGTTATAAACATGTTGGGAACACTAATATTGTTTTTATTTTGTTTCATTGTGATTATCTTGTTTGAAATCAGACTTTCTCGTAGAAACGTTTATCGCAAACATTGTCAGGCATATTTTCCTAATTTCCGGAATATTGGGTTATTATGTTCCTCCCAAGCACTTGTTCAGACAAGTATACCCGCACGTGCGATGTTTTTCCCCCTGAAATACTGCGGTTTTGATCCCTCATATTTGTACGATTCAGTCGTCTACGTCCGCACACGAATTAATAATACATTACAATATAATACATAATAATTACAATACGTTACACAGTTGGATATTATTCTCATGTACTTTCATGAACAATATGAGTTCAAACACGCGAGCACGTGGGAAATAACTTCCAAACCGAGATAACATGATACATGGATTGCACCGCCGAAACCGGATGGTAAAAGTGGGCGCTTTTCCACCGACAGTTATAGAGTGCCTCGATGCGCTCGTTCGCCTCCGCTCCGGGCAGAGTGGAGACAAGTGCGCCGTGTGTTGCAGCGGTTGCCATTATTCGGCCCACTCCTCAATGCGCGAACAGCAAGCACACGACTTCGCGGCTTTTTGCTCTCGAGTAAAGAAACCTTGTGCTGAAATTGCCTTCGCAAGCGTGATATTGTTCAGGAATGTTGCTAGTAATAATTTTGTAGGCACGCATCTCAACAAGTAAACGAATCTTTCACACCTGAAAGTGTTGCAGAACGCATCGATCCTAACTGGCGGCGCCGCCACTCGGCTGCTGGCTGCGGCTGAGTGGTGCACACCTGCAGGCATCACTATTCAGTTTTATACTTTCGCGCGGATATGTTCATGCGTTTCTTTCTTTTTTTTGGAGGCACGATAGGTTAACTTTAAAAAGGAAATTTAGAGCTGCAGAACACTGCGTATTAAAAAACCGTAATGAAAAGGTGTGATTCCGTGGACTATTGAAAAGAAAAGTGGTGCAATAATGCACCAACCGTTAAACCACTGAATATGTGTTTTTATGTACGTCTGACGTTATTAATCTCGCATTCTCGAAGTTCCACACACAGTATTAAAACATTCACTGTAAACGAAACAAATGAAACAGCGAAATAAAAAATCATAGCATACCCACGGAGTAAATGATGATGAGTGGGTTGAAGCGCCCGTTTGTTCATGCGTTTGTCCGTGTGGGCGTCTATCTGTCTGTCTCTTTGTCTGTCTGTCTGTCTAAATGTTGTGCTGGCTGCGCCGGAGGGACTACCCTAGACTATAATAGACCTCTCCCTGTCTGTAAACAGTGTGACGTCACTGCGGGCAACCCGCCCACCATGCCCTCTACAGGAGCAGGTGCTGGTTGGCATGAAAGTTCTGCCGGTGGCATCCTTCTGCATAGCAGGGCTGCGTGTATACATTTCTTCGGCAGAAATTTTACGTTGCTATGCTCTAAAATCACAGCTTTTGAAAGAAGAGGGTCGCGGAAGGGTCACTGCTTATAGTGTGGAAATTTGCTCGTCGTGGATGGACGGATGGACGGACGGACGGACGGACGGAAGGAAGGAAGGAAGGAAGGAAGGAAGGAAGGAAGGAAGGAAGGAAGGAAGGAAGGACGGACGGAAGGAAGGAAGGAAGGAAGGAAGGACGGACGGAAGGAAGGACGGAAGGAAGGAAGAAAGGAAGAAAGGAAGAAAGGAAGGAAGGAAGAAAGGAAGGAAGGAAGGAAGGATGGAAGGAAGGAAACTTTATTTAGAGCACTGAGAGACGCGACTAGCACGCAGTGGGCTTCGCACACGTAGATGGCAGCCATGAAAAAAAATCTGATATTTTTGGAAAGCAAACGTTTTGAATGTAAATTGTGACTGGCTTTTTGAGAAATATTTGCATCGCATGGCTGTGAACTTATTCCATTTCCATCGTGGCATGTGTTATGCTGTTTTAAACGAGGTACAGCATGAGCGGCAGCATGGTTTTGAGCTGCTGTGTGCGACGTCACGGGTAAGATTCTCACTCATTGCACAAAAGTCGGATCGGAGACGAATGAAAAAAAAAGAAACACTTCTTGCCATGCGTTCGGCTGAGGTTACCATATCCTCGTGAAAGTGAAATTCTGCGTCTGCGTCTCTCAATAACCCAGTGCAAATATATATGGTGTAAAACCCGACAACATAATAATATATATTATAATCTGGCACAGTTACCGTGCTGAATTTGCACCTATAACGTGTTTTCGTACATATATTGCTCCTTTAGGCTTGATAAATAAACTTATAATGCACATTGTCACTTTATAAGGATCGAGCCGCGAAAGTACAAAGTAGATAAGAAACGAAAATCTCCGCTGTTTCTATTAACACATATCAGGTATCCGATAATACCAGTTGTAGCCATGGAGAAGCGTATATGCAGATTCGGCAACGCTACAACATGTTTGTAGCTCCTGCGTAGTCGTATATATCACCCGGAGATCATGTACTTTTTTTTTGTGCACACCGCGCATACGCTGAGATGCACCCACTCGCAGATGATTGCGTAAAATGCATTTTTACCTTGAATAAAATGCTATAAAGTGAAGTTCCATCGACAGCCAGTTACTGCGACCGGCCCACAACGAATACCAGTGTTTTCGCAAACAAAACGCATCGCGTTATTCACACTGCACACACCACGCACAATATTTCCAGTTTCTTCGTCTGTAAAGGTCAACCAATATTGTCAATGCCTTTCAACGCACACTACACGCCGCAGTCAACACTGCACATTTTTGAAGACGATGCCGCTGTTCATGTCACTGGCCGCCACGTGTGTTTACTTATCCAAGATAAACAGCCAGCCAGCGTGTCAAATATTTCATCACTCACTTTACCACACACTTTGATGTTCTGTGACACATAGCACAGCTAATGTTGCCACTGGGAGATTAATATTAAGCTTTTAAAAAGAAAAAAACTTGCCCCAAGCACCGAGTGACTGCCACTCCCGCACCAGCGGGAGTGGCAGTCGAAATACGCGAAAGATACTTATCAAAATGCTCAGCGAACACCACCTAGATACATTAAAAAGTGACAGTTTATCCACGGGTTGAATGATGCAGACTGGGGCGAAGCTGCATCCACACGCCGCTGCCGGACCGCTTAGGCCTCTCGTTGTCGCACTGCAAGGTCCTTGCGGCGCGCTTTTGCCTCACGGGTCCGCTTCTGCCTCGCGCGCCCGCACGTCGGGGTCCCTTCTACGAGCGCGAGCCGCTTCCGCCCTGCACGCACGCCGCTCAGCAGTCTTGTTCATCCTCCGTCGCTGAGCTCCTGAACGCGTGCGTGCGTCATAACGGTGCTTTTATTATACTATAGAGCGCCCCTAGGCGCATGGCGCTGCTGAAGAACACGCGATCGTTCCTCTCCTACGTGTGATGTCAATCCTTCTTTTCTACAATTAACGCCCTCTATGTCGTACCATTTGCATTTTCATCGCATAGTACAAGTGCCGCCCTCTATGGCTGGTTGAAGAACTAACGAGGGGCAGTTACCCACAACGGGGGCGCACAAGCAACACCATAAGGAACTTCGCCCCTAAAACATGACCTATGTATCACAGCAAGCCACGTCACACCTGATATCTTTGTAGCTGCACAGCCTGACGGGTCATTGGTTGTCTCTGTGCACGTTGTTGTTGAAGAGCTGAAAACACTTGGTATGAATTCTTGTGCTGCACGTTTCATATTCATGTTTGCAAGTTTTATTATTCACTGAATGATACGCTGTCAAGTATTCAATCTGTGGATGTTGTCAGAATCTCCATTTGGTGAAAAACTTGAGAGCTCAATGTCCGTGAAAAAAATGCATCATTGGTCTCAAAGAAAGCTCGAGCGCTACCCGTGATGTCCTCGTACCACTTCCATCTCACCAGATGGTGGCCGGATGTCTTAAACAGATGGCTTTTTCGTGCACAGCGTTGCATCTTCAATGCTGCCTAAGAAACACTGCGATCTTTAGAACTACGTTTCTATGTATTTTCTAGTAAAGGTACACACAGTCTAATACTGGCGCATCGATATTGCACCTATGATATGCGTAATATTCACTTTTTGATTCACAATATTCACAAGTGTGAACACAGACACCAGTTCAAGATGGCTGAACGTTCAGCAAGAACTTAAACTTTCACCCGGTGGCTGATTCGTGTGACCAACAGAAAGACAAACAACAAGACAATCAAAGCAGAACTTCTGCGTTAAAGTATCCAAAAAACGCTATTTTTAGTAAAATGAGGGCGAGGGGGTTAAAAATAACATAAAATCCTGGTTGTGGGCCCTCCATGAGAGGAGAACAAAACTGGTGCCTGGAATTAATGCAGAAAGAAGTGAGCAGGGAAGCGTGTAGGGTGACAGCCAGTAACGATCCCCTGAAACCTTCACCGTGGCTCGGTGAATATCAATTAAAGCTAAACTAGTTTGCCAAGGTTTGCACTGTACTAAACGGCTGCAAAGCCAGTATACGACGCCTACGTATCGCAGTGTAGTCGTTGCCGTCACGGCTTGCATTCTTAACCATTCGCAAGTCAGTGAGCAACTGACGCGTCCGGTTGCGCTTAACGCTGTACGCATGCATCAGTCCCTCTCTTTTAGCTCACATTTCTTGAATGCGTGATGTTGTTCTTTGAAAATGCGTTTAAACGTTGCTCATGCGTTCTCGGCATGTACAAAGTACACGTCATTTTTCAGTAAGGCGAAAGCCTTAGTTTCCTCAGGAAGCGCGAAAATCGACCATCGTCGTTGGTGCAATTGAAGAACAGTGAACAGTGCTTAAGACAATTTGAAAAGAGTCACGTCACCTAGTGACCTGGTTTTACTTCCCTAATTTGTGGTTGTTGGTTATTGTTGAGTCTATAGGGCAACAATTATTTCTCTGCCAGCATTTATCGCTTTCGTCCGGTAGCAATTATTGGTAATCGGTGGCTTGAGATATCGGTTTCTGGCATCAGCGGTGTCACGAAAGATTGGCGCATCACTGTGTAATGCAACCGACGAATACGTTCTCGAAATTTAGTTAAATCTTCACTATTTGCATTATTGGAAATAAAAGAAGTTTTTAATGTTTCCCGTTCCTTCCTTACGATGCATTCGTATAAGATTTCAGTATTGCGATCTACATATCCGAGAGGAAGTTATTCTCTATTTCTCCCCCCCCCCCCTTCTTGCTATTTGCATTTTTTAAATACAGATGTTCCCTCCGAGGCGCCAAGGCAAATATAGGTTGGGTCGTTTTCCAGCTTCTAGTAGCGCAGATACGGGCGCAGTAATTGCACACTTGGCCGGCGTTGCACGTTACGGCTTGATAGATTTCGACCAACAGCGAGCAATCCGCGTTACACATCCCCAACGCCCGCTCGGCTGCGACGGCGGGCGGGAAGAGACGGCTGCCGCTGAAGCCAATTAGGGCCCCCACGCAGCACCGTCCGCGCTCGTTCCACGCAACGGCGCAAGTGTACACATCACTGCAGAGCGCTCACGAGTGCGCGCACACGCAGAGCCCGAAAGAGCGGCCGCGAAGCGGGAGCCCTGCGAGTCATTTCCTGCACGCCGGGCCGCTTGCTGGCGGCGTCGCGGTGCCGAGATCCCGGTCGGTTGCTGCTCGCGCTTCAGCCGGGACTGCGAGCAGCACCGCGTGGAGGCGAAGTGTCTTCGGAGCACATGCACGTTGCCGGCCGCTAGCGGTGTTCGCCGCGGCCTCTTTATTCTTGTGTGATTCTATTGTCACCGTCTATTCCGCCTCGCTAGCAACGCAGAGCCCGCAAAAGTGCCATGCTTCAGATTGGCACAGCTTCGCCCCGGTCGTCTAGAAGCTGCTGACCCGTGCCTCATGGGATCAAATCACGGTCGCATTTTCGATGGAGGCGGAAATGCTGTAAACCCGTGTTCTCAGATTTTGGTCACGTTAAAGAACCCTAGAGGGTAGAAATTTCCGGAGCCCTCTACTACGGCGTCTCTCATATTCATATGGTAATTTGGGGGCGTTAAACCCTACATATCAATTAAATCAATCATCAAATCAATCAACTTGGCACAGAACTCTGCAAGTATCACTGAAAAAGCTGCATCGATGAAGCCGACATGGCATGATTAGCACCCGTGTTTTCCTGCGCCGCTTAGTGCAACGAGGAGTTCGCGTGAGGCCGCAGTAAATGTTGCCTTGCAGAAAACTATACACATTGATTTTAGGCCTCGCCTTCACAGATGATGCATTTGTTTGTGCGCGCGTGTGTGTGTTTGTGTGTGCGTGTTGTGCCCGTGCTTGTGTTATAGATAGATAGATAGATAGATAGATAGATAGATAGATAGATAGATAGATAGATAGATAGATAGATACATAGATAGATAGATAGATAGATAGATAGATAGATAGATAGATAGATAGATAGATAGATAGATAGATAGATAGATAGATAGATAGATAGATAGATAGATAGATAGATAGATCTATGGAAATTGTGCAGCGTAGCAGTTCTAGTCACGCTGCCTTGCGTAGTTTCGAAATGTAACTTTGGTCATTACACTCCTAAGAGTCCCTGGGTTGTTATGGGCGCACTGCAATATTCTATGAAGCTGCTACTGCACAACGGATAATTGGCTATTAGAACCCGGGAAGGCTTACAGGCACGTTCGTGTGCGGAAGAGTCTAGGGTTGCTGGGGCGTACTGCACTATATAACTTGAAGTCGACTGATCTCGCTCCACGGTTGGTACTACTGCTCAAAGATGGCGCCGAGTGGAAGCCTAGGCTTCCCCTCCGGTGTTGTGCATGCATCCACGCGATCAGCACACGCACATAGTGGCCGCCCCCGCGCAGAGTAAGAGGCAGGCTGCCAGCCCAGTTCGGGCTTCCCTAGGTCGGCGGCAGGGGGCGCCCGCGGGGCGCTTCGCACCGCGTCCCCCTTCTCGCCGCTGCAGCCGCAACGTACCTGCGCTCGGGGCGTTCATTGATCCTCATCAAGGCGTTCCCTTTTTCCCCTCACTCCTTTCCCTTTGTATCTCCCCCCTCTCGCTCTTTTCACGTGGTAAAACCCAAGGCACTCCTCCCCTCCGGTCACGCAACTCCCGGGCCGAGGCTTCTGAATTTGCCACCTCTGATGGTCGTGCTCATTGGTAAAAGCCTACCATTTGGAGCTTCGGATAAGACACGAACGACGTGTCACGCTTTGTGTTTTATTTTCCTTTTTCTGCTAGGTCTTCGCATATACCCCTGTGCTCACAATGTTCTTTTTTTATTGCGATAGCAATTATATAGACACTCTCGGCTTACCTTCGCTGCCGGCGTTGGCGTCGACGTCGGCGTCATGCACCGTAATATGTACGTATCTATATATATGCAAACTCAAGAAAGAAAAAAATCTCAGGGGAAAAAATTCAGCACGCATAATCGAACGTGGGAGCTCTGCGACGTGAACGCGAGGCGTTAACCACTGAGTCACCGAAGGGTAGCTCCTTTAACGTGCAAAACGGCAAGCTATTCATATCTACCACTTACCGCTGTTGGCGGGCATCTCGGGGGGGGGGGGGACTATCGTGTTTTCGGCATTATCAGCAAGATGGCGCAGTGAGTGCCCGGCGGCTCTCATCTTTCAAGCATACTTTGTTTGGCCCGCATAGAAAATAAGGGGGTGTGCGCTTGATCACGCGCCCTTATCTCTCAGTGAGCGGAATCGTACGTCTTGGCTAGCCTTTGGGTTTCGTCGGAACGATTTTGTCGTAGTTACCGGGTGCACAAAGGTCTCTGCAATCGCTGCACAGCCTCCGTTTGCGAAAAGGGCGCGCTTTTCCGACACAGCGAAGTAATAACTGAGACGCTTATTCGCGTTCATCTGTATCCGTAAGTACGTTTCGTGCGTCATTTGTGCGTGAGAAACGCGAGGCACATTTCGGTCTGCTTGCCATTCTGCGCGTAATCTTTCAATTTGTTTCTATCGCGTTCCTTGCTTCGCGTTTGCGGTATAGCTGTGACTTTTTTTATGTACCGTGCTCGGTTTGAGCTTTATCCGCAGCATTATATTGGCGGAATTATAAGTGTGTTGATAGAACCATGGGCAATGGGTGACCTATGTTTGCAAACAAACGCCGCATATTGTGTTCATTACACTATAGACGTATAATGATACAACACTGACCTGTCAAACGCATTCACTCATCATAAAGGATTTTAAATGAGTAAAAACAGACGAGCAACAACAGCTCCAGATGAAGTGAGCAGTTGTTCGCTTAGTTATTTTTTTTTCGCACAAGGCGCGCTAAACAGGACTGTGAAACCTTGCATGTAATTTAAATATTTGAATAAAAAATCTTAAGGAAAATGGAAAAAATTAGAGGGCCTCTAGGTCAGGGAGATAGGGCAATCAAGCGAGGTATCTTCAATAATTTGGTCTGTTCTTTTTTTTACCTGCTTTATTCATCTCATCAGGCAAAAATCTTTTTTCTTGCTTTTATGTTTTCCTGGCAACTATTCTTCACCAACAAAAACTGCGACACGTGCTGTCACTCGGCTCACGATGCGCCATTATGCACGGGCACCTCATTATATGCCTTTCACCGCCATATACAGAAAGTTTAGCAAATTAACTGTCTGTTTTTTTGTTTTCTGTACCTTCTGTATCGTGCGCCAGAGCAAACTAAAACACTAGAATGAACGTGAAGCGTGTATAAATAGCTCACAAATTCGACATTTTAACCTGGGACCGAATTGACAGAGCTTTTTGTACATAAGTGCTCAGCCGCAATAACAAGTCAAAAGTGCGGCATCAAGAATGGCTAAACTTTTCTTTTGGGAGTAATTCTAGAGTAACACATTTTTTTGTTTAGTAATACGAGCCTCACCTTCGAGGACGAATCATCACAGTACCTTTGTAGTTTTGCTGTGCCTTTTTTTACGTTGTTCAGTGCAAGATCACGTTTGCTTAGGAAAAGTGCTCAATTTTAACAAAAAATATTGCTTGGTGTATTGGTCACCATCGCCGACAACGTAACAATACTCCTAGTCGTAGGCGGGTTGCGAGGTTTGGCTACATTCCGCAAATTTAGCTACTTTTGTAAGGCTGGTGGTCGCAAGAAAAAAAAACTTTGCTACTTAGCTATATTTGGCTTTTTTCTCACATCGGTGTTTTTAACTGAATTGTAAATATCTGGTGATGCGCAGCTACTGCAGTTCGAGTATGCGGCGTCAAACAAGGCGGCGAAAACCCATTTTCAGCGCTCAAAATTTAATTTCGTCCTTGCATTCCACGACAAAAATGAATGTTAGGGGTCTATATGGAAAAACAGCCGAATTCAAGCCCATCTTAAATAAAACGTATTTATGAAGGGGACTCTTGAACCTTAATTGCATAAGAAGAGCACATTCGAAGACGAAGAAAAAAAGCTTAGTTTCACACAAAAAAAGTCACAGCATTGCCGCAAAAGCGAAGCCATGAACTCGATAGCAACGAATGGGAGGTTACGCGCAGAGTCGCGAGCAGATCGAAACGTGCCCCGCGTTTCTCACGCACAAATAACGCGCGAAACGTACTCGCAGGTACAGATGAACGCGAATAAGCGTCTCAGTTGTTACTTCACTGTGTCTGAAAAGCGCGCTCTTTTCGCGTTTTTAGACTGTGCAACGCTTGCAGTGACCTTTCTGCGCCCGGTAACTACAACAGAATTGTTCCACAGGAAAGCCAAGACGTACGATCCTCCCAACCGCAAGATAAAGGCGCGCACGCGAGCGTCTACCTTCTCTCTGCGGAGCAAAGTACGCATGGGTGATAAGAGTGCGTATCTCCGCGCGCTCATTGCGCCCTCTTCTGGTGATGCTGAAAACGCGATAGCCCCACTCCCCTCCTTTCTGAGACGCCAATCACGAGCGGTAAGCGGTAGATATGAATAACTTTCCATTTGAACGTTGAAGGACGTCCTTCTTTGTGGCTGAGTGATTTACGTTTCGCCTTCACGACTCAGAAATTGCCTGACGATAGTTACAGCGCGAGAACAAAAGACGACACAGAGACAAGAAGGACACGAAAGACACGTGTCTTTCGTGTCCTTCCTTCTTGTCTCTGTGTGGTCGTTTTGTTCTCGCGCTACAAATATCGTCATGCCATACCAACTAGCCCAAGCTGCCACACTTCAGAAATTGCGGTCGATTCCGCGTGCCGGAGGCTTTTTTAGGATTTTCTACTTGCGTTTGCATATATATATATATATATATATATATATATATATATATATATATATATATATATATTTATTTACGTATACATATACGGTGAGTGACGGCGACGCCCACGTCGACGTCGAAGCCGGCGGAAAAATCCAGCTGAAAGTGTCCATATAACTGCTATCGCAATAAAAAAGTCTGCTTGCATGTGCCCCCCGAGAACACTTCCCGCACTCCCCGTAGTTTGAGCGCACTCATTCCTTACTCATTTCTATGGTCACTACGCGGCTGTTGCCTTCAAATCTTTAGAGAACCCGCCGCGGTGTTTTATAGTGGCTAACACACTCTGCTACTGAATCGTAAGTCGCGATCGAATCTCTGCCACAGCAGCCACATTTTCGATGGAGGCGAAAATGCTTGAAGCCCGTGTGCTTGGGTTTAGGTACACGTTGAAGAACCCCAGGCGGTCGAAATTTCCGGAATCCTCCACAAGGAGGTATTTCACAATCATATAGTGGTTTTGGGATGTTAAACTTCAAACAATAGTATCATATTTGGTCTTTTAGAGAAAAGTCATGCCAAAAACGTTAAGAATGCCAATTTTTCGTCAGGGTGAGAAACTTCGTCGTCTACATGACATTGTCGCTAATGTCGATCATTTATGCTTCTCTCTCAGAAATTTCGTTTGGTAAATGTTCAGGCTGTACTGATCTAACATCTTTCAAAAATGATTCTGCAATCACTCATTTAAATAAAAACCTCGCACTTGTTTTTGCACATGCAGATACTTTTAGGTAAAATTGGCCACTTTCTTACTTCTTTTTCTTAATCTCTGGATATTTTATTCTTTTCAACTTGGCAACCTTGGGCAGCTAAATTTTTCATGTTTCATTATAAAATGCAATATAAAAATGTTAGGGTAAATATAGGTGGTAGAGACGCATATACTCGAACCCTGCTGTAAAGCATACAAATGGATCACGAGATAACACGCTCGACTACATGGCGCTTTGTTGCTGCACATAGGCATGGGTTCCCAACACACAGTGTTCGTGAGCACTCTCAGCAGATTTATGTGCATATTTCTCGGTAATCATGGCACAGTTGCATGTAAGCGACTGAAAAGGGATGTCATGTCTCTTTGTCGTATTCCTTTAAGGGTAGCAATAGCGGGGCCGATTCTAAGGGCTTACGTATCGGCTCCTGGAAGGTGCCATGAAAGCATGGACAATAGAAATAAACCCCGCAACACTTTTTTAAGTAATCGGTACAGGATTCACTTAAAAGAGCTCATTGCCTAAAAAATCAAGTGCTGAAGAACCTTTTAGAATTCGTAAAGCACAAGCAGAGTTACAGGAATTTCTCTCACGCTTGAAGCACTTTTTACTTTTGTACTAGGGAACACGCTGACAACTATGCCGTCAGTGGGATGACAAGGAGTAAAAAGATAACTATTTTTTGTCTTATTGTGTTTTCCTGTAGGTAAAGATTGTAATCCATGCGGAATATCTTAGTTTGGGCGTGTGCATGAGAAAGTATCTTACCTATTTGAAATAGTCCTCCACTACCTCTGTACATGTCAGCCTTCATTTACCTGCTTAAGATGTGCTTGTGGGCTAGTTGGTTGGTCATATTTACGATATATGGTAGCCCCCTTTTTGTCCTTTTGTGTCGTCTTTTTCGCATTTCGTGTTTGTGTCGTATTCCGGTGTGCGGTGCCGCTGATAGTAATTTTTTAACTTATTTATATTTCCACTTGGTGTTATTGCACTGTATCTGTATTCAACGGTGTAATATTCTGAGCCCTACTACCGCTATTTTTGCTACATATTTTGTCTACTAAACATAGCCGGGGCCATAATTTTGGCGTGAAATTCTCATTCATCGTCCGCCTCGGTGGAGCAGTACTATGTCTGAGGTGCCCGGCTGCTAGGTGGCGGGTTCGGTCCCGGCCATGGCGGTTGCATTTCAGTGAAGGTGAAATCCTAGATGTGCGATGTCAGGGCACGTTAAAGAACATCAGATTATGAAAACTACCGGCACCCTAAACTATATACGGTGTCTCTCATAATCATATCATGGCTTCGGAACGTAAAATCCCAGATATTATTACCATTTTAACCTCTCATTCATCCTTTCAATAGCAAAAAGAATACTTTCCTTCATCAAAGCGTCCCATGACCTTGAGCACATTCTTTTCTATTTTTTTTGTCTTCGACCTCGCTGCTTCTTTTCGCTGTGATTACGGGAGTGCGCGTGGGCACTGGGACACGGCGGTCACGGTAACTATAGGCACTTCACGATGCCCAAATCAGCTTACGGCTATGAACCTACGCGTATGGTGCAATTATATGATTATATGGCATTATTTGTAGAGAGACGAGGGAGCGATTTCTATCTGACTTTGAAAGTAATTGTAAATGCCACAAGTGCAGCGCTATAATGTTTGTCTCGCGTGTTCTCAGCTCCTCGGCTATCTATCGGCAGCATTTACTGACCGTCTGCAAAAAGTGTTGCAGGGCCCCTTTAAGAATACGTGCGTTTGAAACTCTAACGAATGTCAGTTGTGATCTAAAGACCGAGTAAGAGCAGGAGTTGCAAACAAAAATCAAAATATATTCTCAGTAACAGCAGTACAAACATCTCACATGCACACATGTCCATTAGGTTGGTTAAATAACTGCTCAGATGGTTTTAACAATAATGGGGAAACTATTCATATAATACAGCCCAAGATATGCGGCCCTCGAGAATAAGCAACACCACTTTCATACTCAGAGTACCAGCATACTCAGTGAATTTGTCATGTCCAGGCGACAGTGTCTTTTCCTAGTGCTGCTCGAAGATTTCTCTTCTGGAAATGCGCACGTCTATGAGTCACCGTGGACTGTAGCGCTGACCAAGAAGGCCTTTTCGGCAGTCGGCCATTACATGTATCTTCTCGGCATCCCTGTCTGAGAGGCTTCTTTCACTCTTCCACAAAACTTCGTCACTGACCTCACGGTGTCCTCTCAGTACTTCATACGAGCGACTAGTGAAACACCTTAACATAACACTTCACCGACTCCTCATACTCCCGTCTCCGCGCGCATGTATGAAGGTACGCCTGAGTTCAAGAGCCTTTGACATGAATCATCTAGCGCTCAGATTTGGGAGCACGTTAGGAGGCCCACGTGGTCGAAGTTTCCGGAGCCCTCCACTACGGCATCTCTCATATTTACATGGTGGTTTGGGGATTTTAAACCCCACATATCATCAACGACATGAATCATCTGCTCACAGCGTGCTGGAGGCTTAGGAAGGACGGAGAAATTTCTCTGATGTACATCGGGTGCTGGCGAGCGTGTTTATGGTGGCTGTCTTTGGTCTTAAATTTCTCCAGGCCTTCAATGGTGTGTATTGCAATGTTGGCGGCTATCTTCCGTGGCATGAGAGATTGTGTGCGCTGTGGACAGGTGGTCGTTGTTCGCGTCATTTGTCTCGGCACGCGTTCGGTACGCGCTCTCATTTGATGGCCTTGAATGGGGTTGCGCATGCTTGGCATGCGTGCTGCCTCCTTCGATAAGAATGTCAAATCCACTGTTTCGAATGCACAGCATACTTTCAAAGGATAGCTGCAAGTGTCCACTATGCACAATTAGCTCTCCCCGACTTTGGATTTTCTAGCTAGCAGCCCTCTCCTTTCTCAAACAAGACTGCTGCAGCGAGCGAAGTCATTTTAGTGTGGTTTATAGCTTTCATGCAAAGTATGCGGTGAAAGCACAACCTGTACAAACTTCCCCCTTGAAAAGATAAGCTTGGGAGTAACGGCAACCACGCCACAGTGCAAGGGTACACATCCCAACTCCTGCGAAATGCGAGTGGGGCGACGACCTTCAAAGCGTGCCCTGTGCGGGTGATAGTTATAAACCTATGCCACGCTGAAGCGCTCCAGAACTCTTCTGCATACCACCTCCGGTAAATGGTGCACATAAATAGCTCTACGTTAGCGTGCTGTAGCTAATATGCTGCACGGCGGGGTTGTTTCACGCGTCACGTTGCGGATGCAGTGGTCGCGGTTTCGAGTAAATATCAATAACCCACCAAAAATAGTTCGGAAAAAGACCTTTTGAAGCACGTGACCGTCGATCACTTTTACAGTGACTGCAAAAAGCCACAGAAAGTGTGTATAATTAGAACACCGTAAAAGAAGCTTGCGTGGTGATACGTGTAGCTCTGAATCCTGTGTTAAAAGTCGCACTACTGAGCCACCTGAGGAAGCGCCTGGCATGGGCACCCACTGCTTCCCATTCTTAGAGTTGACATAGCTCCATTTACTAAACAGTCAATGACGCCAGTGTTTGATGCAAGGATATGCGGTTTCCCTGGCACGTGCAAGATCTTCGGTTCATTGGACATGATTTGTGTGCTCACAGAAAATCAGTGAAGGCCCTACTGAACTTTTTGCGTGGCAGCGGCCTATTGTATAGACTGTAGCACCCCAGCTTCCCCCCCCCCTTTTTTTTCGCGCGCGTCTATTTCCCTCTTCGCTTTCTTTCCAATCTTTCTTCCCCATTCCCCCTTCCCCTAGTGCAGGGTAGCAAACCGGATGCTCCATTTTCTGGTTAACCTCCCTGCCTTTCCCTCATTTTATTCTCTCTCTCTCTCTCTTCGGTTCATTGGCAGACTCGGTGTGCGACGCACACGCTAGTCTTTGCTGCGATTTATTGACTTTCTGCATGTTGCCGCAGCTGCGATTCGTGTCCTCTGCAGCGAGTTCCATCGAGTGGATTTTGCCTTCAGATGTAGCGACGAAGACACTCTGGAATCACCACTGCGAGGAGCAGTCATGAGTCTGGCGCGACCGGAACGTCTTCTGTCACACGGCGTGGTTGTAAGCCGCTCGTATCCGAAACATTTTAGCGATTTTTTTGCGATTACTTCTTGACTTTTTCTTGTTAATCATAATATTGCACACTTTGCACGTTTACTGTAGCCCGGTATTGAGCATTGATATCCTTGGTTTAGAACTGTATTGTCTATTTTATTTTGAGCGTCATCACGCCGCGAGAGAGCTATGGAGTGACGGCAAGTCAACGCACTTAAAAACCACCAGGCATAGCAAACTGACCTTGACTTCTGAACCGCTTTAGCCTGGCTTCGCGTCTCGGTGGATGACACCTCAACCATTCCGGGAAGAAAGGAATGTATGTGCGCGTGAGAACTGACTATTCTGTAATACAATTTACAAGCTCATGGCACCTGTGAAGTGCCCACTGCGCCATACTTATTCCTTTTGCAATGGGAGAACTGCACACTACACCTCCCTGGGAAAAGTACCCACGACTATTCGGAAGTGCAGGTATAGGTAGGCAGGCAAGCAAAGAACGCTTTTTTAATCCGGAGATGACGCAAGTCACGAGTTGTGGCGCTTGGTGCAATTTATTTTAAATTATATGCATGAAGCATTCTCTTCCCACAATATGACATGTAGTTTTTATAGGGCTAAGTTTCGAAACGATCGCAAGCACGGGCATGGTTCTGCGTTATAGCGTCTGCTTTCTACGCTAAAGTCTTGAGTTCAACTCCCACTCGAGCCGAACGTGTTTAGTATTTATTTTGATTCATTTCTATTTTGCAATTCCAGAAAGTGGTGATTTTTCGCTCACAACCAACGCTGCAGACGCTGACGCTCACGCCGTCATAAGAATTTCAGTGAAACGAGATCTTTACTGCTATTGCGTTTAAAAGTTTTGTGACGTTAGCGGATTCCGACAATGGCTTCACATTACCTGCTTTGCACGGATACGAAGAAAAGCAGCATTCTCGGGAACGCAGTATAGTTCTTCTTTAATGCTAAACCATCCAGCATATCGGAAACTACGCGCTCCATGTTGCACGAGACAAGTATTTGAGCCTCTGTTTAGATATGTTTTTTTTTCTCATGTCTCATCCAATTTTCCACAATCTTTTCCTCGAATTGAAACTTTTCTCGCCTCTTCGTGCGATCCAAAGTCATTTCAGCAAGCGCTGCCAGTGTTACTTGGTGTGCTTTTTTTTCTTTGAGACGCCTGCTCCGTTTGTATACAAGCGGAGCTCAGAAGAAAACCTTCGGCAAATACGTCTGAAGCAACATATAAAGCACCCAAAGTGGTGGCAGTGAAGTGGGTTTTTCGCTCAGTGGTCGATCGATTTTCATGCTCTCTTTTTGAGCTTCGATGACGGGTGCTGCCTTTCTGTAGATGTTTTTTATTATTTTTATTTAGGAGCCACGCCGTCTACCTAACTGCTAGCTTGGAATTTAGAGACACTCCCGTCAGCAAACTGGAACTGTACTTTATCAAAAGACTAGAAAAATTGCAAACTTCCGTATGAAAACGTTGTATCGAAGAACGTTGTACCCCCTTTTTCCTGCTGTTATAATTTCAGGAAAGTGGAAGGGGGGGGGGGAGTGAAGAGAAAGAACCACGCCGTTACTCTCGTTGTGTGGTAATGCAGCATACAAGCTTTGTATTCCACCGTTTAAGGATTGACGCACGAGAAACACCTCGACTTCGTTGCGGCATCTCTGAAATTGCTGCACATTTTCTCGGGATATGTAAATCATGCTTATACGTTAATCATTTCCTGATGAGTTCATCGTGATCTTGCTGTGATAGCATTTATATGGATTTTCGCCGTTAGCGTTGCTGTTTGTAGGCACCGTAATTGATTCATTGATTCATTGATTGATTGATTGATTGATTGATTGATTGATTTTGGGGGTTTAACGTCGCAAAACCACCATATGAATATAAGAGACGCTGTAGTGGAGTGCTCCGGAAATTTCGACCACGTGGACTTCTTTAACGTGCACCCAAAGCTAAACACACGGGCCTACAACATTTCCGCCTCCATCGGAAGTGCAGCCGCCACAGCCGGGATTCGAGCCCGCGACCTGCGGGTCAGGAGCCGAGTACCTTAGTCATTGGACCGCTGCGGCGGGGCGAGGCGCCATAATGCCCCCCGCCCATATATATATATATATATATATATATATATATATATATATATATATATATATATTCAAATAGATCCTCCGCGAGAATGGTAACGACGGAAGCGTTTATTTCTACAATTTCAACCAGAGTCAGTCCGTCAAGAATGATGGTACATGCTGTCCGCACTCCCATTCATAACATTTTGCGCAAAAATCAGAGCAAAACAACGTCAAAGACAAAAAAGTAAAAACAATTAGAAATAAAATGAAAAAATTTACAGCTTCGCAGCAAAGGCAGCAATGAACGCGATAGCAACAAATTGGAAGGTCACGCGCAAGATGGCAAGCAGATTGAAACGTGCCCCGCCTTTTTCACGCACAAATGACGCATGAGACGTAGTCACAGGTAGAGACAGAGGCGAATAAGCGTCTCACTTTTTACTTCACTGTGTCTGAAAAGTGCGCGCTTTTTGCAAACGGAGACTGCAATGATTGCAGTGAACTTTGTGCGCCCGGTAACTACTAGAGAATCGTTCCAGGTGAAGCCTGAGGCCAGCCGAGACGTACGATTCTCCCCACCGTGAGATAAGAGCGCGCGAGGGAGCGTCGCCCCCTTTCTCTAAGCGGGACAAAGTACGCGAGGGAGATTAGAGCATGCGCCGCCGCGCGATGTTGCGATGCGCGCCCATTGCGCCATCTTGCTGGTAATGCTTAAAACACGATAATTTCCCCCGAAATGCCCGTCAGCAGGTAAGTTGAAGATATATATATATCTTGACGTGTAAATATTCAAGGAGGTACCGTTTGGTAGCTCGGTGGTTAATGTCTCGCATTCATGACGCGGAGGTCCTACGTTCGATTCCGCACACCGGAGTCTTTTTTCTATTTTTTTCTTTCTTGCGTTTTCATATATATATATATATATATATATATATATATATATATATATATATATATATATATATAGATACGTATAGTTATACCGTGCATGACGCCGACACCGGCGGCGAAATCCAGCCGAGAGTGTTCATATTCTTGCTAGCGCAATAAAAAAAGAATGGAGAAAAGTATTTTTTGACGCGTGGTATATGGAACTAAGACAAGGAGAGCAGAAAGGTGGGTCTTAAAATTAATATGCAGAAAACGAAAGTAATGTACAACAACCTCGGAAAGGAGCAGCGCTTCGAGATAGGTAATAGTGCACTTGAAGTTGTAAAAGACTATGTCTACTTAGGGCAGGTAATAACCGCAGAGCCGAACCACGAGATTGAAGTAATTAGAAGAATCAGAATGGGGTGGAGCACATTCGGCAAGCACTCTCAAATTATGACAGGTAGATTGCCACAATCCCTCAAGAAAAAGGTATATAACAGCTGTATCTTGCCGGTACTTAGCTACGGAGCAGAAACCTGGAGGCTTACAAATAGGGTTCAGCTTAAATTGAGGACGACGCAGCGAGCAATGGGAAGAAAAATGGTAGGTGTAACCTTAAGAGACAAGAAGAGAGCAGAGTGGATTAGGGGACAAACGGGGGTTAAGGATATCATAGTTGAAATAAAGAAGAGGAAATGGACATGGGCCGGGCATGTAGCGCGTAGACAGGATAACCGCTGGTCATTAAGGGTAACTAACTGGATTCGCAGAGAAGGGAAGCGGGTTAGGGGGAGACAAAAGGTTAGGGGGGCAGATGAGATTAAGAAGTTTGCGGGTATAAACTGGCAGCAGCAAGCACAGGACCGGGTTAACTGGCGGAACATGGGAGAGGCCTTTGTCCTGCAGTGGACGTTGTCAGGCTGATGATGATGATGATGATGGAACTCATTCCGTACTGTGGGCAAGCTATTTAAACCCTGCCATGTACCGCTGGAAGTTTGACGATTTCGGGGGAGGGGGAGGGGGGTTATCAGCGTGTTCTAAACTTTTCCAGTGAAATGGCGAGAAAGGTGTGCTCGGCGCCCCACTCGAGTACATTGCCCGGCGTTGCATGCCCCCCACACCCCTGTGCGCGCGGGTGGGCTTATCTCGCAGTGGTGGTGAATTGTATGTATTTACGTACGTCTTGGGTTTTCACCAGAACTATTGCGTTGAATGACACTTCTTTCGCTGTAGTTTCTTTATTAAAAAAAGTTGCCCGCAGCTTCCCTCGGGGGAACACTGAGGAGGATGCGGAGCATATAATTGGTTAACGGGGTGTTAAATTGCCACTTACTTGGGTCGATGGCTAAATTGGTTAACGTGGTTGTAGGAGGGGGTGTTAAATGAGTGAACACGTACACACGTATGCGAAAGGGCGGCGCTGGTCGAAGGGACGTCGATCATTGTGTTTGTGGATTCGTTGGAATTCATTTCACCGCGACCTTGGACGTCGACGCGCCGTACAAACCAACCGACGAGCGGCAACTGAGCGAGCGAGCGCCGACCTTGAGTATATATACAGCGCGACGGCGCATGCACTGTCAGCTGTCGAATGTTCGAGAAGGGGGAGAAGCGCAACGGCGCATGCGCGCGCGTCAGCTGCCGATGTTCTCGAAGCGCGACGGCGCATGCGCGCGCGTCAGCTGCCGATGTTCTCGAAGTGTGACGGCGCATGCGCGCTACATTATACAGCTAGCGAATGTTCGTGAAGAGGAGAAGCGCACGCGGTGTGTAGAGGAGGAAGGGTGCACAGATGGTGGAGGAGTGAAGCGCGCGCGGTGTGTAGAGGAGGAAGGGATGCACAGATGGTGAAAGAAGGAGGAGGAAGCTTGCGGACGGCGCCGCACTACAAGCCTCGAGTATTAGATGCTCCGCATCTAAAAAAAAGAGCGCGCTTTTCAAACACAGCGAAGGAACAACTGTGACGCTTGTTCGCGCTCATCCTGTGTATACCTACGCGTATACCTTTCGTGCGTCCTTTGAGATCGAGCAGCGCGTTGAGTATTGAGCTGTGAACATTCTTAGCCCGCGCTCCTCCTGTGTGTGTTATTTTTGTGCGTTCTATCGCTTTGAGCAGCGCGCTGCACGCTTCTATCTGGTTTCCATACTTCGCGTGACATTCCAGTATGTTGTTATTGCATTTATTCCTTCGCCCTTGTGGTGAAACAATGGCTTTTTTTTTCATATATGTAATGTATGTAATCGGTACGGTTCTCCTTGCAGTATATACAGCGTAACGATTGCCTGATATTTGTTCGTACAAACTGTTTTCATTTAAGTTTTTTCGGTTTAGTCAATGTATATAGCTACACCTACCGAACCACTTTTGTGTTGATGCCGTGAAAGGGCAGCGCGAGTACGGATGATAAACACGGAGGCAGCTCGTTTAGGGGCTCGTTGAATGCATATTTCAGCGCCTATATATAAATGATTTTAGTTACTTAGGTCTTCGTAAACGTAGCCGTTCTGTAGTCTCATAAACGAGTGGTCGGAGGCGAGCAATAAGTATCTAAATTAACGACGCTGACGAAAAAAGGCGTTCTTACAGCAGTCTTGCGCTCGGCTGCTGCGCTGACATGTTGCTATCGAGCGAGCTCAGGCTGGTTGCGCACTCGTCTTGAACCAATATATATATATATATATATATATATATATATATATATATATATATATATATATATATATATATATATATATATATATACGAAACGTGAACACAAATTAACTTCACTCGTTGAACTAGCACAGAAGGGACATTTGTGAATATAGGTGTTAATAACGTGCAGGTACTGTGGTTATTAATACACGACTTTGGCATAACTTTGGCCGAATCGATCGTCTACTATTGGTTTGTCGATTAAGGACGGATAAATTGGCCATGGCTGAATAATTTTAGTGAATCATGGTTCCTTGACTAGCACAAAAGGATGAAGAAGAATACGTTTCGCGTTTCGGAGTAAGCTCCTAACTGAGTGCGATGGATGCTGTAGAATAATTACGAAAACGGCGACTTTCCACTACAGCACACCGCCAGAGTAGCAGCGGAATAAAATTGCACGTAATAAGGATTGCGTCTTTTGAAACAACCAGGGTAAACTTGCATCGGCAAAAGTGACAGAAGAGAATAGCCTTAGGTGTGGTGTCGCATTTGCTGCAACTGCAAAATATATACTGGGTGCTAATATATATGAGCAAGTTAAACTATGCGTCGCGCAAGAGTGTCATTAAATTTAGTGGGAATAAAGATTGCCTGTCACTCATTGTTGAAAGTAAGCTGACCATTTTTCAGTATTTGCTTTTTGTTGGTCTCGTTGACACAGTCTCAGAGATATGCCGGCAATCGCTGCTGGTTCTTTCATTTTCATTACCTCAACGTACCCGCACGCTGCTTGCAATCCAGCCACGTGGCGTTACTCGATAACGATCGTTAAGAGAGAAGGGAAGAACTTAACAAAATGATGCCTCGGAAATAGATTGCGAAACAGTGGCACGATCGATCAGCGGTTGTAAGCTAAGTGGTTTGTATGAACCCTCATCCCTCGAGATGCCTTGCGCCTTATTCATGTTGTCAGCGCAATACGAAACCTCAGCGCTCATTTTACGCATAATCAGTGTTTCAAGGGTTTAAACATTGTTCGTTTTGTAAGTCATATTTTAGTGGGCTCATGAAAGCAACGAAATGTGAATATTCTTGTAAACTTAGCTAGCTAGAGTAATATGGTTCGTAGCACTACAGGATGTCTAAAAATTAGTAAGCTTAATACATGATGCTGATACTACACACCGAAGTGAACAGCTTATCAGAAACGTTCCCAAGTTGGGGCCAATGTGCCTGCGCCGGCAATGAGCAATATCAATGCGTTTCTGAAGCATGACATTGGAAGTATGTATACTTTCCGGTAGTACATATTAAAAGGTTACCGTAATACTTTTTCAGCATGATCAGAAAAAGCTGCCGATCGGCCGTCCTGGCTCCTAGAACGCATGAGCCATACAATATAGCGAAGCATGCAGCCTGGAATTGACAATTATCAAGCCCAACTAGCGATCATTTTATCGACAAATGACTTCATGAACTCAAATGACGTACCTGTAAACCCGACGTCCAGGGCATTTGACTGATTTGTGCATCATGAGCTGCATAGTTATTGTTGCCACCGCGGGACCCCGTCATGGTCCTGCGCACACTGTCACGGTCATATACTGACCGCAAGTCCAGTGTTTTATTAAGAAAATAGAAAAAGGAGAACGCTCAAGGTAATGACGCGCGCTTAGGAACAGACGCATCTTTTTGCCCCCTTGTTATCGTCCTTCCTGCGTAGATCTCGGCGCGCTAGCTTGCACGAAAGGAGAAATAAAGCGCTTGAAGCACGCCATAAATCCCTGTATTTCGTTCCTTCGTCCCGAATTTTAAAAATGTTCGCGGTAGTCGGTTAATGAGGCAATAAGGTAATACAATCAAGCCATCATATGATCACTTAAAATTGTTTTAGGGCCCTTTAAAAGCCACCTCTGTCTATCTTTCAAAGTAAATGAATCTCAATACAGTTCTCTAGGCACGTTTCTTCGCGCGTTTCCGTCATTTGTGCCTAGTTACATGCTGGAGAGATACGGGCATATTTTTTTACAAATGAATCTTGTGGATCGCCTCGAGTCTCCCAACTGGCTCCAAACAATCATTGACAGCGTAGCTTGTGTGACGTCATTGGCAGCAAAGCGGCGAAATGGACTGAACCAAAGTGCCATTAAACCACCTGCCGTCCACAAGGCAGCGATCGCGTGTGTTGTTTGCCCAATGCTTCGTTGACCCTGCGTGCGAATTTCAGTTGGTTGTGGGCCTACGTAGGATTTGTGGCAGGTGGTGGTGCGTTGTGGTCGCCCGTGATTCACCCTCCCATTACCTGAACAGTGACAAATAAACACTCGGGACCAACGACTAACCTTCGTGTCGATATTTTTTACGAGTGTTTTACATTACAGTGCCCGTTTACAGCAGGCAAACTGTGCTTATACTGTACTGGCTCAAGAATGCACGTGCGTTAACATTTACCGTAATGTGCAGGGCGTGCGCATTACCAAACGGAAACACTTTTTATGACCTGACTGGTCCTAGCTCATTGTGCGAAAGGTGGCTCGTACTTGGCCCATATTAAATTATTTCTGCTCTGTCAACGTGATTTTAAATGCCTATATTCCCAAACTTATGTACTCCCCCCCCCCAGGGATATGAAGTAATCTTACTTAGTCTGGAAACTTCTCACAACTAGCATTTTACCAAATCAAGGCCCTACAAATTTCATCTGTGGACATCTGATGGTGCAATGCGCAATCAGGCCAGCAAATAATTAAGCAGGTGTGCCGTACTTCACCGAAAAGAATTGACAATATTAGTGGGTCTCCATGTGGGCCAGAATCAAAGCTGAGCTTTCTGACAGCTCCGAGGAGCTATCGGAAAACTGGCGAGACTGGCATGCCTTGCATGAATTCCGGTTTCTCAAAAATTCCACGTGACGTGAAGTTCGGTACTGCTCAGTCGGCTTTGGGTTTTGGTTTGGCGCTTTTTTGCTTATTTAAAGTTACCACCCAATTCGCCGAGTATTTTTGCTATCAGGCCTATGACAGGAGCGTCTCAGCAACATAAAATGTCATTAGTTTGAAGTGGCCACAAAATCACCGCAAGTGAATTTGGACAGCCAAAGCGACAGACGCATGCAGAACAGCTCTCCAACAAAATGTTATCAGAACTTGGCTGCAGTAGTACTTCACTATACGACTGGAGCAATGGAGTTGTTAGGTAGGGTTAATCTGTTAATTGACCTTTTTTTTTACCGCCACCGCTTTGCGGTAAGCGTGATCATGTGGATGCCCGATGAGCCGGGCCCCGAAAGTGCGGCATACTTAATTCGGAATATAGGTGGCCACAACCTGGTTCGTTCAAAGGGAGTTCTTGAGTCGTCGCCACCTTGTAAACGTACGCGAGTGCTAAAAATTGTCGTTTCTAAACCACTGTTACTTATACCAAGTACAAGATTTACGAACACACACACACACACACACACACACACACACACACACACACACACACACACACACGCGCGCGCGCGCGCGCGCGCGCGCAAGCACACACTTGGAACTTCGGGATAAATAAAGATCAACGAAACTTCTGTACAAAAGGATTATTTGAAATAGAGATTAAATATACGAAAATCAATTTGTAAGTCTGGTTTTAGGAAATTAGGCACAGGTAGCTACCCTGTCTACAGCCTGGCTTTAGCTATACTATACTAGATGCGAACGAGGGCAAAGAAAGACTTTGGTTAGTTAAGACATTTTTTCCCTACTTCATGCATGAAAACCGACTCAACGAGAGTTTACTGTATCCGCTTTTTACACTGCAATAGCTGCGGCTGGCGCTGTGCCCCCCGAAAATTCCGGTCACTTCATTTATCGTTTTGTGACGGCGAAGTGATAACCATGCTTTAAGTCCTCTTGGAGTAAGGAAAGTCTCTTTCTATGTTTTCGGATTAAAGGATTTCGCACTGGATTTACAAAAACATCTCATTTTCCTGCGTACGTCCTTCAAAAATATTAATTTGAAATATCTGGTGAAACAGGGAAAAAAAGTGTCAAAAGTATGCAGGCCACTCGCGAAGACTATTATTCGCCGCCCCTGCTTGCATTCTGCGTTGGTATAGACAAACCCGGAAGCTGCCCAAGATCTCAGTTTCTGCACAGCGAAGAGGCATCCCGCGTTTATTCAGCGCTTTGCCCCAAGGGGACATAGCACCCGTCCGGGAAAGACTGTTTGACCAAAACAACAATTCTCCGCCCTGTGATCCTGGTCGGGGGACCTGACTGGGCAGGCATATTCGGATTAAGACTCCGCCTCGATGTAATGGTGGCTATGGTTCTCAGCTTCCAACTCAAAGGTCGCGGATTCAATCACGGCCGTGGCGCTCGCATATCGACTGAGGCTAAATGGTCGAGGCTCGTGTACTATATATGATGTGTCATTGCACGTTAAAGAACGTTCAAGTAGCCTTGAGTAGTATTTCTCATGTAATGATTTCGCTGGTACAAAAACATAACGTACAATTCTTAAAACTACAATCCCGTCATGCAGACTGCCATGTGGTTTGCACATCATATGGGCACACATATTTATGAGGGCATTTAAATGAAGAAAAATGAGTGGATAGAGGACCGCATTTCATTTTCAGACAGATTCATATGAAGCAAACGTATTAAGAAGGTAAAGAAAGCATTGCCTGTGTTATACAAAATTTTTAAATGAGCTGTAGTGATGCTAAGTTAAGGAAAATGAATTTGAATAGTCCAAAAAACAGTTCGTCGCCATTGGCGACCGAAGCCGCAACGTTTGTTAATATCACATGCTTGTTGAGAAGGTTGTGGGCTCAGTTGCTACGGATCCTTGAAAACAATAATTACAAATTTATTCACGCCCCGCCGCGGTGGGTTAGTGGCAAAGGTACTCGACTGCTGGCCCGCAGGTTGTGGAAATTATTCCCGGCTGCGGCGGCTGCATTTTCGATGGAGGCGAGAATGTTTTAGGCCCACTTGCTCAGATTTGGGTGCAGGTTCATGAGCCCCAGCTGGTCGAAATTTTCGGACTGCTACACTACGGCGTATCTCGTAATAGTATGGTGGTTTTGGGACGTTAAAACCGACATATCAATCCAATTACAAGTTTATTGTATTATACTACTGAAAGCAGAGTCCAATAGTAAGCCAAAAAGTCATCAATGATGAAATGTTGCGCAACCTAAGCTAACACAAGAAATTGCTTTGGCATAGGCGAAGTTGTAAAAATGCTGCCGCATTCGAATGCAAAAACGATCTGCGCAATTCTTCATTGGACTGCGAAAAAACGAACGGCTGCACGGCGCTCTGTGAATTCCTGGACGACACAAAGAAAATACCGTGTGAATTAAGTACCCAGTATCAATAACTTGAATAACCACTAATTCGTCAATCATGCATTTTAATTATATGGATAAACTTCGTTGCAATGGGAAAAATTAGTTACAAAACCTACAGTCCCTAAAGTTATTCTATTTCTAACGATGTCAATTTTTTTCTGTTGCACGAGCCTTTTTTTTTTTGAATTCTCACTTGACAATAGCTGTCGGCCTCTTGAGGAATTTTCTTTAATGGGCAGACGTCTTTTGCCGAGGGCGAAGCAGTTGAGATACACACGAATTCCGATTACGCTATCGCGACCGACTCTTCAATGTGATGCTCAAACATTGTTTAATTTCTTTTTGCTTCTGTTCCGCATTCTTGTGCTTCATTTTGCTCGACACTCGCCATGGCAGGTGACACGTCGGTTCTCTGAAGACAAGAGTCTGCTGATAAGAGAGCCATTCAACAACCATGTCTAAAAAAGGGCGTAGCAATAACAAGAATCAAAGCCATGAACCTTGAGCCTGGTCAGCTCCAGGAGTTCCTGAACTTTGGCCCAATGTTCTCGAGCCTGACTATGCGCCCCACAGTGGGTGTAGTCAGGCTCGTGATTATGATGATGAAGATGATTGAATTCAAGTACACGTGTTTTTTTCTATCACCCTTATCATTTTAACAGACGTAAGCCAAGAATACTAAAGCATTTTCTAAAACTACCCAGTTTTGGAGAGTTCCCCTGCATGGTTGTGTGAGGCTCTACTGTGCTCTACTCTAGCATTTTGCCTAGCCGAAATGCCGCCGCCACGGCCTATATTCCATCCTACGACATTCGCCTAAGCAGTCGAGCATCTCACCCACTAGACCAGCATGACGGGCGGTTGGAGGTAAAAAATAGACGCCACTTGTATGATGCTAGAGGGAGAAAATGGTACGAATGAATGAATGGATGAATGAATGGATGAATGAATGAATGAATGAATGAATGAATGAATGAATGAATGAATGAATGAATCCTTATTCCTTTCTTTCATTCTCGCGCCTATATTGAAATATAGGCGCGAGAATGAAATTGAAGTTACCAATCGCGGGAAGCAATTATGCACCACTAATTAATCCAGGCAAGGATACATCATTTGTTTCGCAAAACTACAACCCTTGTAGGATGAAGAAAGGGGCGTCTTCCTTTCTTTATTCATTTTGTGCTTTTGTGTACGTTCTGTTAGTTTTATTCTACGCGTTGTTAGATGTCAAATAAAAATTTGGTAAACTGTAAGGAACAGCTTTACTCAGGTTTCGTTAACATTTCTGCCCAAAAAATTAAAGAGTTCGCCCAGAAATAAAACAACATGATTTTGTGCCTTCCCCTTTTTATTTTCTTTGCTCCATGTAAAGCCCGCAAAATATGAAAAAATAACGTCACTGCGTATTTGTGCACATGAATTGCAGAGTCGCCAAGTGTGTTTCCAAAGAGGGACGCCCGCATATTGCTCGCGAAGAAGCCAACGTGGGACTTTCAATAGCTTTCCCTCGCCGCCGGCCTGTCGCGCAGCGTTTCCCAGCCCGATCGTTTACCATCTCCGCAACGAAGTCGCTACCGTGGTAGCTATCTGGCCCGTGCGGGAAGCCGGAAATGTGCAAGCTCTCTGCGACTAGCTCGAAAGTTTTTGTTTATAGAAGGCGGCGGCGAGAACTGATGAATCCATACGCGTGAACGTGTGCGTAGAAATGATACTGTTTTGCATACTTGGCTAGCTTTCATCAGCGCCACATAAAGCTGAATATGCAGTTCACGTTCAATTAAGTGTCGTGACGAGTTAATTGATGCTTTTTACAGGTCGAGCCCCAATAGGCTGAGTTTGAGTATACGTTCAGAGTTTTACTTCCAAAGAGAACTGTTTATGGCTGCAGAAAAGCTGAGGGATTTTTATATAGGACCTCATCAGAAACGAATGAGAATAATAAATTGTTGCTACATTAAATTTTATCGTTATAATTGACATATGAACAAGGGTGGTCGACGGTGATTACGCAATGACATAATTTTCTGGTATACTAGTCGTGGTGTGGTACGTCGTAAAATAATTTACCGAGTAATGGGTTAGAAACGAACAGGAATGAGAAACAGGCATAGTGCTTATCTCACAACTAAATTTATGTCTGAAAAAAAAGAACATATATAGAAACTAATGAGTCATTGAAACTGATATATACGTTCTTTCTTTTTTAAAAATAAATTATTTGTGAATTTAGTGCTCTGTCCTTTTCTTTTTTTTGTCCGTTTCTAATCCGCTGCCCTGTAAATATTTCACGATTAACATCCCCCAACTAGTCCAACTGCAGCTTCTACTGCAGATCAAGTAACTGTACTGAAACGAGCAGCTGTGGCTGATACATTCCCTCTGCGTTCCAAGAACTCTTCACTGCTGTGTTTAACGGTATTTCAGTAAAATAGTGATTGTCACACCGAACACTTAGTCTTCGATTTGCGTTGTATATGTTATGAGCTATAATGTAGCTACTCTAAAACCGCCTATTTTCTTCAACTTTGGAGGATGAAAGCTCACCGACTCGACCAGTCTCGCTACGTGGTATCTGCTTTTGGGTTCGTTTGCGTTTCCACAATGGCATGCAAGCACTTCGTTAGAAGTGCACGCGTCTGAACCCGTACGTGAGTCGCTCGCCTTTATGTTGCCACCGTCGCCTCTATGAGCAAGACTGGAAACCGCCGACCGATACACCTCGTTTACCTGCCCAAACGTGAGCGTGGTGTCGGGTTCATATAGCGACGGGCACAACGCTCGAACGCAATTTCGTCGCGTAGTGGGCAGCGGCTCTCCTATCAGCCGCGATTCTTCCGCCAGTTCGTTAGCGGGCGAAGGATGAACGCACCTGCCGTCGATCAGCGGCTGGTCCCGTTCCCGCGCTCGGGAAGGAGAGTCGGCGGGCGCGTCGGCCACGTCAGTACGCGCGCACGTGTCCACAGATCGAAACGGTCCGGGCGCATATTTTGGGACCTTTCGATCGGCCGTCCAGATGAGGCGCACTTCCCAGTATCGGCGGCGCTCCCACAGCGGGCGGTGTTGGCCAGGAGGCTGGGCCTGCTGCTGCTCTGTCCGCGCGCCGCGGCAGAGACGACCCCATTGACGTCTCTGTTTGATGAAGGACATTCGAGCGAGCGAGCGCGGTCTGGCGAGCCGGTCGATTCGCGCTATCCAGCAACGCCAGTGTAGTGGTCCGGTCGGCATGTTATGCTTCATATGGCCCTCCACAAACGTTTCGGGTGGTCCTCCCATGCGAGAAACTGCCCCACTTTCTAGCCGGGGACTTCGAATACCAATACTAAGCCTTCTTGTTGGCTTTTGTGCTCGACACACAAAGACTGGGCCGCTGGTACTTATTGGTTACAAAGCCTCCCGGTGGAGGCGGACAGCAAAAGTGATAAGAACGTTTGCACATCGTGAACAAGCACGCAAACACAATCAGCTGTGCGTACCCTTCTCCGGTGAGGCACCCAATCGTAGTGACATTTATAGAAGCAGAGGGGAAGTGGAAAGGTTAACTATCTATGAGCTTCCAGTTTGCTACCCCTCATAGAGAGAGTGGTGGCAGAAATGGGGTTGGAATGAAAGAGAGCAGGCATATAGAACCATGCCGAACAGGTAGGCTTCGGCAAAAGTTATGTCTACTCGCAGCCCGCACGAAGGTCACGTCTCTTGGGAGAAGTAATCACAAAATTTGTTCTAAAAAGTTGCAAATTTTTCAGGTTTTCGCTGCCACTCATGTTTTTTTTTTCTTGACACTCGTTAAAAAATGTGCCTCGTCGGACACCCCGGAATCTTCAATGTTGCGCTGAAGTTAATTTAAACTATTTTTACAGCAGTGCCTGTCAGCGACTATTTTTTGCTAATTCAGTCCCTTGGTTTGTTCGTACCGTGTGATGAGTTGCCAACACAGATAAAAACAAAGGTGCTGCTTCGATAGGCGGCAGTGGTAAAGACGAACACAGTGTGAGGTAATCATGGAAAAATACGAGATTAAGGAGCGAAATTCCGACTTCGCGTACGTAAATGTTGTCTGCAATCAGTAAAGGTTAGTGCAATATAATTATTATCATAACATCTGAATGTCTAACCGGTTACCGCTCCCACGTCGGGAAAAAGTCTATATATGAGATATGTCCCACATGCTCGCTAATGAAAATTTTGAATCACAAACTGATAGCGAATTCTTTACGGAAGACTGAAAGGTGGGTTTAATAAAATACAGACGTCTTCGTAGAACGCTTAATTTAAGTAGAAGAAGAGCTTTCAAGCTAAATTGCGGTGAGTGACACTTTATTTATGCATCCGTAACTCTCAACTCCGGCATAAGTGATGAAATTTACGAATAATGATCACATATTGCTGTTTTCTGCTGTTATCCGACGCACTCGGCTGATTTCCGCAGGACTCTGGTAATTTTATTCTTCTATTTTTTATATTGCCGTCACTTTCATCAATTTTGAAAACACTAGAAGAAAAAGTTAGCGCTTACAATATTAGAGAGAGCAGACTGCCCTTGTCGAGTGCGTGTTGTTTCTGCCCAGATATTTTTACCGACAGAACCTTTTCCATGCCAGGAATAGACGGCAGCTACAACTGTTGCATGTGATTCTTGTGCTGTCACGCAGGTGAAGAAATAATCCAGCTTGCTTTCTTTTTTTTCTGTTTGTTTTTGGCTCCGGAAAGCAAAGAAAGAAACGGAGCTCTGAAAAAGCCAACGACTGCGTCGCGCACATTATTCTCGTGACCTTCGAAGCGGTACGTAGCGGTAACACAGGCACTTCGGCGGGCACAGTGAAAGAAAACGGTCCTATTCGTGGCGCATGTTTGGAATAGTTTTGTTGCGCGATCTCTGGTGCCTTCGACAAGATCCGGTGGTAAGTGAAGAACTGTTGTGACATGCGCAGGTATAGATCAAATAGAGAAAGCGCGGCCACGTTCATTACACTCCGTGAGCCAGAATTCACAAAGCTCTTGGTTGTTCTTGGTATTGTTCTTAGCATAATTCAGTCACCTTCGCTCGCATTTTCGGGATGTAGATTGGCTAGAATTGATTCTTACGAAACTCAACTAGTGCGGCAAATGTTTGTTAAACTGGGTCCACATTCATTCTAGCTCAGTGTGCGACGTTTGGATGCTACCGCATATCGTACCCATGAGACTAATAAGCCAAACATCGATGCGGGAATGGTCAGCCGCTGGCAGAAATTCTGCTGGGACTTTTATGGTTACGCTTTTGTGCGCAGTATGGGAGCCTGTATCCACAGCACTTTTCGTGCGTGCGAATATAGTTCCTAAAATTGCCCGCTGAATAACTATGCCAGAACGAATGCAGTGGTAGTGACAGATGGTTTTAAAATAATCAGTCGCTTTCCGATACGGTCCCTCGTTTTCGTCTTCGACGCAATTTTCAATGCACTAAACCGGTTACTTTAGTCGTTGTTGTAGAAATTTAATCAAAAAGCCCCTAAACCACCCAGAGGTCAAAATTTTGTTAACGCGTTTCAGCTGTACACTAGTCTACGAGGAACGCTGGCGCAGTTGCGCGCGTTTGCTCGTTTCGCTTTTTGCTTCGCTAAGCTTCGTTCGTGTGCTCGCTTGTCCACCTCTCCGAGTGGCCTTCCTCTGCGTCCGAGGTGGAGACGCGAAAAGCGCGCGCATCTGCTAGCGGAAAACAGGCTCTCATTCGCCCATTAACCCCGTCTGTTGCTTGCGACGTCACCTAATCTGATAGGTGACGTCATGACGGCTGTTATCAATAAGGGAAAGGCACGAAGAGCATCCCGCCAGCGGCTGTTGGTGGTTTAGAGCCCCTTTAAGATAGCCAAGTGTGTAAGCTTTTATTGATGATGATGAAGACAAGAAAGTTAATACCGTTAAAAGCTAGACCAGACCTTTTTCAGCTTATGGATATGCATTGCGAAAACAAAGTTGGAAAAAAGTTACCTTGAAGTAAATAAGTGTGTGCGTACCACGTTAGACTTTCTATTCGGTGCTTTTACAGAAAATGCAAATGATTTTTTGTAATCCAAACAAAGTAAGGCTTTCTTACTAACCTTATTCAAACGTGGCATATTTCTTAAAAAGAGAAACTGTGATGTTAAACACAGCCGCTTTCCAACACTCTGGCTTCAAAATGCAGTTTTCTTGTTATCTAGCGGGATTTTTTAATACTAATTGATCCATACAAATTGGAGTTTTTTCTGAGTGAAATAATTTGTGCGGGATATTTATTATGACCGTCCATATCAACACCAACAGGTGGGTCACCGTAAATAACTTACAAAAGTGTAAACAAGGCAAAAAGCAACGTAAGGTACATAAACAACTACTCGTTAGTAATAAAAACCTATAAGTCATGAGTATTCAAGGTGAAAAAATTGAAAAAAAAAACTCTTTTTATGCAAGCGTCCTGTTGCCTCATTTGAAAATGATTTAATCACTAAATAGTTCATGAGTTAATTCAGGGTGCTGACATTGTATTTTGTTTTTATTATTCGCAGGTGTTTGCAAATCTTTACACTTTGAACTTGAACAATTTTGCCATAGGCATTGTAAAACATTAGTGTATTGTAATTAAGATTTGTTATATGTCTCATGCTGCGCAGTGGTACTTTGAATATCTTACACGGAAGCCAATTATGATTACATGAAATGTCATGCCCTGAACTAAAGTAAAAGAAACTAAACTCGGTGTGTTGTGTTTGCACAAAATGGTGAATGCTAGGCTCGTATTTCCAGCTGGTGATAAATTTGATTTGGCTGCTGACCAGTGAAAAGTGCGCTATTTTGAAGTGCACTGTATGTGGTGTTGCGACCGGCCTTTGTGGCGCTGGCGACACCGGAGTAAGGTGCCTAGTGTCCAGGAAGCAGGAAGGTGGACTTAACAGACGGTTTATTCACATTATATACGTGGCGAATGAGCCGGGTGGCTTATTATAAAGGGTACATTCTCCCCAGGTCCCTAGATCGCGGAATGGGTGCAGATTGCAGTATTCAATAAAATTTCACATACAACTTCCGAGGATCACGCCCGCATCCACCCAGGTAAACATCCACTATTGAGGCGTGGTCACTGCACTGCAATGTGGCGCCAACGTGGCTCTTCCTTGTCGTGTGAGTGCCGCTGAATGAGGGGTCTTACGCTCAGTCGACAGCATGCATCAAAGGACCCGTCGCAACAAAATTCTAAATTGGTGGGGCGAGTTGTCGTCGGGGCTGTCGCTGCTGTCTCTTCCACGCAAGATGTTGCATCCGCGGAAACCATTGTGGTCTTCTCAGGGAACTGTTCACGGTATCTGATGCACATTGCCTCGCTTTCTGGCTAGTAAAAACCAGACATGGAGGACATCAGGCCAGCAATCCTCTGGCGACTTCTTTGACAAAAAACATTAGCCTCGTATCTACATGTTACACTGCAAATGTCGTCGAAAGACGATAGTCTTGCGCCTGGAGAGAGTGAACAAAACGTGTATTTAATGTTTTGCGCAAGACAATCGGTGAATGGTATACTGGAGGCGCTGCGTTGGAGTGCCTCGAGCGTGCAGTGGAGGCGAACAAGCGCATCAATTCACGTTACACGTGAGACATGAGCGCTATCTGGCATGAGCGGTATCTGGCAGTTATCTTGGAAAACGGTGCGTGCGTGCCCTGCGCGCCCGGCTCATAGGTGATAAGGTGTAGAACGCGAGGCGACGGGTGCCACCACCGTGTCGTCTTAGCAAAGCGTTGCCTTTTAGTGCAAGCGTTGCCTGGTCAGTGCAATGTGATAAACGCTATGGTCTTTACAATTACTTTTGTATGCATTTTATAGTAAGAGACACACATACAGAATATTGACGTGTTGTTATGGTGCCTCAGATATGCGCAATAATTGCTTTTTAATTGACAATCGCACAAGTATGAACGCTGAATCTTGAGCAATATTGGTGGGCGCTGTGGATGGGGTTGGCCGTTTGGAGTATTCGCTGGTGCCGTTTAAAGTGCCCGGTACCATTAAGAGTAGAGAAACAGACAAATGGACAGACAGACAGACAGACAGACAGACAGACAGACAGGCAGACAGACCAATATTTTTGCGTCAAAGGTCCCCAAGAAAGACTATCGTAACTTTAGAAACAAACGTCACTTCCTCGTCAGCTCAGGCACCAGTATACAGCTAGTTCACTGGCGGGAAACTCGACTTGAGGGTGACCAGCCGTACAGGTTGCCTGAAGCGACGTTGTTTGGTGACGTCCTCTAGGCCACTGCTGATGACGCCCAGCCAAGGACTTTTCCGCTAGTTCTTTGTTGCTTTCTATCTGTGAATACGCATACATACACACAACCGCAGGCACGGGGTAGCACCCTGCCCCAACTGAAACACATGTAAATCGAAAAATAATTTAAATCAGCCTTCACTAAACAGTAAAACAAAACACAAAGCAGCAATCGGAACGTTCATCTGAGCTTTCGCCGATGCTCCCGACCCTTATTCTAGCATAATCTTCCTATTAACGTGCTTTTAAGAAAATGATCTCCCAAGCCATGCGCTCTCCATGGCATATTTGTGGGCCAGCGTCAGTAATCCGCTGTAAGTCTACCAGGCCTCATACTCATAAACAAGTCTTCTGCTTCCTTTGGGGCCCAAATTTTTGTGCCGTCAAAGCTAGTAGTGAGTTTCCTCACGCACGTTAGAGTGCTACTGTGCGAATGAACTACTAACTCTCCTTGCAGTTTCCATTGTCTTAAAACATACATACATTTGAACTCACGAACTAACTTTTCTTACGTCCACACCGAACACATGCGAATAAAACATTAAATTAACAAAAAAATCTTTTGCATGAACCCTGAAAAACCTTGCAAGGAATATCCTTGCATCTCCCCACTCATTCAAAATCACCTTCTAACGTCGCTCTTATTCCCCTATCTACCCTGACAAATGCTTCCATGCGTGTCGTTATGCAACTCCACAACGTTTACCTTAAAAAACAACATACAACGCTCAAGAAATAAACAAAACTTAACACTTTTTACGTAAACGCTATGTAGTAGCCGAAGTGCTTACAAGAACATGTTACAAAATCAAAATAAACATTCAGCACAAAAGTTCTAAACAAAACAATCAAATCTGCTAACAATCCTGCCCAAATGATTACCGCTGTCACTCAATTTTGAGATGAACGCGTGGAAGTCGCGCTCTGTGGGCTTTTCTTATCGAATGGCGAATGCCGCAATGGTAAAACCCATTCGCTTCGCCCCCTAATCCTAGCAAACTTTTCACTGGTGACCTGCGTTCTTCCCCACGCTCAGCTACTTCTTGTGAGCCACCGATCTTCCACTCCCGCACCCCGTCAAACGTGGCGTAGATAGAACAATGGGAGGCTGACTGTCCCCTTCTTCTGTCTCCATTTTCGCCCAACGCACTCTTCTTTTTCTCCCCGTCCGGAGGCTCGGATTCATGCAAAACTATTCCGGCGCCGACAACAAACGCCTCATTCGGTTTACTGCCCTCGAATGTTTACTGCCTTTACTAAAGCTGGCTGTGCTCTTTGTCGCACTCTTTGGTCTACGACGCCGCGTCCGTCTACGCTTCTTTTTTGGGCGCGATTCTGAGCCTCTCGCTTGCACCTCTTGCTCACCAGCACTCTCGCTGGTTTCGTTAGTTTTGCCCGCGCAACCTAAGTGATTTGCATACAAATCATCTCTTCCCTCACTATTCAGAGGCGTGGACAGATTACCGCATCTAGTAACAATGCAGCTGTTTTCTTCCGAACCTAGCTCGCAATCCTTGGAGCTTCCCACAACTGCATTGTACTCGCCAATCTCTACTATCCCTGTATCTCCTGTGTTCACCCTGGTGTTCCTCACTAGCGGGCTGAAATCCCCTTGGACACCGCAGGCAGTACTCACCGTGGCAATGCTCTCACGTGAACCCAGCTCACATGCCTTGGAGCTGTCCGCAACTGCTCTACCCTGCACTACTTCCTACACTCTGCTGCCCTGACGCTGTCGTTGTTGCTTAGCGGGTCGAAATATCCTTGGTCCCTGCATGCAAGATCTACAGTCAGGAAAGCCTTATTTTGTGTCTGTGCCACATGCTCTATAACTATCTGAGCTGTTTCACTAGAATTCACCTGGCACAGCACCTCATTGCACTCATTCTAGCTTTCGGTGGCCTCTCTTATGAGCGCATACAGCCTCTTTTGCAGCAGTCAACCTCGAAACATGCTGCTACCTTCACATGCGCACGCCTTCGCTATTGATTTGAATAGCATCGCACTCAACATTTCCTCGTACTTCTCGCGCGCTATGTCTACGATTGACCACTCTGCTGCTTCGTATCTAACCTGTGTTCTAGTCTTTCACACTCGCGCTGGAACCTTTCTTTCTCATCAGCCATTTCTTGCATCGCCTTTCTGTGTTTTTCATCACTCAATCTTTGTTTCTGTATCTATTACTGTTCTATTAATTACCTATTCCCGCAGTGCTCGATATCCACCTTGTCACTCTTGCTTTCGAGAATTATTTCATGGAGTTGAGATGCAGGCATATCGTCAACAAATTCAAGGTCGAGATCTCAACACAAGTTTACCTGGCCATCTCTCGTCAATCTGATTAGGTTCATGGAGACTATTTTGCTTTTTCTCAACTGTGATAAAACACAAACCTAGCAGTGTTTCAGTTCTGGGCGTGGAGAAATGAAAGCTTGGCGAATTCCACAGCGGAGACCAAAAACTTAACCACAGAAGAACTACGACGTTCTCAACTTCCATCTCCACATTTCTTCTGTTTTGTCTTCACTCTCCTGCTCATTCCAACACCCCGAAATTCTCATGCACAATACCCTTAAAACTATGTACCTACCGAATTATCTACGCTTCCCTGCTTAATCAACTTGCTCAGATAATCATCAAGTGCTGATGTTTGCTGAGATAACAACCACTGTCTCTAGGAAGTTGTTGGTTATATCTATCTTTTAACGGGTCTAGGCTAAATCATTCAACATATTTTAAGCGCAAAGCCAGGCACTGATCTCCTTAAGTGCAGTCGTAGTACGCTGCGTCGATCTCACCGAATTTCATTGCTACGGCTTTCGGCTGACCTCCGGTCTATGTCACTCTCCATCGCTGAGTCTTTTTTCACTGTCTGCCATCCAGTTGGGACCGGCCTTTGCGGCACTGGTGACTCCCGAGTAAGATGCCGAAAAAGCAGGAAGGTGAACCTAACAGAGGGTATATTTATATTCTGTACATGACGAGCCTCTCGAATAAGCCGGGTGGCTCATTATAAAGAATACATTCTCCCAAGATCTCTAGATCTAGAAATGGTGCACATTGCACTGTCCAATCACATGTCACATACAACTTCCGAGAGTGATGCCCACACCGATCCAGGTAAACATCCTCAATTGATGCGTGGTCACTGCACTGTCATGTGGCACCAACGTGGTTCTTCCTTGTTGTGTGAGTGCCACTGTGTGAGGGGTCCCATGCTGGGACGTCAGGATGCTTCAAAAAGCCAGCTGCAAAAAAGATCAAAGGTGCAGATGACTGAGGCACAATAAACATTTCGTGAAACGGGAAGAACAGAAGAGCGTTTTCCTGTGCGTTTCTTAGACTATCAGTAAACAGTTGGTAGTTAGCGCTGTTCCTTCTTCTCTTCTGCTCTTCCCGTTTCACAAAATGTTTTTTGTGCCTCAGTCATCTGCACCAAGTAAGAACCAACTTGCCTCAAAAAAAGTCATTTTGGAAAGTTCAAATCCGCCGAACTGCTTGCTCAATTAGTGGGGCAAGTTGTCGTCGGGGCTGACGCTGCTGTCTCTTCCGAGGAAGTTGTTGCGTCCACAGAAATCATTGTAGTCGTCTCGGGAAATCGTTTACGGCATCTGGCGCCATCGTGCCTCACTTTGCTGCTAGTAAGGGCGGGCATCAGGCCGCAGCTCTCGGGCGACTTCTTTGACGAAGAACGAACGCCACTTCCTTGTCGGCCCAGGCGCCAGTCGTAACAGTGGCAACGTTAAGAAGGAATTATATGTTTCTTCTCGCGATTCTGCTCAACAAGAAACGTGAAAACGTGACCGAAAATCAACAAAACATGGTGTTCTTGGTCAATTAGACCTAAATGAACAGCCACTGTCAGAATCTCAACAATCACAAGGAAAACCGGAAATACCGACAGCGCCATGCAGTCGGCACTGGCTATCTCCGACTTCAGCAGAATGCACAGTCCTGGTGAAAAGTTGGCAGGCCACGCTTCCATAAACATACATGGGATTGTTTTATGTGAACTTTTGACCGCTTCTGTACGTACAAAGGCAGATTCCCACGAATCGCACTAAGAATATCGCACTAAAAAAAGAGCATGACTTGGTATAGCGTCCAGGACACGGGGGAATCTCTGGCAACGAGAGAGCTTGCGCCCTAACTTGAGAACTGACGAATCAAGCTAGAGGCCACAGCCCTTGCAGAAATGGTGTGCTTACGACCCAGACATTCTCAAACATCAATGTCCTTCGATAAAATGCCTTGTTGCGCCGCATTGACAGTTGGGAGTAGCAGAAGCTGACGCGTACAGAACACAAACGTACACTTGACCCCACTTAGATAGGGCCGACCACATGAATCCCGCTTTACATGCCGGCTCTAATCCATGGTGTGGTGCATGGCCGTCACTCCCACGTGTGACGTTGGAATGCGCAGTAATACTAGGCTCGCTAATTTTATGTATATACACAATAGAGCCATGGGAAATGTCCCTCCCTAGCCCAGATATAGAGGTCCAAAGAGGCATTTTGAACCAGGCAGAACAGGTATACCCTGGAGCAATGTAGACCTAGAATGGGAATCCACCTAAACATTCCTTCTTTTCTACCCCATCTCTTGTCGACATTTCCCTAACTTGAATAATCAGTAGTTTTAGAATCACCGCGAGATAAAACCCATCTCGCTTTGTAGCCGGACAATGAGTGGATGATGACTTTTTATAGGCGCTGCCTATCTGGTCCTTCAAGTGCAGGATTTGATCAAATACAACTTCTAAGCGTTTGAATGCGTGAACTGAACTGTTTAAATCTGTCGATGACAAGCAGCAAGAGAAATCTTTTAATATCCCGGCTGCGGTGGCTGCATTTCCGATGGAGGCGGAAATGTTGTAGGCCTGTGTGCTCAGATTTTGGTGCACGTTAAAGAACCCCAGGTGGTCTAAATTTCCGGAGCCCTCCACTAGGGCGTCTCTCATAATCATGTCGTAGTTTTGGGACGTTAAACCCCACATATCAATCAATCGCCTACAGGTAAATATTTCATGTTTTTGTGTTGATATGGTATTCCTCATCCGTGGGCATCTCGAGGACCGAGAGGACACGGCACGCTCCCTAGATTGAAAACTCACAAACCTAGATGGGGGCCACAGCTCCTTTTGAAATAGTCTGCTTATGACAGAAACAATTTCTATGTTGAAAGTGAAATAGTTTTGTGTGCACCAAGTAGTAGACACTTCTGTCTGCAAGTTGCGCCAGTTGGATGGATCTTCATGGCAACGAGTAAAACACGACACAAACACACTGACAAACAGTCAAACAGCGACACAACATCAGCGACGTCCATTTCTTCATTTTTGCCTATTGCGCTCTTTCACTTTTTGCCCACCGCAGTGTACAACTAATTAGGATAATGTTAATTCAATATAATAATAATAATAATAATAATTGTCGGAGTTACACGTCCCTAACCACCATTTAATTATGAGGGGACGCCTAGTGAACGGCTACGGAAATTTCCACAACCTCGGATTCTTTAACGTGCCCCTGATTCCAAGTACACGGCCCTCAAGCATTTTTGCCTCCATCGACAATGCGTGCATGGCCGCCGGGACTTAATCCCATGATCTTGGGGTCAGTAGTCGATGATAATTAGACATTAAAGGTGCTCTCAAGCACTTTTTGAGCAGGGTCAAAAAACGCTACCGATTGGTAGTCGAGGCTCTCAAGAAAACGCGAGCCAAATATTATAGGGCAATACGTGGTCTAGAATTTACAATAAATTCTCCAAGTCAGCAAAAAATCGCCCTTTATTCTCTCAACAAATGGCGCTACAGGCTAAAAAAATCACTACTTCACAGGCCAAGTATTAATCATTGGCTCACTTAGCATGGCGCACTCGGTCGTTAATGAGCCCACCGTTGAAAGTATACGGACTCGTCTATGCGTCCGCCTTCTATCACACTAAAAAGCCAAGAAAAAAAAGAGAAAAAGTGCTCAAGGTCACGAGGCGTGTGTGGCGCATTTTCTTCCATCCCATGCCACCCCCCCCTTGCTTAGTTTCCAGCGCTTTCATCTGGACGAGAAAAAAACATAATCCAATTGCAGCATGCGACACATCTTTGTAACTCCGCTCTTGATGGAGGAATTCTGAACATTTTTGCGGCACTGAATTCACAAAACAGTATGACCCTTTACTGAATTCATTCTATGGCTACCTGTAAAATCCATTCTATGGCTACCTATGGCTACCTGTAAAAGTGTTGCAGAGCTTCTTTAAGCGTGTGAAATTAAAAGAAATATTTTCTGAAAATGACGTTATGGCTGAACTCATGTGAGCATGTCCACAATTGCCCTTGTGTGCAAGAAGGGCCTTTTTTGTCGTGGTATGCTGTTTAGGCTATATTTTTCTGGATTACCTATAAAAACTCAATACACTACTAAAATTTCTGCCATTTATAGAATGCAATGTTGACTTTTACAACCAAGTTAGGTCTTAAGTTCGTGGCCAAAGTTTTTTAAGCGGAACACGAACGCGGAGCAATCCTTCTCTTTCGCGTGAATTATACTTAGGTTCCCTTTCTTTCGCGCCCGTCCTCTGTCCAAACAATAAGTTGAGTGAGCTTTAATTGCAAGACGGATATGTTTCTTCTTTCTTCTTAATATCCGGCTTTGTGGTGCTTCATCTGACACACCTATATCATTCTTCCCCCATGAAGGTGTCGTTTTTGTATGTTATATGTGCCTTACAGCGTACATTTTGCTGCCTACTTCTACTAAAAACCACGCAGTTTTTATTCAGAAGCGCTCTGGGGGACACTTACAGCAGTTTAGCATCTTTTAAGAAGCCTGGCTTTGGGCATTACTTTCACCAGAGCATCTCCCAGCCAAATGAATTAATTTTTTTGGAGGGGGCATTGAAATTTAATATAGCGTCAATGAGTTTTCTTCGTTCGCAAGGCCACGTGAGGATCACAAGACAAAACTATCAAGGGAATTATCCAATGCTTTCCTCAAGTCATGGGACTATACGCTATATATCAGTTTTAAAACATGCTATATAGCCCGTTTGTGACACCTTCCACTACTGCTGAATGGCTGCTCTGGTGTTTAAATATCGGACACGAGAGCGCAGGTTCTAATTGGTGCCGCGGTTTCCATAAACAACGACCAAGCACGACAAGGCCCGTCTTCTAACGTTAATGTGTCAAAAAAAAAGCCAATGTTTGTAATTACTCTGACAGCTCTTGCTCACCTGGCTCTTGAAATTAAACACTTCAAAATTACACCTTTTTTTATGTTGCACGCTACGCAAGAATGAGTGGAAGCAGGACTCAAAAGGCAACCTTTGGTTATTGATTGATGTGTTGGGTTGAACGACCCAAAACCACCATATGAATATAAGAGATGCCGTAGTGGAAGGCTCCGGAAATCTCATCTGGGTGCACGCTCATCTCGGACTGTATCGGGGACTTGTGTTCGTGCTTGTAATTATGTGCTTGACGTGTATGTTGGAACTCGCTGCAGTATTGAAGAGCAGCTTGTCCTCACCTTTCGTCTTTCTATGTTCTTCTCTGTCCACAACTCACCGTGAAATTACTCGTTGTTTGGAGGTTATTTTCTAGATTTTTTTTTATCCTACGCCGTTGTTTCTCCTGTACTTTAGGTCCTTCGTTGTTATGATTATTGGTACTATTATGTGAAAAAGTTCAAGCCATCATTATGGCCTGTCTACAAACTTTTTTGCATTATATTCTTTTTAAATAAATGTGAGACAGAAAAGTAATAAAAGCAAACAAAACGTAATAAAGAAATTAGGGGACCCTTGAACTGCGCCTTTAAGAGTTGAACGTGATAGCGACATCCTGTCCCCAGTGCGTACTTCAAACACTTAACGCATGAAATCTTTTCGAACTTGCCACTCGCCTACTACGTGGCTTCAAGGGACTACGCGTGGTAACGTGTATGCCTTTTTGTAGTGGGTGATTGACTTTAAACCACAAAGTTATTATGATAATCACGTATTCTTACGTCTTATAGTAATGTACGCTTGTACCCACACAATGTTACTGCAATATTTCATGTTGTTTTGTGAAGCATGTATACAGGACGTGTGTGTTTGTAAAGCATGAAAGTTACTTTCACAGCATTTCCGAGGAGAGAAAAATATTTTCACTGCATTCACAAGTAGCCGCGTGGCTGTGTGGTAGAACACCCGCTTGCTACGGAAGAGACCCACGATCAATCCTCACTTAGACCCCCAATTTTTATTATTTATTTTATTTGCGTCTTTCTCAAGTTTTTGGTCACACAAAAAATGATGATTTTTCACTCACAACCAACGCCGCCGACAACGGCGTCCACATCGACGCTGAAATGTCTTAGAAAGGGGTTATTTGAGGATATAGCGTTAATACGTAATGCACGCTGTTTAATTTTATTCTGCGCTGATTTACTTGAAACTTCACGGGGCCTTTCTTTAGCTTTCGTGTTATTTTGTCTGTTAAGTTTATTTGCTGCTGGCATTCACAACGTTTTTTTTATCAAGACAAAATGTATTTTTTTTATTTAGGAAGCTTGAAAACAGTGAATCAAGGTTTCTTAGTATATAAAAGTTACATGTTTATTCAGGCAGAAAACTTAGAGGTTGGCCTAAATTACTTTTCTGGTCTAAGTTTGAGGTCCTAAAGCTACTCTGTTTGATCCAGAGTTTTGAAGCTTCATTTGGCCTCTCCTGCAGTGAAACTCAATCACCAATGCGGCATTGTCTTCAGGATAGAAGAGATAGCCATCGAGTTAAGTTTTCACTTAAATTTTGACCGTATGATGTTCATGCTCATGTTGCTGTTTTTTTTCTTTCTTTTTCAACGAAAGAACAACTTGAAACACTTTTTTTTCCTGGTGTGTTGTCATACTTTGTCCGGAAGAGGAAGTCACTTTTGTTGCCTGTACTTGCCATGGGGTTCTTATACTAGTCTAATTCTTGTATAAGGCCGAAAATTCACGAACTCAATATTAATCAGCCTTTCAGTTGTCTGTATGTTCATTTTTATGTACCATTCACAAAGCTTGCGGGCGTTGTGGACGTAGCGTTAGCGTCCGTCGCTCAACGGGATCCCACAAGATCGCGTACGACGCATGCGCAGTTGCCGCAAACGCAACGTTTTACGTTACGTTACTTTAAAATTCTGTAGTAACTGGAAGCATTCTACTTAATCATCGTCGAGATTTTTCACGTTTATCCCTAATGGTAGTGCAAAGATCTAGAAGCGTGCTTCACTGCAGTACTACTTTTATTGCAAAGAAAGCATCTTGCAGGAAAAAATGGACATGCAGGTTCATGCTTGACGCAAAAACAACAATGACGACCACAACGACGACGAGAATAACAATAATGGTAAATAAAGAATTTCGCTCTAAAACTCACAAGGTTGAGTCACAGCGGATCTGGTGAGCACCCTTCTGGCCTTGGTTTGCTTAGGCTTTTACCACATCACCTGTCTCTTTCCCAGCCCTTGCTTTACTATGTCGGATAGCACTAGGCTTGCTATCTTTTCCTCTTTTATTTTTTTGGCTTTCTTTCACTTTCTCTTTATTTTTGTATGTTTCTCTGCCTCTTTTTTCAATGTTTATTTCTTTCTCTGTCTTTTCTCTCTTCTTTTCTTTCCATCTCACTCTTTGTTCGCTATGTTCCCTTGAATTTTCTTCAACCATAACGGCTGTGCTGTAAAATCCCCATAGCATGTGTGTGCCACAGCAGTTGAACGAATCCGACGACTCGACTTGTTAATATTCACTAAATATTAAGAAATGACACGGGCGGCAGACACCGATTACGAACCACATGTTAAAACAGAGTTCAATAAGTAAGTGAACCTGTATAATTCATTTCAACAACATCCTTTGACTCCAGGCTTGCTCGATGCTTCGAAGTTTGGCACGTCTATTTTGGGATTTTTTTTCTACTTACAGGCCGCTAATCGTAGAAGGCTCACATTGTGGTTTATATGCCACATTTTATATCTTTATAGCTACTTCCCTTCGTGTCCATCTTCAACAGCGTCTTGAGGTTTTGCCAATATAAAATATTGGTTATTGATGTCCCGACGTTTTTACGCTATTACATTCTCATCAACATATCCCCAATAAAACCCCGTATCCCCACATACCTCCAGCATCGCGTAGCAAAGGGGGTGTGTCAGGTTAATTCCCCCGGATTTCCTTCTTCTTTTCGGTGTCTCTACGAAGACACTTATTAGTCTCACCATCAATATATTCGTGTTGTCTCATCACAAAAGAGTGTGTATGTTGCCGCACTGTTAGCTCCCTAATGATGCGTTCTATTTTCGCAGCTTCCAAGTGACAGATACAAACATTCGGTGTTCATTTAACACTGGAGCACAGAACTAGGTTAACTGTCATTTTACACCCTAACTTCATGCTCACGCCTGTTGAGCAGATCATTGTACTTATTTTTAAATATATCTCAAAGCCCGAATCAGTGTCATAATTGATTGCATAAGCTAATAGGGGACAAAATATAGGTACGTGAAGCGGTAACGTTCAAGTGTATTTCGCTTCTCGCGCTGAAAGGAAATACAATACTCATAGAGAAACGATAGGCTGGTCACCCCTTTTCTGGTTCATCTGTCTGTCTATTTAAATACAGTTGAACTGTTATCTGTGTTCTTTCAAAGCGATAAGAAGCCTCTCCAAGCCTAGTGTGCATATCGTGCAGCTTTCTGGGTCCTTTCAACCATTCCAGTACCTGCTGTAGGCAGTTAATAGCTACTCGTCGTGGCACGTTTTAGTTTAGAGGGTTGAAATGAACTAAGCGTTATTTACATTCACAGCGTTAGAGTGTCGATGTCTGACACGGTTTCCAACAAATTAGTTCCCAAACTGAAATTTCAGCCACACAGGCGTGATCTGTCATGAGACGTTGACGAAAAATTTTGTCGGATTCTAAACTCGCGACCGAGCAATGCCTGACGCGCGGAGAACATGCATCGGCTGCATAAAGCGGCGCACGAGTATTCTCGGCGGTCTGCACCAGTGCGTGCCGCGAAGCACCGGCCTATTCGAAAAGCCGCACCGCGTGCGAGAGAGGCGCGTGTCACGCTGGTTGGGCGCCACGTCGTGCAGCCACGCGGAGCCCCTGCGTGGGCCGGACTGGCGGCGGGGTTCCGCGGCGCTAGGGCGCGGCGGCTGCGGCAGCGCCGCCTGCGTCGGGTACACGCAGCCGGCGCTGGGCGCGCAGAGGCCGCGGTGCTCGCGAGCTGCACGAGCTGCGCCAGAAGGGGCCGCCTGCCACTGAGCGTGCGCCGCCGCGGGCCAGCCGGGCCCCGCAGGAGCCGCCGGAGAGCCGCCAGTAGGACCCCACGCAACAGGGAAACCATGGCCACCAGCGGTGTAGAGGTAAAGAAAAACCCTTACTCAAACCGCGCATCGATCCACGACCAGCTTAGGCCTCCATCTTGAACATGGCGCTTCCCTAGCGGCTATGCTCAGTGGGCCAACCCCAGCCTGAAGGGCCCCAGGCCACCGACGCGGAGTGCCCCCCGAGAACCCGGGGCTCCGCCGCAGCTCCCCGACCTGAGCACGCCTCTCCCTGCGCGCGCACACCGCACCAATCAGTCACACAACGCGCCAGAGTGCTTCACCACAAGAGCACCCTGGTGTGATCCACACGATGACCAGGTTTGCGCGCGTGAACCTCTGTCAGAGTGATTTAAACTCGAATTTAAGCTATCTGTGTCCATTTCACGGTTCGCTACCGAGGGGATAGGGAGACAGCACTGCGCTAAAAAGCGGGCATAGCCGAACTGGTGGAGCCGTAAATAAGCTTCACAAATGCAGAAATAAAGCATCATAGACAAGAACAATGCCGTAGCCTTGTCCGGTGTTCCTTACGTCAAATAATAGTAGGTTCTACATAAACAAACCAAACCTCGTGACTCGACATAGTACGGCCGCTACAGCGTGGTGTGCGAATGGCTATGGGAACCAAGTGCTCACTGTGCAAACGATTCATTTAACGGAACTCACAACGTGCACAAAGGAGGCGGGGGTGTACAGGAGGTTATGTGTAGTGCGTGACCACATGTCTGAATACTTTGCTAATGACAGATTAACAACGCTCATGGTCAACAAACAACTGTATATCAAGCGGTTATATCGGCAAAACTAAACAATTGGATTTCGACCACTTCTACAACAACGTTGTAAGTAAAGTCTCTTCAGTTCCCTTATATTTCAGTTACTCTTTTTTATTTGTAGACATTTAGATTCAGCAACTTCGTCCCATAGCTTCAGTGTTGCTATCAGCGCGAGCAACATATTTAAAAATGCGAGGGATCGAACGCCGAGCAAGATGTCTCGTGATTACTGTGTGTTTATTCGATGGCTGTTTTGTTAACCTGCTGTCTTGAGCTGATGTTGTTTATAGTTGTTGATGACTTCACCCTTTCGATACTTTCGCTGGAATGCCTGATCTTGAGAGTGTGGCATTTCGCACTGTGGAATTCAGCTTAGCGTAATGATAGATTAAAGTGCTTTTGTTCAAAGTAAAGAACAGGTGGCACTTAACATTTACGATGACATACCGGTAGTTCTCATTGCATAGATATGAAGAGGTCAATGACCAGCGCTGCTCGTCCGACATTTCATTCATTTGACAAGACTTATGCTGTACTCATTACTGGCATTCTGGTGCTCCTTTAATTCATTTACTACTGCTGCTTCGATTTCCTGTTCTTTCTGCTTGGACTTATGGTGTATCTTCACTATTCTTTTGGACGTCGTACATTTGGGATCTGTCAGCTTCTTTCTTTAGGAGTATGTTTTTAGCAGTGGCCTTGGAAACGATGTACCTTGCATGAATGTATTTTGCTCTCTTTTTTGTTTACTTAAAATCAAGACTTCATTTTTTTACCTCTCTGCACGTTTTGTTAAAAATATAAATAAGAAAGACATAAATCAATAAGCCGCATTTTTGGTCGCGAACGCCAGCAAAATCTGTTTTATTCATGATGATATTTTCCAAAGTAGAAACGCGCAAAACACTTTTCAATTTCTCTGCGATGTACGTTGTTCTTTCGCAAGTGAACCGACAGTTTCTCAGCGAAACAGTCGCGAAAGTGTTGCGCCTACATGTCGTATCTGTACAGTAGCGATGTTTACCAATGCCTCGTATATCTCATAGTCTACCGTGCTCCAACGCAGCTGAACAAACAAAGCCAGCGAGCGGACCTCTCGCTGTATGTGCAAACGTTGCTCGGCTATATGATGTTTAACGTCAGTGTCTAGTTTAGGCTTCCGCGTATAGTAACGGTTAGCTCTCTTTCAGGCGTCATGATCCGGTATACGTATATAAAATGCAGTAACTTTTTGTTGTTGCTTTTGTTTTCTTCTGTTTCGTTTTCCTGCCGAAAGATGCTACTTAGCATGTGTTCTGACAATTGCTAAGTAGTGTTTTTCGGCACGTCAAATTTAGCTGGTATAGGACGTAAACGTTCTGGCATTGCAATGGGCTATTTACAGCCGCTTATATAAGGTAGAAATAAAAATAATCTGCGAAATTGTTAATCCGCATATTGCTGTTATGCCAGACATGCCTGTGTATTTCAAAAATAGGAATAATTTTCACAAATATACAATATGTGTTGAGATAATAGTGACGTGGGAGGTTCATAGATAGCCTCTGGCAGCTGCCTGAATGCGAACCTGCTTGCGTTGTTGTTTTACTCTTCCCCCTAGAAGGCGTTTCGCTTTGCTAAGGTTTCTTCTACCTTTTTTAACGCTGAATGTCACCTCAACGCAAGGGTTCATCATTGTTTTTTTCCAAATATATGGGTATAATGTCTGGTAGTTTTTTTTTCGTGAATGTAACTTTCGTTTTGTACAAGCAAAAGTGACGAAATGGATATTAGATGCGTCTTTACTTTATGGGCGGTGCATCTTTGGGGGCCAAGCTGCCTCATGCAGTTATCGTCGTATGCTGAAGTAGCTGGACGTCACGCAGGCAAAAACACCAACAGCGTAGCTATATGAGCGTGAGTTCGTATCGAAAGGAAGTCCTCTTCCTCTTGTTTCTCGAGCGCCTTGATCACGACATAAAAAAATAAACATGAAAAAAGTGAGAAAGAGAGAAAGATAAAGTGAGGAGAAAAAAGGAAAAAGAAAAAAAATGAGGTGCTTAGCTTCGCGCTTCGTTCAGACTTGGCACCACAGTAGAGTGAAGCTGTCTTAATTTTTCATATGAAGGCAATTAATTTTTAAGCACTGGAACGGCAAAGTGCCATTAAGTGTTGCTCTGCTCGCACAAGCTGGTGCATTAACTTTTTGTTTTGCAATGAAACTCTTGCATACAATGTAGCTGACTCAGCATCTGAGACCGAAGTTGCGTCTGAGGCGGTCTCAGATGATGAGCCGGCACTTGAGGCACAATGTGTGGCAAAAACGTGCCAGATACCAACAAATTATGGGACGTTAACAACGTGAAAGCACCATGGCAAGCTAGAGTAGCCAGAGTTTTTGAATGAACCAATGCACCAGGGTTGTTGTTGGCGAATTTTTTCTTACAGAACAGAGTGCCCTGATTGCGTAGCGCTGTGGTGTTTTTACTCATATTAGTAATCATCGTCATAACGAGAAGGTAGCCGTGTCGATGGCCAATCACACATGTCATTTACGTAGGAGAGGTTTCGCAAATGAGGACCAAAACCATGTATTTTTATTTACTTTTTTCTTTTATTGGCTGTTTTTTTTTTTGTTCACCCAGCAATATGCTTGAGGAAAACTACCCTTTTTAAGCGTCAACCTTATGGGACGCACAAATTACGGCGTAGTTTTGGCATCGCGTCGCAAGGCAACAAGCTGTCATTATAACAGTGCGCTGTTACCGCGCATGTCTTTTTTGGCGGCTGACACACATACAGTGAGGCTACCCTCTTTTATTGGTAACCACGTGGCGCCCATTTAGAAGGAGTTTACCGCACAGCTGCCGTGTAATGTGAGACTCCAGGATGAGAGTACAGCTTTACGTGCACCTTTACGCGCACCTTTACGCGCAGCATTGTTGCCTTATAGTGCAGCGAACGATACTTTGATGAAGCTTTCGTCAAAACAGTGCTGAAAGAGGTGCCTATGTTGTCGAGTATCATTTTTAGGAAAACAAATCGCAGCATATCCACGGAGTGAATGATAATGAGTGGGACGAAGCGCCGGAGGGTTTCATCGCTAGACCGTGAACCATCCGCGAATATCACCCACTACATCATCAAAGATGTGACAGACGTTATATACATTCCTGCACGAAATTTTATTATTCGTAAGTGGTAGCTATACGTCGCTTCCGTTCCCCCTTCATTAAAACGGCTTTATGGTCGGTGAAGTGGTGGATCAGTGATGAGTCGTAGTGGGATGTTTGCAAGGACGAAGTAGTGGGCAGTTTGTAAAGGCGGAACTATAGGCGGTCGCGTACAAACAAGGGATGGACAGACCAACGCCTTTAAAAACTTCGCACCTAAATGATATAAGCGATGAAGAGAAAGCGGGCGACTCTTTTTGACAACTAGAAGTTTTAAAAGGTAAACGAATAATTCCCCTCTCCTCATTCCGTCTCAATATATGAGCTCATCTTGGTCTACCATTGCACATAAGAAACGCAACCATGACGGCGTTTGAACGAAAGAAACAGAATGTATAAAGTAGACGATGGGAAGAGGTATACCTTCCTTACACAAGAAATATGAAAGATTGGTTGAAGTAATATATAAGCATCGCAAACACGTGCCGGGAAGTATGCATGCCAGGCATAATATTCGCAGGATGCACAGAAAACATCTGGCTGCTCTGCGACTATACACGTACTCTCATTGGTTTTCTGAACAGCATGGTAACTTTTATTGCTTTATTTTTGCGCGTTTTCTCATAAATGATAGAAAAGCTAATTGACAAGCGGCGTGCGTGTTTTATAACATTTTACGGTAAGGAAAATGTGTCACAGGAAAATGGAAACTGTAACAGTTATGAAGCTAGCTGAAAAAAAAAAAGCAGCAAACTTGGTGCTTAGTGTGAGGTAAAGGTTGCTTGATGCTTTCAATTGCAGTGATAGATAAACAGTACGTAGAACGTCAAACCTTCCAGATCAATTTCTTGCCTTACATAAAACGCAGCCACTCCTATATCATGCTACTGCATCAGTTTCTTCTATTGTGTTTTCACTTCACTTAAGTATTGCAATCACAGGCACAGAATATTGAGTTAATGAAAAAAGGAAGAGACATAAATACTAATGGTGCAGATAAAGCGCTAGGTCGTAGTAAAATTCGTAAACGTAACAGAATAGTGTTCTATTGTTAAATACATCAAGCTCCAGTGAAGTGTCAGCGCAACACGAACAAATATGTGAATGAAGGACCCAGAAGAAACTGCTTTCTTTCTGTGAAAACCATGGCATAAACAAATGTTTGTGCACATGCTGCGAGGAAAGCATCATAAATAACTGCGGCACGACAAGCAGCGACAACAAAAAACACGAAGTTTCGAACGAAATGGGTGTATCACTGCAATATCGCCGGCTGAACTACCGTCTCCGCTGCACGCCACCTCTAGTTGACGCAATGTTGCACGCCACTCTTTGTTCAAAGAAATTAATCAATTCTTTCAGCAACTTATTTCCTTAAGCAATGTGTCAGTATTGATTCACAAAACCAACTCTTCGAAGTACGAATATAGAGCCAGTGTGTAAACTGTGTCAACAGTTAATGTATAATTACGCTCCACACACCCGTTTCATTCGACCTTAATCAGTGGAGTGTCCTATCTGATAGCGTCGTTTGCGATCCGCTCACATTTGATGTGTTCGGGTGCTTGAAAGACTTGATTTCATTCCCGGACATTCGATAACTTTATTTCAGAGACAGTATCAACGCGCGATCGGCTTCGTTGGATAAACAACAAAGAAAACCAGCCGACGCATCGTCGCGTTCCTCTCAATGGGCCCTACGCTGGAACCGGGGTGGCGTTTCGCTTTTCTCCGCGCAGTACGAACGCCGCCTGCACGCGTAGTATCGTTTCCGCTCGGCGGCTGTGTATACGTTATCGGAGTTCACGGGTGGCAGCGAGGTTGACTGTATACTACACACGGCCAGCGAAAGCAGCCTATTGACCCGAGTGGTGCTTCTTATCGCGCGGATTGGCCACTTGGCCTCGCAGAGGATGAAAACAAAGCGTTTTCAGTATGGGTAAGGGGATACATCTGAAACCATATTAAGGTGTTAGTCACAGTCGGGTCGCACAGAACTGTCGTTTATGGTGTGTTTTCTAAAGGGCCCGTCGCGAGTTGAAAGACGATGGAGTGACTTCTTCCTCGCCTTCACTGCCCTCCCTGCAGACCCTCACTCCTCTTCGCCACTTATTTCTTCGTAAGACACGGGAGGAATGTCAGCACTGCGCATTAAGTCTATCAGTATTGTGCGCTTTTCAGTTACACGCTTTTATTTCCGCTCGCACATTTGAGAACGCACTAAACGAAAGGAAATCAGTTGATTGTGCATGATAGTTATTCAAGACGAAAGCGAATAGGGTGTGCGAGAGCATGGCAATGCAGGCTAGAACACAACTCACATTCCTCGGATTGAAAACGCTGCTGACGTTATGAATTGCCCAGAAAAGACAAGAAATTTCAGGAAAGAATAACGCCTACGTTTTTTTTAATCTTTAGTAGTTGTTTGAGGGTCACTTAAGGTGCTTGTCCTCACCAACATTTCGCTGAGCAGAAATTCAACACAGCGTTATGGACAAAAAAAAAGGCACCGATCCTGTCAAAGCTATCAGTGTTATGGAGAACTCACGAAGCGCTATATTATCTGGGGGTTTATTTTCCACAAACACGATAGGAATATGAGAGACGCCATAGTGTATAGTGGCGGGAATTTGGACCATCTGGTGTTAACATGCGCTGACATTACACCGTGCATGGACGTCTACTATTTCGCCTCCGCCGAAACATGACCACCGAGAGGGATATCGAATGCGCAAACTTCGCTTCAGCTGCCGAGCACCTTAGTCGCTGATCCACCATGGCAAAAAATATGCCTAGCGTTTGAACGCGCTCGCTTACGAGCGTAGCATTCTTAGACGTAATCTATTCTGCACCGGCCGCAGAGGCCATTTTTTTGATGGAGGCGAAAATGCTAAGACCCGTGTGCTTATATTTCAGTGCACGTCAAAGAACCCCAGGTGGTCAAAATTTCCGAAACTTTCCACTACGGCGTCTCTCATAGTCATATATTGGTTTTGGTACGTTAAACCTCAACAATTATTGTGCTATTCTGCCTCCAAAGGAACGTGCCTGTGACGTAAAGGTTTGAGTATAGAGCTTGAATGCCAGATGTCCAGACTTCCAGTCTCGTGAACGAACGTATATATTATGCCATGTGGGTATGTATGTACGTCACTTGCGGCTCAGGAGACCTTTGAACCCGCAAATGGTAGCTAAAAATGTACAATATGCCCTTGATAAAAGTGAGGTCGAGGTGGCCATTCATACATGAAGTTAATTTACCTCATCCGGCCTTCATTCACGCGGAGCTTCGCTTTTCTCTTCACCTTTTGTAGGTAGTTGCTTTCACGAAGGCACATATAACGTTAATTGGAGTGACTGCGGCGTGTGATGTTTGCTGCACAGAAAGAAAATATCGAACACTTGGTGTGACTGTCTTCACGTTGCAACTAAATTCTGTTGCGTAACTATGACTGTTCCTTTGTGGTTGGCTTCAAGACATATTCATTGGTAAACACAACATAATAAGGTATTCTGCACCACAGTTTCAGGAACAATACATCCAATACCAAAAAAAAAAACTAATTCACTTTTTTTTTCGACACGTGGTGCAAGTTTAATATATTCTTGCAATCTGAGTAATTATTCAGGTGTTATAAAAATACTCAGTGCTTAAAAGCCACAATATTTCAGTAATAACGAGTTGTAATGTATGGCAAGAAATAACCGAACATGATTCCAACATGAAAGCAGCTAGCAGCGAGATGGGGACCCCAACGGGTGCGCCCCGGCTAGTCCCTCAATACCTTAATATAATTCTCTGCATGTCATTGTTATCACAATTTTCAATATTAGTCATTACCACTTCCTTTCTGTTTGCAAAACAGCTAGCTGTCTTATTAGCCGAAGTGCGCGTGCTTCTGCATGCAACACAGCGTGTTTGAAGATTTTAGTCAGCGTAGCCGGTGGGTTTGAATGTTTTTGAGTATCTAAGTTCATGCCAGAGAGAGAAAGAGTGTTTGTGTTTGTGTGTTGTGTGGTATACAAAAACGGTACTTGCGGTGGGTAGACAGACTAGTGCAAACTTAGGTGGTTGTAGGTGTGCAGAAAGCTATCTGGTTTACGCTGGTGTAAACATTTTTCTCGGCTCTATGTAGCCAACCTTTTTAACATCCCACCCTTACCATGATCACTGCCCTCACTTATCTTTAGGACACTTACCCCCGTATTCTAGAACGTCCCTCCACTCAACGCTTCACCTTCACTTGAGAAGGCCGGTGGGAGCGCCTTCTCTAAGCAGGGAAAGTCACTGCATATAAGCGATTATCTGCTGCGATTCCTGGATAGCGCAGTGTCACGTTCAGCCGAGTAGCGGCGAAGGGTGAAAGTCGAGTCGATGAGCGTTTGTGAATACGGGGGTAACAATTTACGAATGTGCACCTAATCTTGCCTTCTCAGCTAATGCTTCCGTATTACTCGGCGCTCTTCGGGTGTACTGTAGCTGTTAAAATTTAGTCTGCGCAACCAACACCACCACTGCCGTAACACTTTGCGCCTTCTCACACCTACTAAACTACGTCGAAATCATGCCACTCTGCTTTGCGTTTAATGACTAAGAGTGGCTTTCACGAAGCAAGTGTCCTGCCGAATCAAAATAGCCGACAACCCTTTTTGTGAAAGTTGTAGTAACGAGAAGACTTCACAGCACACCTTCTGCAACCGTCCTCGCAACAAAGCGCGAAGAAAATCTCTTTCAGTCACTCTAGCTAGCATAGATCATAGACCGCAGACGGCAGGAACTATTTTGGATTGTCGTCCAGAAAGGTCATCACGGGTCAAGGCGACGAAGTCAGTGCTCAACTTCTTGAAAACAACTGACTTGCAGTAGCGGTTATAGACTAATGGCGTTGTCATGACTCATGACTGTGAAGTGTGACTTTGTGTGTCCGTGCTTTCCTCTATCCCCTTTTCTCCATATTTAAGGCTATCCCATCTCTTTTCCTGTCTTGGGTGGCAAGCAGTCTTTCTAGACTGGTTAACATCCCTGCATTTCTTTTCTCTCTTGTTCCTTCCAAGTACTTTACCTCGTTACAAGAATCCGCTCTTTAGAGTTCATTTTTGCGCAAATTGAAGATATCTATCTTGAATCACAACCCTCAGCTGATATGTTTTGGTTCACAAAACATTGAATCAATAGACGGTCTGATTTCTTTCAACTTGGCAGTACGTCGCTATGCTGTGGAATTTAAAATAGATAATGCAATCAATTCACTATTATTACGCTAATGAGAATTCTATTTGAAGCGTCTCTTTCATTTCGATCATCCAAGCGTCAGCCTATGGTTCCTTTTCAACAGAGTAGACGTAGTCAGAATACGGCTTCCGCCAAAAATAGTGTTTCTAGTTAGTGTATCCAAGCTAACATTGTAGCATGGCTTTTATTTTGCGCTCTGTAACTCCTCATAACGAACCTTAATTGCGACGCTGCATGCTTCGGCACGAATATGCCATTCTGTTTGTATATTTCCGGGACATATACTCGCCCTCTTTCTCGGTATTCTCTGCGTTGTTAGAATACGTGTGGCTTCACGTGCCTGCTCCCACTTCACGCACGTACACATTTGTAGTACAGTGGCGGCCTTATATCGACCCTGTGCAGTGCGTCATCTATTTGGATTGGCGCCAAGACGCATCTGACTGGGACTGCGAGCCACTGATAACTACATTTCTAAAGCATGCATTCGACCAAGCCTCTGAGTACGAGACGTACAGTGCTGAGCACAGGGGAAAAAGAGGCCACTGGGGTGTTGTGTTAGCGTCACATCTTTCTCACGATAGCGGGCCGATTTTAGGAGCCTCCCATGCGATCTAGTAACCCACATCCCGGCTTATCCTTTATTTTTTTCTCCTCGCCCTTAAACTTTGCCACCTCAGTATTTCTGTAGGCAAGTGGAGGCGTATAAATATTTGTGCTAAAGACTTATTTCCAATTGTAACGGCAGACACCTTTCATTTCATTTATTTTACCCTCAATCGCACATAGCTTTACAGAGGAGAGTGGGGTACAAAAAATAATAAACTCTAAACAAAAGCAAACATAGTAACATCAAAATAATAAAGATTACAAGACATGAAAATTCGATGTTAGACAATACACTGAATCTATTACCTTAGCAACAGCAAACATCCTGATGCGAGCAGTAACGATAGAATCAACCGACAATGAGCTAATTGCTAATTTGAATATTTTTCTCTGAATATGTGTCTGCAATGAAAAGGGGAGGGGGTGCGTACGTGCGTGTGTGCGAATTTGCGTTTGACTGCAATTTAATGACTATGTCCCCAAGAAACAGCAAAAAAAACAAAGGTCTAACGGACACTAAAACTGAAAACATTGCTTCAATCGCGCATGCACGTCCCCGCATTCCCCAAATGTCTCGTGTTCAATGTTTTCAGGAATCGCTCATAACTGTGACCATCGGTGCGCGATTAGGCCAATAATTGCGATAAAGGACCACTAAGCACAATATTTGTAGATCTGGAAACTGCTCTACATTAGGTAAATTAAGGGCCACAATGAGTTAAGTGCCTCCAGAAGTAAGCTCATAACAAGCGTAAGCATGAAAACAGATTGGCTCAGGAGCAGTTAGTCACCAACCATTCATTCTCTAAGGCATCCTAATGAAGACAGTGTGAATATATTAATTAGTCGTTATGTCTTTTGGCAGCGAAATGATGAGTCATTGTACAAGTAATTTAGGCTGACATTCATCAGCCTTAGCGAAGAATGTGTTTCCTTATTTTGCAGGTTTAAAACATTTTTGGCTTCATAAATATCTCAAAAGATTTTTTGCTTTTGTTTTTAGTAGTTTTTGAAGTAATAATATTTATACCTAAACAAATATTTTAAAATGAATACACTGTCATAAAGAGAGCTTTTTAGAGAGCATTTGTAAAATGGTGCTACATAAATTTCATAGAAAAATGTACAAATATCACCATAGTTTTCAACACGCGTATTTCTTTTTCTGTTTACCTCTGTGGTGTCTGTGTGAAACCTCAATGGGCAATTTTCGTTATACGATAAAGTAAGAGTAATCTACACACTATTAGCTCAAAAGATAATGTTGCCGTGTTTCTTTTCGACTAGCTCATTCCGGCGGCGGATGGGGCCAGTAGTAATGTTTAGCTGCAACCCTAAAGCGTCTACTACACCTATCTCTCACTCAAACAGACTCTTGTTCACCTGTACTTTTTTATGCAAAAGTAGGCTGCAGCCGTTGCAGACCAATGGATGTACCCTGCTTCTGCATAAAAAAATATTACACCTATTTTTTTAGCAATGTACGATTTCCAACCTCTCCTCTTCGGAAAGACGAACGTCGTCATGTTGCCAGTCTTTGTTGCATTATCTTCACTTTCCTCGTTCCTGCAAGCAACACAAGAACTCTTACACACATCTAGGTAGATCTGCTCCTGCTGCTCACAGCGATATCAACATGTGCCGTCCGTGGTACTGTTAATATCATCGTGCAGTTTTTTCTCGCGGGAATTTCGCACCATATCTGTGCTACCGGTGGAGTTCTCGCACTCTTTTTCTGTAACAGCTCGTTTTGAGGCGCAGTCGTTTTTACAGTGCACCCGAGGACGAGGATGTAGACGCTGTCTTTACTATTATACGGTATGGTTTTTCTACCACGTACTCAGACCCAACTTTCTCAACAAGACGTTGTCTCTTATCGATTTCACCTGCAGCTTTATTTGCGTTCTAACTGTATTATCTTCGACTTTTGGGAATGACGATGCGTACATTTCATTTAGAGGCACAGCATTTCAGCGTGTTCTACGGTGCAGCTATTCGCGTCTATTCCAGAGTGGTCCTGAGACAGTCTTGGTAATGAATTTGGAAACTCTCTAGGTTGTAGTTGCAGTTACTATGTCTATGACGCTGCCCCCCCCCCTTCCTGCTTCCGCCTTTATACCCTCCCTACGTGAAATAAACCTAGCACTGTCATCGCATACCTGGCGTCGCCTCATCTGTATCATTTGCATTCCTGCGCCATTATGGCATTATCGAAAAAGAATTTCGCTCTTGCATCGTCATTAGTCGATGTTCCCACGCCATCGTGCAGCACATGCAATTCACTCATTTGTAAACACGCTACGTCTCCCCTTGGTCTCCTTCTCACCCTCCGTGTTGGCAATATGGCCTCGCCACTGCACAAAAAACCAAGCAATGATCATTCGCTTACACACATATCTCACAATGTACCCTATCGAAAGAATGGCCAACCGTCGCGAAGAAAAAAAAATACTGGAAATGATTGGATAAGATGGGTTAAACTTCATTGAATCTGTTTAAACATAGGGACCATTTCCGTATTTCAGCACTTTGTAAACTGCAGTTCTTTTTACGTGTGGTAAATGTAGTAAAACTGGTAAGTCCACGCTTGACTATTTGTGACAATATTGACTTACAAATATTTCCCAATCAAATGATAAAAAATGAAAATGGCTTTTTTGACATTCATCTTATGGTCCCAATTGCGCTTTGTGTCCCACGTTCTTGGAGATATAAAAAAAGGTATAATGCAAACAGCAGTTATAATTTACTGGAAGATAATATTTTGTGTGATTTACCAGGCTATTTGCCATGTATTTTAGGCGAGTGTACCGGTCAATCATGAACCTTCACTATGACGGCCATTATTCGTAGCATACGATGTCTCAACATGCATCGGAGCACTGCGGGCGAAATAATCGAAAAACTGCTCCACATCGTCCACTATAGTCCGTCTCATTTTCAGACGTGGTCGATGATTGTGCCTTGCCTTGATCCGAAACACTGGCCTGAATCGCACTCTGTAAATAACCCTTGTGGCATGCGTGTTCGTGCGCACGTAACCTGGCCGTGCATGCGTGCGCGCATTCGTCGTTTGGCCGCCTTCATGCGCTTGCCAGCAGCGTGGCATGTTCAGCTTCCATCAGACGCTCTCCGCCTATCTTGTGCATGCGAACAGCACCACACTGTCAGTTCCTGTCGCAGCAAGCAAATATAAGGTCCTTACTTTTTTTTCGCGATGTAATCAGCAGTACCATAAATGTTGTAAGATGCACCATGTAGTCCCGCCTCAGCTTTTTTTTAATTATTTTTGTTGTTATTATTGCACGTGTGTTAACGTGCCTTGTGCCATACTTCTATGATTCTCAAAAATTATAGGAAAAAATGTTTATTGGATCAGTTTCGACGGTGCACTTGCAGCCGATAATGTTATCACAGATCGACCACAGGAACCACAACATGCCGCTTGAATCCGTTGGCATGGCAACAAAAAAAACAAAACAGTGCATGATCGAGCGTCAACGGATTTACGAATGTACAGTTCTTGTGTGTGTGTGTGTGTGTGTGTGTGTGTGTGTGTGTGTGTGTGTGTGTGTGTGTGTGTGTGTGTGTGTGTGTGTGTGTGTGTGTGTGTGTGTGTGTGTGTGTGTGTGTGTGTGTGTGTGTGTGTGTGTGTGTGTGTGTGTGTGTGTGTGTGTGTGTGTGTGTGTGTGTGTGTGTGTGTGTGTGTTGTGTGGTGGTTGTGTGTGTGTGTGTGTTGTGTGTGTGTTGTGTGTGGGTGTGTGTGTGTGTGTGTGTGTGTGTGTGTGTGTGTGGTGTTGTGTGTGTTTTAGAAAAAAAAATGGGGGGGCAGAGGGGAGCAGAGGTGTGACGTTGTTGTATAGGCCTCCCAACCTCGGCCAGGGGACACTGCAGCGCGCGCGTTTGGCCGCCTTTCTAGCGGAAACCAGTCGCGCGGTACCCCACTCCCGCCTTTTGCCTGCGCTGTCTCAGCCAGTTCACGCGTTCTTTACGTGCTGTTGTCTCGTCGCCCTGCACGTGCAGCATCACCTCTGACTTGCTCCGAAGCTTTAAAAAGATTGTAAAAATGTTTTTCATGGTGTGAATCTTACCAGAACCGAGAGCGATTCATTAACAACCTTTGCGGTACCAAGCAAGTCAAACCGATTTCTTTTAGCGAGTGCTATGTGCATGTGGATGGTGAACAGCCGCCTTTCTATGACATACAATTAGTGCCGTCACCTCATTTTTAATATGTATGTTACCCGTAAATAGCGCATTTGCTGCAACATTCGTGTATTTTCGGAGCTGTCGTCTAACCACCACCACGCTTTCACGTGCATTTGTATATAGCGTTCGAATTTCGATTGCTTGAATGCCAAGTTTGTCACGCGGCTCTAAATTTATGAGGAGGTAAATGTGAAGAGACTAAGCTTACGTCTGTCCTGATCAGTCCCTGGTTGTGTGTTCAGTTTCATAAGAGTTTCACTTTTACCAAGGTTTTCATCAGATGTTAACAAGGTTGTATCGTAAGTTGAATGACATCTCGGAGTTTTCTGCAGCTCCTTTGAAAAAAAAAGATGCGCACAAAAATGTATTTTATGTGCACTTCGACTATGCATGTTTCTTGCAGCACAAGTTTTATTTCGAATAATATCCCCGTCTGATCACGCAGCGTGTTCACTGATTCAAATGTCGATTTGGTTGTTTTGACAGCTCGCTTTGTCTTTGTCATATCATACTCCACTAAGATCAAGCATTTATTAAGTAACGCCAATATTTGCCCTCGTTTTCATAGCAGCAGCTTTATATCACCCGCGGCTCGAGCGCATGCTAGGTTATAATACTTTACGTGCCAAAATATCATATCATTAGGAGGTACTTCGTGGTGTGAGGATCCAGATCGATTCCGGCCGCATGAGTTTTTTTTTTTTACGTGCACCTAAATCTATTGGAAGTTTAAGGCGCGACGACAACGGACAGAGGGTACATACACACCAAGCGTAACATCTGTTTACATTCAGCGTCTTGCCACCATACGCCTGAAATGTGCAACACATTTTTGCATCAAAATTTGAGAGCATTTTTCCTGCGCTTTCCTAACGTGGAAATGCAGCTGGCGTATGCGGGAGTGGAACTCATGACTTCGATTCTAGCATCAAAACACCTCATCATGCTAACTTATCGGTGAGTGTTGCTTGCAAGACCTGTACGTTAGACGCTCAGCGCGAACCCGCTGCGTAAATCTGTCTACTCTGAGCGGCGACAATAGTTCAACAGCCATCAGCTGTATAAAATACTTGCAGGGATCACAGTACGGTATTTTAACGGCGGTGTATTAAGCTAGCTCGCACTGGTTGTTCCAGAAATCCAGAGGCAAATCACGCATTGTACAGCGGTTGCCGATTTGCTGTAGTGTCAGTTTACAAGCGCGATTTTTTAGTATGAGTCTGGCCATCGCATGCCTTTCAGGTAATAGTTTGTAGTACACTGTACACGACTAAAATATTTCAAAGCAACGAGACCGCGGAGTATCGCCGAACTTCCATAATCCACTCTTGACGCCCTTGCTTTTCGCACTACTTGCATTGAAAACGATAAAACTTGACGGGCAGTTTTCAGATGTTCGTCAAGTTTAAACGTTTGTAGCAGCTAACAATGCGTGCCGGATTTTCAGGATGATGAAGAAGCGGCACCCGTAGCGTGCGAAATGCGAGATAAACACCCCAAGGAACATGTTTTCGTTGCGCGCAATGGGGAAACCCAGCAAGCGCGGCCCGTCCGAGCGACCGGTGCTTTGCCCTCATTCCGCTAGGGCGGCCAATGGCGCTGCGCAAACTTGAGCCTCTCTTCCCTATTGATGCATAAAATGTTGGAACGCTTTGAAATGCACAAGAGACTTTCAATATCAATGATAGTTGCCATGTGTGGCATAGTCTCGAAATATGTGCCACTCCATAGTTTAGGGATGAACAAGAAAATTGCCCAGAATAGGCGCATTAAAGGTTGTTTATCCGACAGGGCTATTTATGACTGCCACCACAAAAATAAGAGCCCTCCAATACAATTCGAGTGGCAGTATATAAGCATGCTTAAGATTTTACACCACTCTGAAGGAATTATAAAACTGATTGATATGTGGGGTTTAACGTCCCAAAACCACCACATAATTATGAGAGACGCCATAGTGGAGGGCTCCGGAAATTTAGACCACCTGGGGTTCTTTAACGTGCACCCAAATCAGAGCACACGGGCCTACAACATTTCCGCCTCCATCGGAAATGCAGCCGCCGCAGCCGGGATTCGAACCCGCGACCTGCGGGTCAGCAGCCGAGTACCTTAGCCACTAGACCACCGCGGCGGGGCAAGGAATTATAAAACTATGTAACCAATAAATATTTCACGTTCTCATCTGTCTAGATGGAAAAAATATTTTAAGCTCTTCAAGCTTAGCAGCTAAATCTTGTAACTGCGTTGCCGACAGTAAGTGATTCTTTCCAAATCAGCTTTCCGACGTTGTTAAAGTCTCCTTTGCCTACGTTTTTTTCCTAGAGGAGTAGTTCTTACACCTACCTCATTTTCTCTGATGATCAAACAGCTTAGACACAAACATAATCTTTTTCCTGGTTTTTATATTTAGAGTCAGGACAGAAACAAAATGCCAGCGGCTTAGCTCGGGTAAGTCTAGTTATGCAAGCGTAAGTTGTTTGCTTGCTTATGCTGGGTAGCCAAAGTGAGGTTTGCCAACCGAACGTTGTCGCTAGTCAGGTACTCCGCACTAGACTGATCGACTTGATTGGTTACCAGTGACCAATCAACGGTGGAGAATTCACGGTACAGGCCAGGCCAGCGTAACTATCTCACTTGAAGCCTAGAGTGTAATGAAATATAGTCTAATCGTTTGTGAAAAGAATCGTAAACGCCGGCGAACGTGAAAGTATATTTACTGACCTTTCAGCTTCCACACGGGAGTCTTGTTCACATTCACAGTTATCAAATATCATCGGGACTAATATACTTCCATGTGCTTTGAGAATGGTTTTCAACACAGATCCCGCGTGGGAGCTGAAACGTCTGTAAATATTTTTAACCTTGGTCGGGGTCTTTTAATATTTTCAGCAACTGTCTCGCTCGGAAGCAAATCGAAGGGATTTGTTGAAGTCAATAAAAGAGATGGGCTTCCCTGCTCGCACATCGGAGTGTTAACTCAAGTGATTGGTGAAATTTAACAGGATGAACAGGAGAGTATGAAGCGGCAACAGATGATTGAAAATGCACCAACCTATTTCTCGCAGAAATTATCGAGGGATTTATGGTGCTGAAAGAAAGTAAAAGGAAAAAATCAAGATAACAAGCTGAGCTTGATGTCGGCGTAATGCTTGTAATAAGAAAATTAGTTTTTCACGCGTATCCAGGTGTATTATTATCACTAAGAGCAATCATTCCGTGCCTCCTCTGCGGATATATCACAGTTTAGTTAAAAGAGGTGAGCTCCTCGACTAAATAATAATATTATTATTAATAATAATAATAAATAACCGAGGACTATGCACGATTTGAGCTTGAAACCAAAAAGCAAATAATACAACGGTTCCGAGCATTCGGAGAACGCATCAATGTGGTATGTATACAACGGCGTTTTGCCAGCGCATGGGCACGGTATTATGCGCAATTAAAGTGACGTAATTTTTGTTGTATGTTCGAACAGCAGTGCACCCACGCGCTCAGAGATAGGTGAAGGAAGACCACAAACACAGCACCATTCCTCGTAGTCCTGCTTTCAAATTTGAAGCATTCCCTTGCGCACAGCAGACACTTTGAGCTTATCTATCTATCTATCTATCTATCTATCTATCTATCTATCTATCTATCTATCTATCTAACCCGCAGGTCACGGGATAGAATCCCTCCCGGCTGCGGCGGCTGCATTTCCGATGGAGACGGAAATGTTGTAGGCCCGTGTGCTCAGGTTTGGGTGCACGGTAAAGAACTCCAGGTGCTCAAAATTTCCGGAGCCCTCCACTTACAGTGTCTCTCATACTCATATGGTGGTTTTGGGACGTTAAACCCCACATATCAATGAATCTATCTGTCTATTCACCTACGTATTGGTGTTCTCGTAATCACCTCCATAATTGGGCATAGACCAAAATTTGTATGAGAGGGTCAGAGGGCGTGAAGATTATGACTGGTCATGTGATGAATAATGTGAAAATCATGTTGCGTATGACGTCAAGCCCTCCGCTCCGGACACGTTTGGAAGGAGCATGATTGATTGATATGTGGGGTTTAACGTCCCAAAACCACTCTATGATTATGAGAGACGCCGTAGTGGAGGGCTCCGGAAATTTCGACCACCTGGGGTTCTTTAACGTGCACCCAAATCTGAGCACACGGGCCTACAACATTTCCGCCTCCATCGGAAATGCAGCCGCCGCAGCCGGGATTCGAACCCGCGCCCTGCGGGTCAGCAGCGGAGTGCCTTAGCCACTAGACCACCGCGGCGGGGCATTGGAAGGAGCATACCACGGGTCGTGGTATGCGTGTGTGCACCACATCTCTTTGATACCGAAAAACGGTGAGAACAGACATGGGTAATATAAATGCGAGAGCATTTTAAGAAAGCCGACATCCACAGCATTGACCTGACGAATTGAAAGAATATAACTTATGGTACCAGCAGGAATTGAACCCAATCAGCAATCAAGCATTCTACCACAGAGGCACGCCAGCTCTCGGAACTCCTATGGAAAAAGACCGTATACAGGTGTAATGTTGGTGAAACGTTCACTGGGGTTGCAGTGCTGCCCATCTAATTTTATGCATATGTACTCCAATTATACAGGCATCACGTCAGCAAAACTTCGATTCTATACTTCAGCGCAATCTATTGAAGTTGGTCTACGTAGCGCTATCCAGGGCTGCCACCCTCGCAAGCACAAGCGCTACATTTCAGCTGCCGCATGTGGTGTGGGTAATACCCATGTTGCTCTTGGCATCTTTATGCAATCGTAATCAACTGTTTATATAAAACATAAGTGACCGCTGAACATATATACATGTGCTTATAACATTTTTGCATATGTTTAGTGTCATTTCATAACGTTTCGCTTCACAAAAAAATTGTACCAGTGTGATCTTCCCTCCGCATGTTTCAAAAGAACATCGATTTTTATTTCAGGTTGAATCTTGCTAATTTTTTCTCTGTCAATGTACGGGTTACCAGTCGCTCAAACATTCATTCATTCATTCGTTCATTCATTCATTCATTCATTCATTCATTGCTTCAGAATGAACTATCCCAAGTTTCAGTCATACTAATTTTCGTTATTAAAGTTTTAGAATGCGATAAAAAGAAAAGGAAATTGAGCCTCTTGTTTGATTTATTCATGAATTGATGGACGTCCCAAAACACCGCAACATCTTTGAAAACGCCGTATATAGAAGAGAGCTTTGTGTTACTTTCGGTCAGCTGACATACCATTTTAACACGTGCCAAGCATAGCCTACTTGCTTGGAAATGGTGCAGCAACTGTTGTATGGATCTCGGCCTGTGCTTTGCAGCCGGCGTCCCCACACTCCGTGCGGGGAACTTCTGACATCGATGTGACCTTAGACTTTCCCCTGTCCGGCCTTGAGGTCCGTTGCGTCCACGCGGCCACTGTTGTCGCTTCTCTCGCTCGGGTGGAATACTTAAGCACTGCCATTTCTTGCTTGCTTGATCCTTAAATTGCCTTCATTTAGTGGGTCCACCACATTGCCTCTCATCCCCCTTTACATTTGTTTACTTCCGCAATGACTGTTGTGAACTAAACAGTCAAAAAGAAAACATGCCTTATGAAAAAATTAAGCGCGTCCTACAATACTACAGCTGCCAAAGTCAGGCACGATTGAGGATTAGGTCAACAGAAATATTTTTTTTAATTTAGCCTACGGTAAAGCTGGTAATAAGCGTGCGTTTTATTATTTTTTTTTGGTGCTCGAAGACTGCAAAGTTGGCATACCACTAACCAAGTTAATCAGTGTTAGTGTCCTGTATGTCCCATGACCATAGGTAAGCAGCTATGGAGCTCACTCTGTCTCTCTCATGACAAATATTTTGCCTCTATTACTCAGTCGGATCAACACTCAATTTATTATTTTCTCGCATGGACCTACACGGACTCGGACTCATTAAACATTTTTTCACCGAACTCACTCGTACTCAAACTCGTCGTAACATTACTCACTCGATATACTGAGACTCAGCCTCACGGCAAGATCAGTGAGTCTGGTTGAGTCTGAGTGAGTCGACTCATGGGTCCCTTAGCGCACACTTAAAACTTTTGACCAATTTTTAATGTTGTTTTCAATTCTCTTTAACAACAATATCTCGTCTAAACGGTACTCCTCAAGACACATTTTGATCCACTACATATAAATACTAGTTATCTGTGGTTGAAATTCAATAGGAATATTTCTTTTATATTGAACGTATTGAGTCATTTTCATCGAGAAGTACCGTGACAGGAGCTTGCTAAGTGACGTCAAGACATCTCGCTCGCGTGTGAATCATCACACATCTGATCAATAAATATTGAGCTGGTATCAACGCTAGTGCGTTGAAGTATATGCGAATAGACCAGATGATAAACATGAGTTGATATAAGGCTGATAACAATATTGAAGTTGCACAGTTGTCGCCATTCGTCGTCAGAAAAATGCGGAGTTCACCCAGAATCACACAAGAAATATATATTTGCACTTAGGGCTCCCTCGGGCTCTGACTCATCAAACTATTCCTCAAAGGGACTCCCTTAGACTCACTGAACTTTATCATGACTGACTCCGACTTGAACTCATCAAAGTATTACTCACCCATACTCACGGCTCGATTGGAGTCTGAGTAAGTCGAATCATGTGCGAACCCGCCGTGGTGGTGTATCAAGGCAGTCGGCTGCTGACCAGCAGGTCATAAGATGGAATCCCCGCCACTACCACTGCTGTTTCATGGGAGACAAAAATGCTTGAAGCCCGTGTGTTTAGATATAAGTGGACGTTAAACAACTCCAGGTGGTCAAAATTTCCGGAACCCTTCACATACAGCGTCTCTCATAATCCTACCATGCTTTTGGGACGTTAAACGCCAACAATTGCCCCGCCGCGGTGGTCTAGTGGGTAAGGTACTCGGCTGCTGATCCGCAGATCGCGGGATCGAATCCCGGCTGCGGCGACTGCATTGCCGACGGAGGCGGAAATGTTGTAGGCCCGTGTGCTCAGATTTGGGTACACGTTAAAGAACCCCAGGTGGTCGAAATTTCCGGAGCCCTCCACTACGGCGTCTCTCATAATCATATGGTGGGTTTGGGACGTTAAACCTCACATATCATCAAACGCCAACAATTTCGATCGAATCATGAGCGAGTTCGCCGATGTCTTTTAATGTTTTTATTCAACATACGTGCGAGTGTATTGCAAGGGTTAAAAGCATGGACCTTAGTAATTGTATAAAGAGTTTCATGGGCGAGGACCATTATATAATTATGAGGGAAGCCGTAGTGGAAGACCCCGGGAATGTCGACCATCTGGCGTTGTTCAGCGTATACAGTACAGTGCATGGGCCTATGGCACTTCGCCTTTATCGAAACGGAACCACCACCGCGGCCGCGTTTCAACTCGTGACTATTGGGTCAGCAACCGAGCAGCGTAACAATTGTGCCATCGCGGAACACGAGCACGTGAACCTTCTGACACGCTTCCTGGATGTCCGCCAACTCATCACGCCCACAGCCATTTGTCCACTAAGGCCAGTGTAATAACGCGAAATCTTGTAGGTTTTGGAAAACCCAATATTTTTTTAAAATTTTCTTAAGTTCTATTGCTCCCTCGTAGACATGAAGCTGAGCCGCGGGCTATGGTAATTACAAACCATGAGGAAGTTTATACTTTTGGCAATGAAGAGTTGAGTTAAAATGCAACCACATGAAACGAGACATGCCTTTTGTATGTTGGTCTGTCTGTCTGTCTGTCTGTCTGTCTGTCTGTCTGTCTGTCTGTCTGTCTGTCTGTCTGTCTGTCTGTCTGTCTGTCTGTCTGTTTGTTTGTTTGTTTGTTTGTTTCGGGGAAGAGTGCGGAAGATTAGTAAATAATGATGGCAACGCAAAGGTCCTAGATTCTTGGGCGCACTACCTATACACCTACAATGGTGCCAAGTAAATTTCCTGTCGTGTTGTAGTACTGATAGTTATGACTATTTTTGTGACAATATAGACTTTGGGTAATTGTGATAATTATATTATAATTGATTTTTGTTTTCACCTGACAACGTCGAAGAAGTTTTCTTCTTTGATTTTTTATTACCTTTCTAAAGGCAGACACAAGGTCAGCAGTTAAGGCTTCAAAACTGAAAAGACTTTGCAAGAAGTATCGACCTTAAACTAGCATCTGTGGGCGTTGATTCAATAGCCACTGTACCTATGATGCCCGTAATCAATCAGAAAACACAGTGCTTCAGACAACATGGTTGCAGCGAACTATACTTCACCGGGAATGGATGGAGCTCCGTGACCCGCATCGTTGTAACGCACAGTGTTGCTATAGGACGTTTTGTGAACGCATGCCTAAACGAGTGAAGCGCGGATATTTGCGTACCCCTCTCTCTTCCTCTCCTCCCACAGCAGCAAAAAATGTAACGGTGGCATTTTGTCGTGATCTCTCTCATCACACTGGCTATGACTGCATAGTCGTTGTAAATAGAATTCATGATATCCTACACGTACTTCCGCAGATTTGACGGTACTCCCAACATTTTGAGTTAAGAAAAACCATCCGCGCTTTTATTCACTGCCTTGAGGTTCCGAAATGCAGTTCGAACAAAAGTGAGCCCCATAGACAAACTTTACTTGGATCACTACTTTCGCAATAATTATTATATACACCCCCAAATAAGTTGATTTCTATCACTATTCAGTTAGGCATTATTCATTTGTCTGTCTGTTTCTTTCTCTTATTTTTTTGACATTCTTTTCGTCTCTCTGTCTGTTTCTCTCTCCCTTTTTCTCTCGCTCATTCTGATTTCTCGCTGCACATTCAATTAAACGCTCCGGCGGACATAACAAAAAAGCATTCGTACTTCATTCACGCTGCATTAAATAATTGTTATATCGTTGCTGGCCTTACACAAAATTGTTTCATAGTTATCGGTGAAAAATGCGGATGATTATTGCCTTTCTCTGCAAGCAGTCAGCAAAACACAAACGAAGTCGGGAAGAATAGATACCAAAAATACCGAATGCTGCGTATGGTTTCGCAACGACACCTCGCGGTCTTTCGTCAAAAGGATCGTGCTTGCCCTTACATCATATGTCTTTCGTTCCCTTCTTGCGCGTTGCTCTTGCTACTTAATGATCAAATTCGTTTGCCCTTATAAGGTCGCTTGACGCCTGGGCGCCATTGAATGAGAGATTTCAAAGATAGACATCATCCTCGGCCAGTTCTATTTACCCTGCTAGACGAAGATCATTCTCATCGATGTCTACAATAAACTAATTTGGGCGAGTTGATTCTGTATCATTCCTGCCAACCGTTTTGGCTTGAACACCACAACCAATTATGAACCAATCTCGGCTTCTATCATTCATTTGCTTCAACTTCCAAACTGGTTATCTGTCTTACGCATTAAGAGACTCGCCCAACTCCACTTTGTTTTGTCTCCCCGTTTCTTAATGTTACACCATTCATTTTCTGTTCCATCGCGCACAACTAGGTTGAATGTACGAGTTTAATTTATAATTTTGACAGCACTAGTTGTATTACAACTTATAACGGTGATTAAGACTAATCGTTTTGCGCTACGTACCAGAAACTTGAAACAGAGAGGAAAGAAAAATTAAGGCTTCTTACTGGCGAAGTAACTTCAAAAACCTCTAAAAATTACTTGCAACGCTGCAACACATCCGCCTTGCTATGAACCAGTGAAGCACTGCGCTAATTTTTGCAGCGTGGCGCGCAGATGCGTCGTAGAGCTTCAGGGGCCTACGCGTTCATAGCGATATCATAACCCGTCAAGCGTTTAACGTGCTACCTTGCACAGAGGATATTCATTAACACATTCTATAAGATTTTAGGGGAAAAGTTCAGTGAAGCTCCACGTCTGTTATCCCCGTCCACGCCGAGATCGGTCAATTTGCGATGCCACACTCCTCAATTCACCTCTAAACGACGAACACTTTCTTATGCTTTGCGACGATGTTCCGATCAGTTGCTTTCCATGTCGATGCTGCTGGAGCGCCGTCCCCATCACTCATCAGGTCACAAGGAAATTAAAGCATTTTATGTCGCTTGAAGACTACGGGCCTGTGTTAGCGCCTTTGACTATTTACCTGCCGCGGTGGTGTAGTGGATAAGGTACTCGGCTACTGACCCGCAGGAAGCAGGATCGAATCCCGGCTGCGGCGGCTGCATTTTCGATGGGGGCGAAAACGTTGTAGGCCCGTGTGCTCAGATTGGGGTGCAAGTTAAAGAACCCCAGGCGGTCGAAATTTCTGGAACCCTCCACTGCGGTATCTCTCATAATCATATGGTGGTTTTGGGACGTTAAACCCCACGTATAAGTGAATCAGTTCTTCGAATATTGTACAGTGTCACAGCCGCATACACATCAGCGCATTCATTGAATATTTGCTTCCTTCTTTTCTTTCTCTCTTTCTATTTCTCATCATTACTCTTTCTTTTCCCATTACCTAGCTTGGGGTAGCCAACGGCACATGTGCCTGGTGAACTTTCATGCGTTCTGTCATTCGTTTTCTTCCTTCCTGTCTTCTGTAAGCACTATTTATGCATGTATCAGGGATGTAATGAGCCTTTATTGCGATGCGAGTGGACGTCAAACCAGCTGAAGCAAATGTGTTGCATTCTGGCTCAGAGAATAGCCTATGACCCTAGTCATTTCGCCTGTATTTTATTGGCTGCTTCTTATGTGTGTTAGCCAGGCTTTCCACTGGAATAGTATTGTGTCAGCCAGCAACTTTGGTGCCGTCAAGCATGTTAACTGCATAAAAAGCCAAGTAATCTGAAGGGTTTAATTTGTCAGTTTTTTTCAGGACAGCAGTTTGTAACTTTTTTTATTAAACTGCTTTAAGGGCTTCATTGTTCGCGCGTAAATAGCGAAACGTTGCAGCGAGTAATTAGTGCTTTTGAATTGGTTTCTGCTGTCCAGCGGAAGTAACCAACCATTTCAGACGTGTTTGCACTGGTGATCTTTTTCTGAGCCATTTGCTAGTGTGTCACTTATGTCATTGATTGCTGTTTTTTTTTCGAAATAATCGAAGACCATGTGTTCGCACGCTCGTTATGATACTTAGGCTTGGGAATCCAACGTTAGATCATATAGACTGTAACGTTAGAACACACGATAAAAAAATATCAAAGATTACCTCAATGTAGTTTATACTTCTTTTCTTTTAAAAGCACTTTTCTAGCAGCAAAACTGTTCTCGGTCGAGCCTTTCATGTCCGGGATCCAAGGTAAACATCATAAACGAGTATGGGGAACAGATGTTGGGTAACTTACCACTACTCATCACTGGGTCACTAAAAATGAACAAAGCGACAGCTAGTCTAACAAATTGCGTGCCCGTTTCCGTAGTCACACCACTGTCACGTGATACTTTCTGATTATAAAATATGCTGATCATACTACCAAGTTGAAGCTCAAAAATCAGCATTTATAAAAAGTAGTGAGACAGCATATTAGAGCATCTTAAGCGAGGGCTTTTTTTACAAACCTGCTTACTCGGGTGGTATGGTCAAGATGCAATACAACTAAACTACCATCTTAAAGCATAACAATGAACGTTTAAAAAACAGCAGTGATGTCTGGAAGGCTTCCAAAACTTAGCAAAGCGTTACCTTGACGAAGGCAACTCCACCATCACCGCTGTTTTATTGATGTTCGCGAAGCGAGGCCGGTTGATTTCTTTTTCCTTTGAAACACATCTTTCTATTCTTGTTCATAGGTCAATGTACTTTGCAGGCCCTGTTCAGTGTGTTTAAGCCATGTGAAAAGAATGAAGGTAACGCCTTGCATAACATATTTTAGTTCAGGTTACATTGCTGCACTGGCACATTGATATAAAGTAATAGATGGATGAAAGGGGTTTATTCTTGTTTTATAGTGAGGCCGTTGTTTTCTGTCATGAAACCGAATATATTATATCATGACATAGCGTGTTTTTGTTTGTGTACTGGTACGCGACCTTTTTTGACGTCCTTTAACAATCTTTCGAAAGATCACTCCTGGATGCTCACGTCCATACGTTCTCAGCCTGTTCAAAATAAGTAATGAATAACATTCAATGTACCAATGTTACCGAGCCTTCACTTTGTGTGGCAGTCTGCATTGTTGTCGTTCTACGCTTATAATAATACATGTTCGGTTTTAGAGTAGACCTTAGAATCTCTGTGCTGTTTCGTGGAAATTCAAAGCAGACCCCTGCAAAATGTACCTTAATCGCTTCAACTAAAAGAGCGCTTTTTTCACACAAAACAATTCTAAAGAGCCTGCAACCACTCAAACTTGCCTTTCGCTGTACTTAGGTTCTTTATCGTAATAAGTGTACAGGGTCGCCCATGTATGAGGTGAACTTCTCAAAAGTATTCAGGGCCTGACATATACCGTTATGTTTAATACACAATACAAAAAATTATTGTTGCGTTCATCGACACCATGTAATAATGGACATTATATAATAGACGTTTTCCTCGTGAAGTATAATAAACCTTGGGGGTTAACTGGCATGAATACTAGTTAAGTGATCATCTTAGATGAATTCAACGCTGTGCATACGTAACAAAGAATGCAAAAAGTTTCTGTGGTGTAGTGGCTGCAGCTTTCTGGTAGAGAGGCCCACGGGTTTATTCCTGTGGAGTATACTGATTCTAAGTTGTTCTTTATTTGATTTGATTGGTATTTATATTTAATATTTGTTAAAGCTGTTGTGCCCATCTATGTCTCTTTTTATCGCGTAATCCAGCTCAATTTTTAATATGCTCGGGAGCGGAATAGTCTGCCAATGATTACTGACAATGGCAGATGGCTTAAAATCAGATAGTTCAGGTGTTTTTCAAGTGGGATCACTAAAGGCCGTGGTGCCGAAGAACAGCTGTAGCTCCGCTACTTGAATTACGCCAAAAAGACACTTATCCCGAGCTTCTGTCTACAGCATTCCTTGCCTTATGATATCTATTAAAAATGTTGAACCAACAGACCCTATTTTGGTCACTATACATTTTCGGCTGCTGTGTTGTCTAAGGAAGCTAACGGCTGTCAAACTAGGCAAGTCCTGTCGCAAAAGGTTCCAGGCCCATTGTGTAAACACTACGGCTCAGCGAGCGAGACGTGAAGGTCCAATAGTAAATTTGCGGATGGCGGTCTTTAAAACAATGTTGACAGATAGATTACGAGTAGCTTTAGGGCCCACGGAACACCAAAATGTCTAAACCTGTACTGTCTGCTCAAAAAACGAAAAACTGGTGAAAAAGATACTGGCAGACCCGTCACGAAAAGAACAATTCATAAGCGTTTACACCAATGCATTGCCCTCAGTACACATGGCGTGTTGGAAACCGATGGCACATACTATTTTGATCGATTATAAGTTGGTTTTTCATTGTCTCCGAAACAGCAAACACTGGCGTCTTCAGAATAGGCTGAGTACAATTGGTGTCTTTAACACATGGTCTTTTCAGTCGCTCTGCATGTCACCAATGTGGTGGTCATGTTAGTTGGTTCGTTTAAAGAAAGCTTAATTTTAGTACTTCGGTTGTTTTCCTGGTTGATCGAGATAGATAGCATGTGTATGCCAGCGTCGTCGTCCTTCATTAAATACTGAACTATTCAAGCTAGCCGTAATGTGTCTAACCCTACCTTTAAAAATAAACCAGTATGCCCCACAGGAATTTGGTAAATCTTACTGCTCGCCACTGGTCCACTAAAAAAAAAAGAAGGCAAGAGTTAGCCTAAGACTTGGGAACGGATGAGACAACTAGAAGCGAAAATTGGGCTAGCTCGTGGTTCATGCTTGGGTGTAAAAACAACGCTAAAATACCGACAAAGACACAAGAAGAGACGACAAGGTGCGTAACTACATTTCATTAGGAGGAACACACGCATATACTTGGCAGAGGACCTTGTCACATGGCACACCATGGCGACTGCGCAGCAGAGCAAACAGGGTACAAAGAAGAACCTAATCACGAAAAACGTTGACTCATGTGTAAACGCCCATGAAAAAATAAAAAATAATAAAAATGATCACTTGTACTTTCTAAAACATGAGTAACAGTCGAAAAATCCTAACAATAGCTTCCACCTGACAGCACTGAACCCAGGTATCTAACCTCCTTTTCACCAAGTGCTGCGGACGGCTTGCGTACACACCTTTCCCCCTGATTGATTTGTGGGGTTTAACGTCCCAAAACCACCATATGATTATGAGAGACGCCGTAGTGGAGGGCTCCGGAAATTTTGACCACCTGGGGTTCTTTAACGTGCACACAAATCTGAGCACACGGGCCTCGACATTTCCGCCTCCATCGGAAATGCAGCCGCCGCAGCCGGGATCACCTTTCCCCCTTCTTTTCAATGTAAGAAGCCTCCGTCATCTCTCTAGTACTTACGTCCTGATGGCCAAACATTCTTTGTGATTAGATTCATCTTTGTACCCTGTTTGCTTTGTTGCGCAGTCGCCATGGTGTGCTGTGTGACTAGGTCATCTTCCTGATATATGTGTGCGTCGCTTCTAATAAAATTTAGTTGCGAGTTCAGCGCCTTGTCGTCTTTTCTTCTGTCTTCGTTTGTATTTTTGCACCGTTCTTACATCCAGCGGTTAGGCGGCGGCGGCTACTAGAAGAGCCAGAAGCAATAGAAGGCTTACACCGGCGACGTCGTGCCAATTGATACATGAGAGATGCTACCGCTTGGTTTCAGCACGAATTTCTGTCTCTGGAGTCTTGACAACCGTTCCATGTCTGTGACTGTGTGTGATCGGGTTCTCTGCACTGAGAATTAGCGTATAAACAACCTATAAACAACCAGATCGGTCTTCAGAATCGTCCATTTTTGTTGTTTCAATGCTTGCTCGATTTAGTGCTTAGTGCAAGTTTCACTTTTGGGGGGGAGGAGGATTGGGGGAGGGGTGCCTCACTAGACGGTGACTATTTTAGATTATTGGCAATTTCTTCGCAGTAAACTGTAGCGCGCTGTCCTTTTCATGTTAAGAAGAGTAGGAGTGCCAACACTGACACAATAGAGAAGTCAATACACAGCAAACGCTAGCGTTGGTGGTGTCTTGAGTTCTCTCTCATGTCCGTGTTTGCACAGCCTGTCTTCTTAACAAGAATACTTACCAACTAGCTCAGCTCTTTGTTGTTCCAAGTTTTTCATGCTGTTATTTTTAAACAGTCTTCTCATTTCTTCTCTTAAGCTTACAACGGGCTGCTTGTAGTAAACAGTTTATCTCTGTTCAATGGTCATCTTTAAGGTCTCTCGCTTCTGTTCTGTTTTCGTTAGAACCCCGCCGTGGTGGTCTAGTGGCTATGGTACTCGGATGCTGACCCGCCGGTCGCGGGATCAAATCGCAGCTGTGGCGGCTGCATTTCTGATGGAGGCGTATATGTTGTAGGCTCGTGTGCTCCAATTTCGGTGCACGTTAAAGAACCCCGAAATTTCTGGAGCCTTCCACTACGGCGTCTCTCATAATCGTATGGTGGTTTTGGGACGTTAAACCTCACATATCAATCAATCATTGTTTTTGTTAATATGTGTTAAATATAATAATCAGTGTATACAATTTCTCATCAGAACAGGTATCACTTTTCCCATAGAATTAAAACCGAAGGCTCGATTTTTCGTTGTGTGTGTGTGTGGTTGTGTGTGTGTGTGTGTGTGTGTGTGTGTGTGTGTGTGTGTGTGTGTGTGTGTGGTGTGTGTGTGGTGTGTGTGTGTGGTGTGTGTGTGTGTGCTGTTTGCTTATCTGGGCATGTCATGACTCGGACCGTCTTCTGTCCTGTAACTTTCGGGACTTAACGCAAGTTTACATATGTATGCTATTTCATCACCAGTACATGTTAGATATTTGATTAGCCTTTCAGCCAATGAACCAACGCAAAATGAGCCGGCGTGTTTCATATTGTGGAGTTAATGGAAGTAGGGTGCAAATAAAACAATAGAGGGGTGCAATTCCAATCTAGTTTATGCAAAACCTGACGATATAGTAACGCGCACAGGTTTTAGTACCCTTTCCCATTCAATGTGTGTGTTTGTGGGCCTGCCTGCCTGCGTGTGCGTGTGTGTGTTTGCTTATGCTTTCATAATACTACATTTTGAACATAGTTCAAGAAAATAGTGCAATGACAGAATCCACAGCATGATCCTACTACTTTGTAAGGTCTCACACATTTTCACTTTCTTGTGCGTGGCGTTGGTAAGTTTCACCCCAACATTATGAAGTTCACAAGCATACAAATGCGCCATCCGCTTCTCACGTAATTTCGTTGCAGAAAACTACGTCGAGGAGAACCGTTGAAAGAGGAAACTTTGTTGTTTGAAGTTACGATGAAAGTTTGCGCCTTTAAATAAGCAACCGACAATAAATGCGGCAAAGATGCGCAGAACATATTTGAACTTCATATTCTTCATTCAATAGGTAGTGCAACAACCGCGAAATTGCATTTGTCCTAGTTCAGGATTTAAACCCAAGACCGTGTTTTTTTGCCAGCAAAGAATTCTTTCTTTCTGAGAAATCTGAACAAATTTTTTGTTGTAAATAGCTTTGTACTACGAACGATTGAACTACAACTTTACGTTTCATAACCTCTTTCACCTAGTGGGATTCCGCGGAACTGACTTGCTTTGTGAAAAAGAAACAGCGCGAAAAACGACGGACCAGACGAAGAAGGACACCCGTTGTCTGGTTTCTCGCTTTTCGGGCTGTTTATTTTTCACTATGTCATACCAACACGCCCAAGCAACCACTTTAGCTTACTTGCTTTGTTTTCAAAATAAACATGAAACGCCGTCTTCTTATCAGTTCGCTTGCGCGAATTGTTTATCTGTAGAAAAATGCCTAAAACGTGCAATAAACTGCTAGACCTGAGAATAATGTATAAGTTTGTACAGATGAGCCCAATGAGATACGTGACACTGCGTACAAAAGTTTTTTTTTTCTGATACTGTGTTATACATCTATGTCGTACTAGAATTACATTTAGTGATTTTTATCTTTCTTTGCTATTGGACAAAAGTAGTCGAGGGACCACGTTAAATGTGCCAACACTTGTCATTCACAATTCGTATAAAAAGAAATTTGGCAGATCCCATGTGCCTTGGGAATCAATGTAATATGAAGCATGCGGATGCAAGGTGAATGTGTTTAATTTTTTTATTGAGCGAATGCCTTATGAAGTGGCCCTGCAATATATGTACAAATTCACGCACACACATACTGTTGAGCAGTCGCATTATGTTTTGTACTTAGCAGTTGTTTGCAGCTGGCGTAACGATGCTAACAGAAACATGGATATTAGCTACGCCAGAAGTGGCAAGAATATATGAAGCGCTGGTTGCGCTGGGACTCACGAGGATGATAGCCCTCAACACTGCTACACAAATCAACTTCAGCGGAATGCGTCTAACTACAATTGACATTAACCCTGACATGACGGCTGTATTATAAGTACATATGTAATGTTTCTAAAATTTTATAGCCAGTACTGCAACCAAAATAGACGTTTTATGAACATTAAGGTCTATTTGCAAAGTATTTCTCAGACATGGCGTGGATTTGTCGTAGAATACTTGATTTCCATGCATAATGCTACGGTTCGATTCATTCCGTGACACTGACACTTATTCTTTGCATTCGTCCGGTCAACGCTGCCGGTGCCAGCTTTTTCTTAACGCTCAAGCAATACTGAGTGTGCGAGACAACATTATTGGCGATCCAACATAATGGGGGGAATGGGTAGGGAATTAAAGCGAGACACTAGCGAGCTCGGACGTCCCGGTGCACCAACCTACTCGCGTCCAACCCGTGGGGGCGTCGCTTTCCGCGTTAAAACTACCCATATGTGTTCTCGTCGTTCCTGGGTGTGAGGGCACACACACACAAAATTTCTATCACCTGTGGCACATACTTGCCCTTGGGTACGTGCCACTGTTTTTTGGAAAGTGTTTGACGAGGTACGCGACAAGATTGTGACATTACTCATGTCATGACTAGCGCGTCGTATTCGTCAAAACTTCACGTACTAATTTTGGTGTACCCCAAATTAAGGGGGTGATCATGAGAGCACCCACACGCAGACAAACAGACAGACAGACAGACAGACAGACAGACAGACAGATATATAGACATAGACATTGATTGATTGATTGATTGATTGATTGATTGATTGATTGATTGATTGATTGATTGATTGATTGATTGATTGATTGATTGATTGACTGATTGATTGATTATGGCATGTTAATCGAGGGGTGAAGGAAGTTGTCTCCCGTCGGTCAGGGCTGGCATATTTCTCTAGAAGCCAGTGTTTGAAGTCTTCCTATGATGTAAGAATACCTGCCCTGTTCTCATACTATACACGTGCGCCGTCCAAAAGACTGAAATAGACATGCCGCTGTTTGTCTGCGTCGTCCCACTGGTTGTGCAGGACAAGAAACTCGTAGTGAACGAGCTAATCTTCGACATCCTCAAGTGCAGTGGCGTGAAAGGGATTTGGCGTTCGCGGTTTCAGTAAGGTGCATTGAAGCGGCGTTGTGCCGTTCGTACCGATTGGGTTGGTGTCGATAGGGCTGGTCGGAGCCACCATGTTGTCTGCGAGCATTCCAAACTCAGGGGATTGCCCTCAGATTCTTCTGCTGGCGTGGTGCACAGGAGTGACCACCGATACGACACTTGAGTTCTTGCTATGCGGAGGGGTACGGTGCATAGATTACCCCGCACCTCCACCAGTTTATCACGCACCAAAAGCCGTAGAGACGAGACAGGAACAGCGGGGTAGAAAGACCCGAGCGTGTATCTTTGAACGAAGCGCCAACACACACTTCGTCTTTGTTCTCTTCGCCCTTTTCAGCTGGCTAGGGCTTGTCGGCTCACAACTCCAGGTGGCAATATATTCACGTCATCGGCTTATAAAAGGGCAGAATGCAGCATAGCGAAGAACCTTTAATAACAATTATAAAGTGAATCGAGGTCAATACTGACCCTTGAGAAATTCTGCTAGTTATCTAGTGCAAACAGAATAGTAATTTACAGTAAATTAGCATGGTTTATCAAGCATATAGTTTGAATGAGATAGAAACCTAAAGATTCAACGTCAAATTGCGTACGTTAAGTCTATACGGTTGGGTGAAATGACACACTGGGCAAAACGCGACATTTTTCATTAGCTAGCCTCTGTAGCTAATACAAAAACTACATTTCATTTATTTCTGATTCCCAGCAATAAGTGCTGGTCCTTGTCTACATTTTTATGTTTGAAAGTTTATTGCTGACAGCGTTCGCGCGGGAAATATTACGCAGCTGGTGTTAGTGCATGTGTTCGTGACCAGTCCAAAAGGGTCGAACTTCTGCTCGGCCAAATTTTCGGATCCGTGCATGAAGCTACTGCTGCGTGAGTACAGCAATGTAAATATTTATTTTGTTACTTTAGACTACGAGCGACATAACATCAAACGTTAAGTTCGTTTGGTGACCGGAGACAAAGCGGATTTTTAAAAAAATTCTGGCATGTAAAAGGGGCAAAACATGACAAAAAGGCATCCGATTGCCTTAGGGAGTGAGTGAGTGAGTGAGTGAGTGAGTGAGTGAAAACTCTTTATTTGGTCCACAATAGACGCGAGTTAACTCAGTGTCCTATTAATTGAACCATTACCGTACACTCATTATATATTATATTTCTTTGTTCAGGGGGCTCGGGCATAAAATAGAATATGGAGCTTCCTGGTAGAAAAACGACATAAAAAATCACTGATTGCCATTCAGGGCAGGACCCCCTTCATTTGCGCTGCATCGAAGTTTTCCCATGTTTCGAAGGACGCTGTCAAGAGACGCATAAAAAATGGCAGAATCTTCAAGTCACAAGCACGTCAAGAAATTTATTTTTAACGACGTTTCTCGAATACTATTGTTAAAAAAAACAAGCGCTAGAAAATCTGAATCTAGCATGGCTTTAAATTCATTGCCTCACAAAGCATGGCAGACGAAGTTAAAAACCATGAGACGCCTGGGCATTTTTGCATCAAAACGGCAAGAAAAGGTGAAGAAGATGCGTCAGAGCATATCTAGCCTCCAATTGTAGAAGAATCCAAAGAGTTGCAAGCGTTCAGATAAATACAACATTAGCCCACAGAAAGACTGGTGGTGTTTGATCTGATGAGCAACATAGCACCACGTTCTGTCTAGAATAATGCGTGATGTCCAAAGACTGGGCTCTTTAAGACTGCGTAAGGGTCCACAGAGTGAATTTCAAGTCTTTGTGCTCCGAAAACTGACAGGATGAACTTTTTTTCATACTGTTTTAAATTTCCCCACACAGCGTCTCGTTTTCTCCGCAGGTTGTGACAAAATGAGCCGTTTAGAGCATGTTTCAATTATTTAAAAAATTTTTTGAATAATGGCAACAGGGAAATATTTATGAAGAGCATACCTTGTACCCAAAGGAAAGTTTAATTGTTTAGTTATAAAAAGTGAAATAAAAATTAATATTTAATATTTCAAAATTTTAACATTTTTGTCGCAAACGCATACGCTATGAGCGTCGTAGACTTTCAAAGCTGAGAGTTAGCGTCGGCCACGGTCAAGGCACGCAACTCATGCAGCGGAAGAAGCGGCAATCGCTCTCGCCACCACCACATCTAAAGACGTCGCGGTGATCTTCACTGACTCTCAAGCCACTTGCCGGAATTATGCGAAGGGTTGCTGCTCAGCCAACGCAATTAATATCCTGCAGCAGCGAAGCTCTCCACTTCCATATGCCTGCGTAATCTGGGTTTCTGGACACAAGGGTCTGCAGGAGAATGAAGCTGCCCACGCCGCTGCCCGCGAGCACGTCAGCTAGGCTGCCCTGGCACCAAAGGATACCCGATCCGTGGCTGCACAGATGGAAGTAGTTGAAAACACCTACTCGTCGCTACTTCGACACTACAAACTGGACCGACGGGTGTACTCTCCACCCCCATTCAAAACTAACTAAAGAAGAAAGCATAATCTTCAGACACCTGGAAAGAGACACGTATACATACATGGCATATTAATGCACCGCCTCTACCCAACGACACACGGCTACATGTGCCCGCTCTGCAGCGTACCAGACACCCTGGCACACTTGCTCCTGGAATGCCAGTGTCATGCAAACCAGGAGATGTAACTGGAGCGAGACCGAGCACCAAGAATGAACGGCGACCACCTCATAGAAACGTGGGAGGCCAAGCTCATCCTCGAGGACCTAGGAGATCAGCGACAACTCGTCACCAGGGCCAAGAGGGCAGGCGAAGCCAGAGGGTTCCTGGGCTAGGGAACCCTCCAACAGAGGGTTCCTGGGCTAGGGAACCCTCCAACTTTGGGTGATACCGGGCCTCGCGCGGAACAGTGTTTCTAAATAAACGTTTATTTGTCTCTAGGTCGCATATCAACCCACCCTATCCTAACAATTATCAGTGATTGGCTATGTCAAAAGCGTTACTAAGGTCACAATGAATGGTGTCAGTCTGCAATCTATGAAATACAGGCGTAAATTTCAGCATTATGAAACTAACAAAAATTGCGATAGTTGAGCTGTTACTAAGAAAACCTCCTGGATTCGGAACCACTGATTTGTTCACACGAAACGACGATGTGTCGGGAAGAGTCAGTTCTGTGATCAGGTATCTGTCTATAATTAGAGACATCAGTTATGCAGTAGTACATGAATACGAAATCAACACGGGCAGCTTTATACGTGTTAGTGATTGTTGCGGTATTTTTCGGGCAGCTATTAAATTGGTACAAATATACTGTCATAAGCTTTCCGAGTGGCTGAGAGGATGCATCAGAGCCGCATTATAAGGATGGCTTCAAGCGCTTAACGCATTCGTTCATGAGCTTCTCGTGTAATGACACATCACTATAGGCGTCTCCAACGGTGAACTGATACATCTGCTTGAACCGAGGTCGCTATGACCAGATGATAAACTGGGAGCAAAACAGTCTGAAACAGTTTTGACATCCACTCAATTCGAGCCCAGCAGTCTAATATACATTCTTTCCTTGAACGTTCTCTTATATACATCCAAAAGTCGGCCGGTTAGTCGCAGGCACTTTTTTTCTAATAATCAAGCATGTGAGCAGTGATCCCGCTTACACGCGCATTTACCGAGAGTTTGAAAATAACAAACTCTCCCTTCAACTGACTAGACAGAGAACTTCAACTTCTTGTGTGCGGGATCTTTACGACTTAGAGTTGTGATACGTTCAGATTCGAACAAGTGGGGACATTAACGTCGTTTAAGTGTGCATAGGGTGACAAATTTGCACATACTGCTCAAGATAAATTCTCTAAACTGATCGACTTGGTCGGTCACCAGTGACCAATTAACGGTGGACAATTCACGGTACAGGCCAGGCCAGCGTAACTATCTCACATGATGCCTAAAGTGTAATGAAATATAGTCTGGTCATTTGTGAAAACACTGTAGCACGCCGACGAACGGGAAAATATATTCACTGACATTTTGGCTTCCCCATAGGAGTCTTGTTCGCATTCACTGTTATTAAATATCAGCGTTAGTATTGGGACTAATATACTTCCATGAGCTTTGAGAATGGTTTTCAACAAAGATCCCGCGTGGGAGCTGAAACGTCTGTAAATATTTTTCACCTTGGTCGGGGTCTTTTAATGTTTTCAGCAAATGTCTCGCTCGGAAGCAAATCGAAGGAATTTGTTGATGTCAATAAAAGAGATGGGCTTCCCTGCTTGCACAGGGAGTGTTAACTCAAGTGATGGGTGAAATTTAACAGGATGAACAGGAGAGTATGAAGCGGCAACAAATGATTGAAAATGCACCAACCTATTTATTGCAAAAATTATCGAGGAATTTATGGTGCTGAAAGGAAGTAAAAGGAAAAAAATAAACTAACAAGCTACAATTGTTATCTGTGAATCTTGTAATGAGTATATAAGTTTTCCACGCGTTTCCAGGTGTATTAATATCACAAAGAGCAATTATTCCGTGACCCTTCTGCGAAGGTAAGAGTTGAGCTCCCCGACTAAAAACAATAATAATAATAATAATTAATAATATTAAGGGAAACGGCCTAGTGGCGCTGCATGTCACTAATCATTGCTTCTTCACAGTGCACATCACTGACCACAACTATCAGAGGCCCGTGTGTTTTTTGATTTACACCGTCGTTGAGAGGCTAGCCAACCAACCCGAACGTACACTCGAATATGATGGAAATAAAAAAAATGAGCAAGCTTAATGCCAATAGGCTGGGACTGGACTATGGTGGTTTACATTGTACAATTTTAAACCTGCATGGTGATTCACAAGAACTCAGTGCCACGACGCCCTACTGTGAACTTTTTAAATTTGCGGTTGAAGGCAATCTAATGAGGCTAGTGTTCCCAGGCGAGCTGATTCCTACAAATTGAGACTTTTTGACGTATAGGTGCATCTTTTTCGAAAGCTTGGCTTCGATCACCACGACACTTGACTTTATGTTGACGACACAGTCTATCATTAAATGAGAAAGCGCACACGTGTTGTCGCATGAATAATTGAAAAGTTCAGCAAGCACAAAGCGCGGGACGCCCCGCCGCGGTGGTCTAGTGGCTAAGGTACTCGGCTGCTGACCCAGAGGTCACAGGATCGAATCCCGGCTGCGGCGGCTGACTTATCGATGGAAGCGAAAATGCTGTAGGCCCGTGGGCTCAGATTTGGGTGGACGTAAAAGAACCCCAGCTGGTCGAAATTTCCGGAGCCCTCCACTACGGCGTCTCTCATAATCATATGGTGGTTTTGAGACGTTAAACCCCACATATCAATCAGAGTGCAGGATGGTTCCCTCGACTGCCCCACTTGCCAGTCACCTTTATCTCATGCCTCACAGCTGTTATGGCGCTAAATTATCGCGCTTTATATAGCATATCGCTATATAAACGCGGACGTTACTCTGTAGGTGTCATTGAAACTGATTGTCGGTACCCTCTATCACTCGTGACCTTGATGCAAAGAAAAGCTGACACCTTAGGGCACTACACCTGAACTTCAACAGGCTTGGCGAAATCTATAATCACCAATCTTCGGTGCGGCTGCACAACGGGAATGGCGACCACGAATGGAGATGGCGAGCGCGTGCATTTGCGCTATACGGAGCGGCTGGACTCAAGCGCGCAGGTAACGAGGTGGACAACAATTAGGATGACACATTACGAAGACGCGTTGCTGCTAAGCATCTTCGCCGTCCCTTTTAAGCAGCGACGTGCCACCAGTGCATGTAGCAATCAGCCCTCCACCAGAACTTACGCAATTAATTGGTTCACAAGGTCGTTTCAGTTTGTCCTAAATTTACGACAACAAATTGTGCATAAAGAGTTTCGCGTCATTTTTCGCCAGTGATTGATATGAAGAATGGCAGGCGGGTCCCAGCGATTTGAGTGCGTCACGTTGGGGAAAGGGTTGGGGGCTGCAGGATAATATCTTCATCCCATATTGAATTCACTCAGTCACACGATTGACACGAAAAAAAAAAATTAGCCGCTGATTGTAGATGCCACATCGCTAAATTTGTATTAGCGTTTTCATACACAGTGGTTATTTTTTTATTATTGCAATGCCCTCTAAATATGCCGGAAGGGCATCGTACCGCATGTCAATGTGACCAGACAATTATTACTGTTGTAAAAGAGAAACAAAGAAAACAAAAACGGAGACCGTTACTGTGCAATAATGCATATACGTCTGAAATAATGAAACAAATCTGATGAATTTTTCTCTTCAAGATGCTGCTCCTATATTTGGGCCATGCTCTCGAGCTAAACTTTGCTTCAACAAGTTGAAAAACAACAATAAATCCTAACGTACACTGTCCCACATCTAACGCGTGTCGCTTAAATGAGCGGATGTGAGTTATCCGTCGCTGTCCAACTTTTTGTTTTAAAGAGGCTATGTTATGCCCAATGTTATAATCACATACACGGTTCTTCGACGTGTTCAGATACGATCACTCAGATTGTATCCATACAATGTTAAGCGCAGCAGGAGCGCATATTCATTGACGTTTTCTTTTGCTTTTTTTTGCTCTTTCACAACTGTAGTCAACTATTCGAATATACAAACAATCTTTGAACTAGTCAATTAAACCAATTTAGCATAGATTTCGGGCCATCATTGTGGCTGCAGTGGACGTGCACTCTGCATTTCCGCATGCGCAAAGCAGCGAGAAGCACAGGCTGCTTTCACCCCGCTGCTGCGGGTGTTGTCCCGGCGTGGAGGGACCGGCCGCCGCAGAGAGACGCACGCGCCCTCTACACTCTCCGGCACTTTAAGTACAGAGCTGGGAAAAAAGAAAACTGCATTGCGAAATGAGGTATACCATGAGCACCCATCGTCACTGAATGAAGGATGTTATGTGCGCGGGCGAAGTAATCGCTCGAATCATTGATAATTGTAAAAGTTATAGGTAAATAAAATTTAAACAACGCAAATAAGGTCACCGGTGCTTTTGTCAGCACCAGAACACAGGAAAAAATGGTCAAAGAGGCGAGAAAGGAGACACGGCGCTGCTACGAGAAGCGGAGGCCGATATTGCAACAATTATACGACATGAAAAAGGGCCTGTCGTTCACTTTTGTTTTCTTAATTTTTTGCAGAAACGGTCGCGATGCCTGGATCTTTGGGGGCGTTTGTTGGCCGCGCATGGGGGCGGTGCGCTTTCCGGCAGATCGATGCATATATAGGACGCGGGGGTGGTGGAGGGCGAGGACTGTTTTTGAAGGGGGGAGGGGGCGGTGGAGAAAGGAACTTGAGCGCTCTCTATCGGCAGGTGACGGCGAAGGGCGTGTCCACTTTACTCCGCTGCTTTGGCCATGGTATAGAGAACGTCAACGTCTCGTCCTGTCTTTGGCCGTTTTCACATAACGAAGGCTCAAGAAGCAGGCGTCGACGTTTTCACGTGTCACATTCACATTTTGTCGTGGCAGCACCGTCGCATTGAAAGACGCTCGGTTCACCTTCAACAGACAAGCCAAACGATGCGTTGACTTCAAGCGCGCACCGAATGCATTTTGGGCTGTACGTTATTATAAACTTCGTTCTTTCAGTTCAGTAAAGAGGTGTTTGGGTGTGGGAAGGGGGGGGGGGGGAGAGAGGATGTGAATGGTTCTTGCGATTGCCACAACTATATATGACCCCTCAACCGGGAAACTGCTGCAAGAAACAACATTCGCAAAGTATAATGCGCTCCTGCTAGGCCACGGCGACGTGTCGATTGTCACGTTTACCATGATATATTCCTGGAATTTTCTCACACGCGCAAAGAATAACGCTTTTCTCCAAACGGTCATTCATCAACGCTCAGGAGCATCTGCGGGCGAGTAGCTGGAACTGACCGCCACTCGGGAGAAGACCCAACGATCGTGTGTTTCAGCGGGCACTGTAGAAGTGGCGGCAATACCTGGGGAGGCGCGCCTCCTTTTCCGCGAACATTGCCTGCGCCATCTTGCACCACGGGTCACCGGGCCTTCTTTCCCTCGCTACTGCATGTTCACATTGCAGGCTATAATGGAAGCACTTGTTTAGCACACTCTTGCACTGCTAACGCTCGATCAGAGAGAATGTGCCAGAAGTAGATCGGAACCGATCGAAAATTAGAGAGCTACTCATTACCCTTACCTCCAGCCACAAGTTTTCCTACTTTCTATAGGAACAATATCACTTGGCCCTTTTCCTATATCAACCGCTCTTTCTTGTTTCTCCTATCGACTGGCATGACTTCTTATCATCAAATTCGTCCAGACATGAAAGAACAGCCGACGCCGTGGAAGCCTGGAGTTTTCCGATGTTTTTTTTTTCGGTATTTGAACTATCCACGTTCAAAGTTACTGATCGTTTTGTGTACTCCGTGCTATGCTAACAGTTCTGAAAGCAGGCGTGTGCATCCCCACCGCAGGTATACTTAACACTTTTCCAAACGTAATAATCATTCTAACATACACATTCACTAGAAAATTACTTCACTGGGCCTTTTCGTGCTTTGAAAAAAAAAATCTCGGCTTGAGCTATTCCCTCAGTTTCTCGTTCAATTATTTACAGTGACAGCGAATACTCATAGTACTCTACCACCTTCTGTCAACGCTCTCGATGAATGAGAAACGTCAGTGCTATGCAACAACGACAGTGACGACGATGCATTTGTGTTACCGCAATTGGAACGCAAATAGCGGCCTTTGTTGCAAAGGAACGTTGTGAATAACTGCTGCGCTGAAATGAGAGCTATATTTGATGACGTTGCGTCATGCACCGAACTACGTAGCGTAAGCATTTTTTTTTTCCTGCTGTTGCTTCTGAAATGCCATAGCAAGTCACTCGCCTGCAAGCCGTACCCTGCAACTCCACAAACATGATTGGTCACGGACGCTCATTGATCATTCAAATCCAACAACTTATACATTCGCATTCATCTTAGTAGTTAGTATAATTAACAGCAATGGCTATACTTTTGCTTTGTTTGTTTTGTTGTCTCCTTCTGGCCTACTTTAAAAGGATATCACTGGAGGAAGGAAGTGGTTGAGAATGATGACGGCATCACGACGATGTCAGCAACGTGACCGCGACGCCAGGGCCTAAAAAACACACGAAAAGGGATGACCCAAATGTAATCTCAGAGCTGCTCTCGTATTATTTAAAAGAAGTCCCAGCCAAATGATTGTCTCATCATTATAATGCATTACAGGTTACCAATAGTGACACATAATATTATGGAACGTGTTGTACCAAGTAGGTTACATGAAGTAAAGAATACACACTTAGAAGAGCATCAAAGATAGCCAAAGTATCATCATCATCATCAGCCTGATTACGTGATTACGTTCACTGCAGGACAAAGGTCTCTCCTATGTTCCGCCAGTCATCTCGGTCCTGTACTTGCTGCTGCCAATTTATACCCGCAAACTTCTTAATCTCATCTGTCCACCTAACCTTCTGTCTCCCCCTAACCCACTTGCGTTCTCTGGGAATACAGTCAGCCAAAGTATATGATGGTGTAAAGCCGATGACCGAAGCTGCCGTTTATTTGTCTGCAAGGAAAAGGTGCCTTACCAATGAGATGCGACGAACTATATATAATGTTCTGTGATACATGTCACTCACATAATGGGTAGATTTAGTTGATCGATCATTGCGATTGTAGCACAATAACAAAAAGTGTCTGGTAAAAAAAATCAAGCTACACAATTAGAATATAAGCACCAGTCAAATATTCCTTTGTTGATAACATTATCTGTTACTGCCACCATGATATCGTCTCCTCCAACGCTCTATAGGGTAAGCTGGTTTCGAAGGATCCCGATAGTGCAGTGGTCGATCTGTGTACTGTATGCCATAATGTTGGGTAAAGGCCCAAATCGAGCTCACAACGGGGCCAAAGAAGTGGGCCTTGGGTAACGTTAGTTGTTATGGGGAAAACGCGCGTTTTCTCCCGCCCGAAGGCCGCATCTGGAATGGTATAACTGCCACGTGCTTCGATGTGCGCGTTCGTATGCTGAGCTGGCGCAACCGTTCTTTCTTGGTCGATGTCTGAGGTACAGATGAGTGCGGTCGCTCTCTTGCTGTTTTTTATTCTTCAGTTTTTCACGACGCGGCTTTGACTCGCCGGCTGGTTCTTTCGCTCCCTACAAACGAGCGTCCGCGTGCCCCGCCGCGGTGGTCTAGTGGCTAAGGTACTCGGCTGCTGACCCGCAGGGCGCGGGTTCGAATCCCGGCTGCGGCGGCTGCATTTCCGATGGAGGCGGAAATGTTGTAGGCCCGTGTACTCAGATTTGGGTGCACGTTAAAGAACCCCAGGTGGTCTAAGTTTCCGGAGCCCTCCACTACGGCGTCTCTCATAATCATATAGTGGTTTTGGGACGTTAAACCCCACATATCAATCAATCAATCAACGAGCGTCCGCGCGCTTGCGTGCGGAGAAGCTCGTTGCTCGGCTATCATTTCTGTACGAATACTTACTCGTCGTCGCACCCTTTTTTTTAACGTCTCGCGTATCCGGTAGCTCGCCTGTGGCCACGCAGACTGTGTGCTGCCGCTGTGGTCTTTTTCTCGGCGCATCAATTATCCACAACATCCAGGCCCGTTCCGGTACGGCGGCACGCCAGTTTGTGCTTGGGCTCTCTCGCACCGGGCACATAGGTAAACAGGCTACGGCTGACACGTGTAATTCTATAGCGACTCATAACCGTCCAGACTCTGCTCAGCTCCAACGTGAGCTGTATTTTTAATGACGATAGTCTTTCTTGGGGACCTTCGATGCAGAAATGTCTGTCTGTCTGTCTGTCTGTCTGTCTGTCTGTCTGTCTGTCTGTCTGTCTGTCTGTCTGTCTGTCTGTCTGTCTGTCTGTATGTATGTCTGTCTGTCTGTCTGTCTGTCTGTCTGTCTGTCTGTCTGTCTGTCTGTCTGTACATTTGTCTGTACACTTTTAAGGGCACCGGGTACTTGAAATGGCTGACCTCATCCGCAGGGCCCACGAATGTTGCTCAAGGCTTAGCGTTTATACTTGTGCAATTGTCAATTAAAAAGCAATTATTGCGCATGTCTGGGGCACCATAACAACACGTATATATTCTGCATGTGCGTCTTTTACCATAAAAGGCATACATAAGTAATTTTAAGGACCGTAACGCTTATCACGCTGCGCTGACCATGCAAAGCTCGCACGAAAAGACGAGCGTTTCCAACGTTTTGCTAAGACGAGCCGGTGGTGGCACCTACCAGTCACCTTGAATTTTACACCTTATCACCTCTGAGACGGGCGCGCACACCCGTCTCAAAGCCACGTGCTTCGTTTTCCAAGAAAACCGCCTGATGGCGTTCATGTCTCACGTGTGACGTGACTTGATGCGCTCGTTTGCCTCCACTGCACGCTCGAGGCACGCTAACGCAGCGCCTCCAGAATACCATTCACCGATTTTCGTGCACAGAACATCAAATAAATGTTTTGTTCATTCTCCACCGGCAAGACTATCGTCTTTCGACGACTTTCACAGATTAAGATGCAGATATGGGGCCAATGTTTTTTTTTTATTTTTTGCGTTTCACTAGTAGAAGACACCAGGACCCGCCGCTGGTCGACAGACTCGCAAGCTGCCCTCGCTGTAGAAATCAAAAAGCCGAATTCGTATTGCGAACGTAGGCCGCGTTGGTGTTTGAATACGACTCCTTGGAGATTTTTGTGAGTAGGCGTACCTCGAAAAATGCGCCTCTGTTAGTCTACTTGAGTCAATGCTCAAAACGTGTTGTTACCTTTCCTTTTTTATTTTTCCCCCTATCGATGCCTAGAAGCGCCATCAAATGAGGAAAATTTGCCCTTGTCGAGGTGGCGCCACCACACCTGTTTATTCCGGGCTGGTGTACAGCTGAGCAGTAAGACGTTCCACATTATGAATGCTCTGCTAAATCTTTCACCGGTGTTATCAGCTCATTCCGGAATCGCAGCATGCGTTCTCTAAACATCTCGATTAAAAAAAAGATGTTGCATGAATAATATTTATCTGCATTATTGCTTAACTGTAACACATTTATCTGAGATATATACATCGTGTTATGCACAAACTAAAGAACTGCAGGCTAGCATGTGATCTGGAGCCCTCATTTGAGCAGCTTTTAGAGAGTTCGTGGGTTTCTCAGTAACGCTAAGCCTCCGACTTCATTTTGAGTTCACGTTTACTAATTATGCCTGTGCTAGTAAAACTGTGTGCCTAGCTCAGGTGCTAGTGCAAAGAACGCCTTTGGCCGCACGTAAATACTTAATGTGCTGCGTTTCATTGCGTGATGCATAAAAATATCGACTCTTCCTGTGTGTTAACTTTCACTTCCTGTTTAGGACCCGTAATTATGTTTCTAAAGTGAGAAAGTTTTTTTTTCGATGCCACTTTCTAAGGATCTCATTGAGAAAACGACAAATGCGTTCATGTAATCGGAAAGCTAGAAATATTGCAAGATAACTGCGTTGATCTGCGGAATTCGTCAAGGATATGTCATGCCGCACGCACGCAACACAAGTGTACTAGATAAGTAGGGGATAGGGTGGGATTCACGCAGAGTCAATTAATTTCCCAACCTCTCAACTACAGTCACATCCCGCTGTATCAACATGGTCTCGAGAGGTCAACGAAGCTAATAATAAAAACAACACCAGGAATGTTACTGCGCTGCCTTAAAGCAAAGTAGTTAAAGAAGCCTGTAGCAAGCCGAAATTTGCAGCGTGATTGTTCAATAGCCTTATAGATTTACCCATAACGTTTCGCTTGGTGGCTCATAAGAAAAGTCTTCATCTTGTTGATCGTGCAGTGATCACAGAAACAAAAAAACAAAAACAGACGAAGCGAAGCCTTGTTCTTTTCGCGCTCGGTTCTTGTTTTCCTGTGCGAGCTTCACGATGAGGGAAACATGAGACGCACATCCCACTATGTGTATCTTACGTGAATTCTGATGCTCGAAAGCATTTTTTTACAAGCGCTTCACGGCACACGCGTTTCACGCCACTCCGCGAAGAAAGCAAAAGTGACTGTGGCTTCCTGCACTTTCGGGAGTCGACGCTCGTGAAATCCTCAATAGGCTTACGCATCGCACTCGCAAGACGCTTATAGAAACGGTATGGCGGTGAAAGCCGTACACTCTGCAGCGTCCACCGCCTCGATGCCTTTCCACCCGCGCTGTTCGCCATTTTCTTTCTTTGCGGCCGGCTCTGATCGGCTGTCCGCGCGGCGCTTCGCAGCTGCGAGTGACGCCTCGGCTTACGTTTCGACGCGCGTAACAGGCTCAGCCGCACTCCCGTGAATGAGCGGCAGGACGCCAGGTATAGTGGAGATTTTGTTCAGCCGCGACAAGCTTTTACCCCATTGAGTTTCCTACCACTCGTCTTTCTCTCCCTGTCTTTCCTCTTTTATTCCTCCTCCTCCGTCTTTCTCTTTCTGTCGAAAGAATCGGCTTTTTTAACAGCACAGACAAAAAAGAAAGAACTTCTTTCGTGCGTACTACGTTGTTATTTTGTTTTTTTTAGAAAACGCAGCGGCCTATGTGTTATTCCTCGATATATATAGGAGAGAAATGAAAAAGGCGTGGCAGTTGAGCGTCGTGTACCGCTGTGCGTGCCGCTTATGAACTTGGTTTTTACTAACTTACTTTTCAAAACTCGGAAACTTTGTAGGTCTCGCGCCTTTTTTTTTCTTTTTCTGCTGCAGATAAATAGCTATTATTCAGGTTCCAGTGAAAGCAACAATCAGGAACTCGTGCACTTGTGAACAGCAGAGAGTCTCGTGACGATAAATTAGCGATTGTCAGGAGCTCTCGTCGCGCCATACAGAGGTCCTTATAAGGCGTTCCTGCCACGCGAAACACACGTTGAGTGGGCGCGTGCTTCAAGTGCGTTTCAGCCCCCGCGATATGGTTTTTATTTCGTGAGGTTATTACTGTCGTCGTTATGTATGTTAAATATAGCAGCGCTGTTATGACAGATCGTGCTGTGTGTCGCCAGAGAGCTCTCGGTGAATACACATGTACTCGCTTGATATTGCAGTAACTTTTGCGGCGTTGGGCTTTCCTTCTCAGTGGTCAGAGAGCAAGTCCATTATGTACCGACGTTGACTTAACGAGCCCAACTGTCATTCTCCTATGTATACCGTTATGTTGGCGTGCTCTGTTGTCTCAAAAGTGGCTTTTTTTTTCAAGGAAATGGGGAAAATGGGGCATGATCTCTTACCGCCGAGCTGAAATTTGCGCTTGATCACCGTTGTAGCCGACGATGTGGAACGAGCATGAGCAGTCGGCAAGAAGTATCGACCTCGCGCTCGTAATGAGCTCCACTTTAAGGAGCCCCAGTGAGCGCTTATTCTATAGGTGGCGTGTACAGTGCAGAATAAGCCTACTTATTTGTTCATGCTCTTTGCCAAATCGCGTAGAATCTCGCCTATTTATGGTCCCAGTATGTATTCATACCTTTGTATTGTTTGAGCGGCCTCGAAGCGAAGAAAAAAAGGAGAAATAGGAGCAGAAAGAGCAGGATGTTCAGAATAATTAAATTTTGCTTACCTTCCCTCTAAGAGAACGCGAGGTGAATGGAGATTAACGGTGCACACACGGATATGCACTGTAGGCTCAGAGGATGCATTCAAGGAATTACACTGTAGAAAGGACTAGAAGCAAATATCAGTGGCGATTATCTCCGTATTCTACGGCTCTCGTGTTATATTGTCGTGTTCAGCGATGCTGGTGTTAAATAAAAAAATAATTAAAGCAGCTTCGCACTGCTAATGTCAAGCCTGAAGCAAGTGTGGAACTAGATAGTCTGCCTTGTCGCTCTTCACTTTTTTCTTTCTTTCCTTCTTTCTTTCTTTCTTTCTTTTTGATTCTTTATTTCTTCCTTTCTTTCTTCATTTTTTTCGCTTTTCTCTTTCCCTCTGTTTTTTGTATTTATTTTGTGTTATGTGTTTATTTTTATTTCTTGATATTTCTCTGCGTCCTAATCTTTATCTGTATCGCTCGTTCTTTGCTTTCTTTCTCTCCTTTCTCGCTTTCGGTTCTTTTTTATGTATTTCTTTGATTCTCTCTCTTTCCGTCTCACTCTCTTTTATCTTTTTTTCTTTGCTTCTGTTTCTTTCTATCCATTCTCTCTGTCAATTTCCTCATTTGTATTTCCATTTTTTCCACCTCTCTTCCCCTTCCTTCTGTCTATCTTTTTCTGTCTTTGTACTCGTTATCTCTCACAAGATTTGTATTGCATCCCACGCCGGAAAAATCAGCATGCGCTGTCCCAGGTACAAAGGAGACGACGAAGAGAACACGCACCGGTTCATGATGACGATAGTTTTTATTTTTGGCTCTGTACAGAAAATCCTAAAACTCACAGCCTCTTCTGCAAAACGACTGAATAACTCAAGAGGGAAAGTGTTAAAGTAGTCTTGCATATTACATGAAGAGAATAATGGTAGCTTGATCTGTAAAAAAAGAATGAAATGTGTATTTCGCAGTCAAAATCTAGAACATGCGCGAAAGTATGTTTTATAGACGGTTAGTTAACAGGAGACCTTTGTTAGAAGAAACTCTACAGAAGTATGAAACTAGGTCGGAAGGCATAGGGCAGCCATTATCAAACCATAACAAACAGTTCATGATTTCCTTTCAAAATGAAAGTGTAGAAGTACCGCACTTTGCCAGTTTTAACACATGACGCAGGTTAACGAAGAAACTTGAGAAGTTATGAACTGCAGGATTGAACAAAAAGTATTAGCGATAACATTAAGAGACATGAAGATAGTGGTGCACACAGAGAAGCAATAAGTAGTGGCCGATAGTTTAGCTAACAATGAAAAGAAAAAGTTAGAGTTTGCTAAGCCATGTAATACATAGGACATACTTAACCTAATGTGTTTATATAATGGCGCGAATGGAAGGAAAGCGCAGTCAAGGACAGCGGATCATTACGTGTTGTAAAAATGCTCTCCAACGACATGCCTTATTTCAGGTGCGTGAGCTTTCTCACCACTGAAAAAATTAGGGCTGTTTCGAGCTAATGTCAGGTACCTAAATAGTTTTTATTTTCGTTCAAGCGAGTGCACACTTTCGTAAATGCGACTCGAAGCCATAGAGGACACAAAAGAGTTCAATCTCGCACGTTAGTAGGTGCCCACTTTGAAAGCAGAGCTGCAAGAGGCGATGCAGGTAAATGAAGCTCCGCTTAATGAGCCCGCCCAAATCCCGCAGGAGTGGTGGTAAGGGCGTGCTCAAGCGCCCTATTCTCACCTAACAGCGTGCGTATTTTATGAAACGAAATAGGCGAGCAGTTGAGTAGCTCCAAGTGAGCGTCTGTATCTAAGTACCTATGTGATTACTGGCACACTGAAGAAGGCGCATGAAAAGCGCCTAGAACGCACAACGGCAAACCTGTGAAACCCTCGTATGAAACTCTCGATTTGCTATGACTGGATGCAACGACAATATTATTTGTGGGCTATAGGAGCAAGAACATAATTATTTTTCTTTGTTTACATGTTTGTTTGTTTCTCTGTTTACAGTGGCGTAATTTTACTTCATTAATTTTTGGGAATGGTGTACATCTAACGGTTCGCATGTTCTTTGCGTCCCTGTATTGTACATTTGCATATCTAGGCAAACAATTATATAGACTAGACATAAAGAAAAATGTAACGGACAGTAAAATGTCCTTCGCTTATTTGAAATTTTAATGTGGTGGAGAAAATTTAAAGAAAACTTCAGTTACAACCGTTCTATTCAAAAAACGTAAAGGAGGGAGCTTACAGGAGGAGGAGGAGGAGGAGGAGGGGAAGAAATGAAAGGCAGGGAGGTCAACCAGACGCACGTCTGGTTTGCTACCCTGCACTGTGGAAAGGGGTGAGGGGATTAAATGAGAAGAAAGAGAGAAGTGAAGGACAACGTGTGCGTACATGTGACCTTGTCCATTGCACGCTTATAAGCGGTTGCGTAGTCCGGCCGTCTTTAGAAAACCTAGCAATGCTCGCGTCGCTTTGCTGGCCTGCGACGCGTAGAGCCATGAACCGTAGATCTTCTCTTCGGAAAAAGCTCTACTATCTAGTGTCTCTAAAGTTTCGCGTAGCAAGTTGCGTTCGCTCGCAAAACGATCACACGAACACAGTAGACGTTCCATTGTCTCATCAGTATCGCACGATTCATGTCGGGAGCTTCCGCCATTCCTATGCGAAAAGAGTACGCCTTCGTGAAAGCTACTCGTAACTGCAGCGGCACAGTAAAGTTGCATCTCGGCGAGAGAGGTGCGATGGAACTTGAAGCTTTCTCGATATGTCCAATTTATGTAGGCGGTGGTTCCGGACACTGGGGTCACTCAGCCAAGTTTCCGACATAGTGTTAGCGAACGAGTGAAGGCCCTTTGCAGCGTTGGTTCTCGACAAAAGTATTGGAGTTGTCTGGGTGTCCGCGTAGGCAGATCAGCCAGCATCATCAGCAAGGTCATTACCGAGAATGCCACAATGTCCCGGTAACCAATGAAACACCACGTCATGTCCTTTGATAAAACATCGTGAAGCACTTCACTTATTTCATTCACTAGTTGTTGATGCACCCTTTGTCGTAAAGGTGATTGCAAGCTCTGAAGGGATGCCTTATAGTCGCAGAACACAGCCCATTTTTAGGCCGGGCTTTCGCGATATCAAGTATAGCAGAACGTTAGGCGGCAAGCTCCGCTGCTGTGGATTTTGTCCTATGGGACAGTTTGAACTTTATAGTGACCTTGTACGTCGGGATGAAAACATCACCTGTGGAGCTGTCAGCCGAGACCAATCCGCCGGTGTATATGTGGGTTCTTTGGCCGTATTTTTTGTTGAGTGGCGGCAATGTCACCTGTCGCAGAATCACTGTTGAATGACGGCTCTTGTTCGTAAGCCCCGGAATAGTGAGGCACACCTGTCGTTGTTGTAGGCCCCACGGAGGTGACGGTGGTCTTGTTGCTGGAGTGAAGCGCGATGGAAGGCATTCTTTATGAGCAGAAATATTCTTTAAAAAAATCGCTTGAGGTTTCTGAAGTGGTAACACCGCAACATGGTGACTGGTAACTTGGCAGAGGTGTCTTATGTGGGCTCTTAAATTGTCAGTGGTGATGTATGTTTGAATTGGACGCTCCTTCAATTGCGATCATAATCGTCCCGTAGGTTGAGGGGCAGTGTGGCGATCCTAAGCACACGCGTAGTGTTTGTCCTTGCAGACTTTCGAGGGTGCGGATTTTCGTCTTGCATGAACTTGCCAGTAACGTCAAACTGTAGCGTAAAAATCCCACAAACAATGCCTTGTATAACTGTATCGTTGACCTTATCTATATGCCCCAAGATTTTCTGCAGAGGAACCGCATTATATGGACGATGGAAGTTGGCCTTCTCTTCAGGTAATTGCAGTGGGCCCTCCATGAAAGGTCCCTGTCAATAATCACACCCACGAAGCGATGGTTCTTCTGGTATGGAATATTTTGTCCATTGATGGAAACGGGGTATTGTGTCTTGGCTCTGCGTGTAAACGCAACCAATACACATTTCTCCGTTGAGACGGAAAGACCTAGTTTTTGAAGATACGAGCATGTCAGGGTGGCAGCCTGCTCGACTTTTGCACATACTTGCAGATGAGTTACAGCCGAAGACCATAAACAAATATCATCAGCATATGTGAATATGTGGATAGTACTGGGCAAAATTTCACGGAGGCCTACCATCACGAGGTTAAATAAAGTGGGGCTTAATATGGCGCCCTGAGGGACTCCACGGGAGGTATAGTAATTGGCGGTAGGTCCATCTGCGGTTCGTACAAAAAAGGACCTTCTCGTCAAATAATCCTGGATCCATTGGAGCATCCGACCACCGATTCCAACAGCTTCCAACGAGTCTAGGATGGCTTCGTGTGCTACTTTATCATATGCCCCTTTGACATCGAGAAAGAGTGCCACTGGTATGCGCTTGAGGCTGTTTTGTTGCTGAATAAATGTTGTGAGATCAATCACGTTGTCAAGAGATGACCTATCTCGCTGAAAACCCGTCATGCAATTTGGGTACATTTTGCGTACAATATTAGTGCCCATTTGTTGCAAAAGATTCCGATTCAACGTCTCGTCTTTTTTTTTTTCAAGAGAATAACAAGCGTATCCGCGTATTCATTAGAAGACGCACGCAGGCACCTGAAAGAGAGCCTAAACACTGAAGCTTAATAACTGACGTATTTGTGACATATATCTTATATGTCACAAATAGACATGGATGTTCCAGTGGACGTACAGCTCTTAGTTATAATAAATATGACATAAGTTATTTTGCTGTTTAAGCCCTCCACTACGACGTCTCTCATAATAATATCGTGGTTATGGGACGTTAAACCCCACAAATCAATATTTTGCTGTTTATGTACCATATGAGCGTATCAACCGTAGCAAAACATGCATAGCACTTCTTTTGACACTCACTCCCTGCAGCGTATCCTCATCCGCCACACTACAGTACTGACCTGTGTAACTGCGTGGCAGCTTCTAGGTTTCTGTGAGGATGATTTCGGTGACGAAGCACACTACGTCAGAGCAAAGTAAAAAAAATCAGACAGAAATGCCACCACGGCGATCGCGCGCTGTCCGAGTAGCGTCAAGATCAGCATGCGTGGGCAGCGAAATCTTGAGAAGCGTCGGGGAGCTGCACTGGCATAACGAAGCACCAAAAAGACGGATCACGACAATGCCGCGAATCGGCCGCCATCCCTTCGATGTCAACGATGATGCACGTCTTTCCTTGCCTCTTGCTTTCCAGTACGTGTTACTCTTTATACTGTCCACTGCCCCTGTCCCCTTTTCACCGTCAACGTCGGGACGGTCAGTTCGTGTCTCCGGTGGGCGTAACTAAAACTGTATCGCATGCAGCGCGTACGACATGATGGCACAGCTGCACGTATGCCCCTTGGCGGTCTTTCACTATAGACGCGGGACAGTGACACGCATACAGCCAGGCAAAACTGCGACGAATCCGCGCAACTTTTCGGTAAGAGCTGCTTTTATTCACCCTGGCTGTTATTTTTTTTTAACTGGAGATATTGTGAATGCATGGCTGGACATTCGCTCGCATAAAGCCACCCTGTTATTACAAATGAAGTTTCATAATTTGAATCAAGATACAGGCAAAATGAATCTCAGGAGGCTTTTAGTCAGTTAGCGTATTCGACAAAGCCAGAAGCGCCAGAAGCATCAGCATCCATTGCTTGCTTAGGGAAACATAGATGATGATTAGCGACTTAACTACTAGATGCTTACGTGTGTATATGTAGGCCTTCGTCCAGTCTTGTCGATGGCACGTACCATGGCATTGTTAAAACAGAAATAATGATAAAATGGCTTGTTAACCATTGATGTTCAGCACAATTAGCACGCTTTAGACACATGCATGGACAAACACGGAGGTAAACAGAAAGACCCAATGTGTGCCTCTAAGTTGCATTTATTTGTTGTGCGTATTCTCATGAGTGCAAACGCACTCAAAAGTCTACTCACTCAGACTCAGATCTAGCTGCGAGTTAAAGTGTCCCTGATTGATGGTAAGAAATATTTTGGTGAGTTTATGTCTGAGGGATTCCGGTAGAGAAATATTTTGGTAGTATGAGTAAGTCTGGGTGAGAAAAACTTTGGTGAAGTAGACTAACTGAGCCTAAGCGCAAATTACGTTTGTTGAGACAGTCAGATTGAGCTCCACTTTTCCTGCCGACCTTTGATCATAGCATGTCTATTCAACCTTGAAGTCATCTATGTCATTTCTATTCAGCCTTGAAGTAATGTTCCAGCGTGTGTGTGTGTGTGTGTGGTGTGTGTGCGTGTGTGTGTGTGTGTGTGTGTGTGTGTGTGTGTGTGTGTGCGTGCGTGCGTGTGTGTGAGAGAGAGAGATTCACATTTATTCAAGGTAAGACATTGATTTCAAGACTAACGCACTAACAGTCGTCGTCGCCATTATCATCAACAGTCCGCCGCACTATGGAGGCTTCTCCTGCTAATCTCCAATTTACGCTAACATTCGAATGTGCTCGATCTGCTTTGTACTTCTTCTTTCATTCTGTCATTTGCCTAATATTGCGCGGGTCTCTACAAATGCGATAAGATCCTATGGCGTCCCGCGGGTATACGGTACCTGGTGGAATCCAGACAAAATCTGTGGGTGCGCTGTATTTTCGTGTGGTGGTGGAACGGTGAGACTGATAGCACGCTGAAGTACAAGTGCGGGATGACGGAAGGTGACGAAAAATGATGACGGGTGAAACGTACATAGCCCGTTCTGGTCAACGTGGTCTTGAGTGGCGAATCACGTAAGACGCTGCGCGAGCTGCTTATCTTGCAGCTATGATGGGTGGTGCTTTCAAAGTCCGAGCGACCACTCGCATCGCGTGACTGTCTTTGCAGGAGATGCCAAATCTCCGCTTGTATATAAGCACGTGTTTGCTCACTCCTGTTTACTCTGTTCATCTCTGCCAGCGTTGTTAAAGCCGGTGTTCGCGATAATTGAGTGAAATGTGCTCGTACATGTTCGCGCGCACAGGCACCGTGCTTGTTAATTGAATTTGTGCGTGAATGCTTATAATTATAAAGCGCTAAACCTTCAATCGTTTCTATACCTGTTATATTCATTGCTGTTACAACTAGGGCGTCTCCTTTCGAGCACAACTTACTTTGTTTTTCTGCAACTGCAGTCGACTTGTAGGGAAAGCATTTTTTATATTGTTTTAAATTAGTTATTTTTGTTATCGTCTAGAGCTTTCGCCCTTGGTCTCAACAGAAATACGCCATAGCCACCTGAGCCAGCGTGTATGGCCATTATTCAGAAAAAATTATATGACGTCACAAATTTAGGCGATCATTGACGGCATGATGATTGCGTCCACGCCATCCCAGCCGACGTTCAATTTTTGATTTTAATGGGGTATCCAGGGCTTTCACTTTAGTAAACTGGCTAATGGGCCGACAGTCGGTACAGCATTGTGTGCGTGCGTGCGCGCGTTTGTATATATATATATATATATATATATATATATATATATATATATATATATATATATATATATATATATATATATATATATTGTGTGTGTGTGTAAAAGCGCTCTTTCGTTGCCGATTAGTGCACTCTATACTATATTACGTCGCATTGGTCTGTGTTTCTGTGACCTGTAATCTATTTTTCTCCTGGTTTTTATAATAAACCTCCTTCCTATTTTCAACGTATATTTCTATACCTCAAACTAGGGCTCGTCGAGTACGAGTAGTGTTCACAAGGAGCCCTGCTGAGATCTATTAACTGCCGAGAAACCGCCCCTCCAGCCGCCCCCGCTTTCATGCAAACATTTTTTATCTGGTTCATGATTGACATTCGCGAGCAATAAATTCAAACGCAAGGGTATATAAAAACATTGTTCACTGACATACAGCTGAACTCACTTTACTTGCACCAACTAATCGATGCGGGGCTCAGCCGCATTCAGGCCCCGCGCATGTCAGCTGCTGAATTTAGCCGATTTCTGTGCAAATTTTTCAGATAGGCTAGTGTCTGCTTGCTAGCATACACTGTTGCGAATGACTGCAGCCTGTCCACAGCCTCATCTTTGGCCCCTATCTTCAGGAGAAAATGGTATGGAGGTAACATGAGGCCTCCGAGATTCAAGCGCAAAAACTTAAACCCATGGCCTGTTTTCGGAGCGTGGCTAGCTACAAGCTACCGCCGGGATTTATTGCGCAGATCACACGTTTCTGTTTCAAAGTGAGTTGGCCAGTGCGGAACCAGGGAGAACTTATTAGCGGTTCGAGGAACCCCTAGGTTCCCCAGCGCCCACTTTGAAAAACCATTCCTTAAACTTTTCTGAACTGGTTCTTCTTTTCCCTTTTGTTTCCTGCCTAGAGAGTGAGCAAGCGTAGTGCTCTTCTCGGTAGCACGTGTCCGACCTGTTCTGTCTTTCTTGTGGTAGTGCGTATGTGGGCTTCATGTGAACCAATAATAATTTTGAAAAAAAAAAGTCAGTGTCCTTTATTGAACGGTTTAGAACTACCCGAAGGCGGAACTCATCTTGTTTTCTTTTCAGTCGATCCACTGATCTTCTCTCCCGCCCCTTCTGAAAGCTTTCTGCACCGAACCTTATTTTCCTCTGCCTCAGGATTTCTAGGCATTTCCAGACTTCACACATTTCGTGGTTTCACACTGGCTCCGTGATCAGCCCCCATTTTGGGCCAAGCGAAAATCTGGTACTATGACCTTATCCCGTCTTAGTGACGTCATCGCAAATTTTGGCATTTGTCCTATTCTGAACAATATCGTGATATCCTAACGTCATAGCGCGATGATGACTTTTTTGCATAAATATATGCATCAGACGGTCAACGGTCTGCAGCATACTTCTCAGCTTTTCATGCAATGCTGTGAGAAGGGCCCGAGCTGTATAGATACTCTTTCACCTTATGCGTGTTTCCAGGGCTTGAAAGGCTGCTGATTTTTAATATAACTTGCACCTACCAGTCAGCTTAAACTCCCCACAATTAACAGTAATGGCTTCGTGATAGCCTATATTTCAACGTAATAGACGCGCGCAATCGCTCGCAATCGCTTTGTAGTGCGAGCCATCAGTGACTGTTTCCCGCGTAACCTCCTTTATTCCCGAAGCATGCACGAGCGGCTACCAGTCGTGTCAAGGCATGCGAGGGTTTGTATACAGCACTGCTACCAAGGGCAACCTTCGTCGGGGCTTTCTCTCCGTTTTGACGGAGTGCTTAGCCGCGGCAGTCGTCGGGCCGTAAAAGCGGATTCTGGCCCCGCGGCGGCGATGGTGGCGCAGCTGTGGCCGACGCGTGACTCGCGCAGCTGGCCTTCTCGGAAGCGCCCCGAGTCCCGACGACGCCAGTGCGTGCAAACACCGAGAGCACTTCCAGTCGCCCATGGCCACCGCACAAAACTAGGTCAACGGCCGCTGCTCGTATCGAGGTGCACAACACTCGATGGAAGAGTCGCGCGAGTCGTTAAATCATCGCGACTGCACTTTGTGAGCACCTCACGGAAAATCACGGACTGCAAGATCTGGCGAGTGCTGTTCAAAGTGCGAGCTATAGTTGCCGTACAAATCTCGATGGTGCGCTCTCGTGGCGCCATCTTGGTCATTTAGAAACGGAGCTTTTTACGACCACTTATGGCGGGCTTCAGTATTACCTCATACGAGTGCGTAGAGAAAATAGGGAAGGGGGTGTATATTACACAAAATTTTCTAGGTGAAACTTCCTGCACAACATCGCTGTACTACTCTAGGTACTCATCACAGCTTTGACAGAAAGGCGAAGCAATGAACGCGACAGCAACAAATTGGAAGGTCACGCGCAGAGTGGAAAGCAGTTAGAAACGTGCCCCGCATTTCTCACACAAAAATGACCCAGGAAACGTACTCACAGTTACACATGCACGTGAACGAGCGTCTCAGTTGTTACTTCGCTGTGTCTGAAAAGCGCGCGCTTTTTGCAAACGGAGACAGCAGTGATGCAGTGACCTTTGTGCGCCCGGTAACTACAACAGCATCGTTCCAAGTAAAGCCTGAGGCCAGCCAAGACGTACGGTCCTCCCCTCCTCCCCACTGCGAGATAAAGGAGGGCGAGAGAGCGTCACTCTCCTCTTCTAAGCGGGGCAAAGTACGCGTGTGGGATTAGAGCGCTCGCTGCCACGCGATGTATCGACGCACACTCATTGCGCCATCTTGCTGGTAATGCTGAAACACAATTCCCTTAAGATGCCCGTCAGCAGCGACAAGTGGTAAATATAAATAGCTTGCCTGTTTGAACGTTGAATGACGTGCTCTGCCATGTGACGCAGTAGTTAACGCGTCGCACTTACGATTCGGAGGACGCAAGTTCGATTCCGCGCGCTGGAGTGTTTTTTCTGGTTTTTTCTTGTTTCTTGCGTTTTCATATATATATAGATACGTATACATATATGGTAAGTGACGACAAAACCTACGCCGGCGGCACAATCTAGCCGAGAGTGTCCATATAACTGCTATCGCAATAAAAGCAGCATATGCGTAGTCACTAATCCTCTTGACAGAGTTCGGCGGGGTGTACGTTAAAACGGCGTCGATCACTCTTTTCGAAAACTGCGCGTACACCTTCAAATAGAGTTTTTCTTTTGATAATTGCTTATTTGGAAAAAACGCAAATGTTAGTCAGATTAAATAAAAATTTAGAATTTGTACCTCCCATAACTGTTATTTGATGATGTAGCTCGCAGTAGGTGGGCACCGTGGCCTAATATTGACCACATCTCGTCTCTTGCTGTGAGCCTATAAACTTACGTACTCTAGCTTTTTTTTAATTTAAAACCTCATTAAGTGCAGCCTTCGTGGCCAGAATGATGTCCATGATGGCGATCGCAGCAGACCAACGCCATATGAGCAACTGGGCAACCACCGCAGATGTGAAAAGAGGCGTAGGCAGAATTTGTTTTGAGGGGAGGGTGGGGGGTACTATTTTAAACAAGTCCTTTTTTGCCCTGTATGCTATGGCGAAAAAAAATTCGTGGGGTAGGGTCACTGGAATAGGTGTGCCACTCCCTGGCCACGCCACTGGTTGTGGGCATTTCACTCATTAATGTACTGAGACATTAGGGGAGAGGAAAAGCTTATTTTGCGCATAAATATGGTCTAAAAATTGAAGGCCGGAGTTGAAGTGAAAGAGGGAAAACTCCTATTGATCACGTAGTGATCGTGCAGTCTCTTTGAAACGTTTCTAAGCCAATAAACACGTATCCAGGTCTTAAGCAAATGGCCGTGCTTGTCATGAAAACCTAACGGTTACTCTTAACTGTAAATTTTAGGCTTGTGCGAATATTCGAATGCTTCGAATATTCGAAAGAATAGGTGAGTATTCGAATTCGCTTTGATTCGAATTTAAATTATTGAATATTTTCGAAGTATTCCTAATGAACAAATAAATGTACATTAGTCTGTTTGTAAAGATAGTTTCCCTGCATAATGGTAGTGCGAAGCCGTGAAAACACCCACTCAAAAGAAGTTTGCTTTGCCGCAAAGCCTCGCTTCAGAATTAAAGGAGCCCTGCAACACTTGCTGAGCATGGTCAGAAAACGCTGCCGATCGGTAGTCGAGGCTACCGAGAACACGCGAGGCAAGTAATATAGCGCAGCACGCGGCCTGAAATTCACAAGTTTTCAAAGCTAAAAATTGCTCTCTTCCCTTGACAAATGACACTACACGCTCAAAAGTCACTCTTCACAGCCAAGAAAGAAAATACGGCTCTGGTCCCAGTCATTGGTTGATTGGAGCATGGCGCGCTCGTCGTTATCGGACCGCCGCATGAGGCCACCGCTTGTCCACAAGTACGTTCAGGATCGCACTGAAAGGCCTCGTATTCGAGGAAAAAAGAGAGAGAAAAAATGCTCAAGGTCACTAGGCGCTCATGATGTTTTTTTTTTTCTTTTCCGGTGTCATCCTTCCCTACTTAGCTTCCAGCTTTTTTGACGGGTCAAGAATGGAGAATGCAATTGCAGCATGCGACAAATTTTAGGAACTCAGCTCGTACTGGCTGATTCTAGAAACTTCGCGGCGGTAAATTTGTGAAACGACAAGCATGTTTACTGGCTCCATGGATACCTGAAAAAGTGTTGCAGGGCCCCTTTAAAGGAACATGTTACCCTCAAATTAATTATTCATTTTATTAAGCTTGTTATGATGGTTTATAAGATTTAAGTATAATAAATGTTAAAACGTTATGTATCTTGCAGGTTATCACTCGGATCCTACCGAAACTACTAATCAAGGTTGTTTCGGCTTCCTTTCAACGAAAAAAAGGCATTTGCATAGAGCCCCTATTTCAATTCAAAAGAAGTATCGTGCAGGTTAGTTAGGTTATGATAAATTTTCTCTTTTTTTCATATGCCGTACATACTATTCGAATTCGATTCGAAATTATTCGACCAAAATCACTATTCGCTTTGAATTCGCTTCGACCCTGAAATTCACTATTCGCACAAGCCTGGTAAATTTATAGCAAGTAAGTGGGATGCGCGAGGAAATATTATGGCCAGCATCCACAAAGTAAATCTCACGAAGTATGGTGTTCTACCGCAAACACGAATTTGCTGAAAGCACCTATTTTCTGATGACCCTACTACAAATTACAAATCTTGCGAGATATGAAAAAAAACAGGCACTGGAGCAGTGATAGGGTGAGTGTTTCTGTCTTTGCAGACATTAAGAAAGGGATTGACGCGATGTGTGACATGAGAGTGCTTTTTGGCTTAATTCCTAACGACTATTCAAATTATGTCTAAATGAATCTGTACGTGTCCCCTATTCACAAGAAACGGGTCACTTCAATGTGGTTGAACGTATGCAGTCACCCTAGGGAGCCAAACTCAACTACATGTGCAGATTGCCTTGCATCCTGTCAAGCGTGTCCTTTCGGTTGCTTGTAGCGCGAATGATTTTAAACGCATTACTGCTTGGTTTGCTTCACTTAGTCATAGACGGCTACCTGCCGCAGCTCAGTAAAGGCTGAGGGCACGTGCTGTTATGGTCGGGGTCGCGAGTTCGATTTCCTGCTATGGTGGCTGAAAACCGGATGTAATAAAGTTGAAGAACCCAGCGTACTTAAATTTATGTGTGCGTACAAAAGCATCAATGAAAATTATCTACGGCTGGCCTCAAAATCATAATGTTGTTTCGGCACCTAATAGTCCAGAAATTATTATTATCATAAACTACCAACACTGAGTTGAATAAGGATATTTTAGGAAGTAGACAGTGGCAAAGCTGATCGAAAAAATATGCTACCGAGACAGGTTCAATAACTAGCACTGTAAAGCCACTTCAAGCGTGATACTGAGATGGAAAAGATAACAAATAAAATTATACGCGCGATAGATGCCACCAGACGCCGCACATACGCAACAGACATCACACCGCACCAACCAAAGTGTTTCGTTAAAACGTGTGTTTTCACCAAAAAGCATCTATTTCACGCAGGACGCTGAGGCGGCTCTGGTCCATGCACTAAAATACGTTTTATCTGTCACTCAAGGCAGATTAATCTCTAATATGAAATAGAAAGTTCTCATTCAAGTGGCCCTACTATAAAGCTACAAAAGAAAGCCGTGCAAGCTGCTCTGAATTTCGCAGATATAAAAATATATAAATGGACTGTGGTCCGCGGATCGAACTCGGGGCCAACTCTTTCCCAGCTCAGTCACTCTACAATCTTCTATAACCGGAGGCCAGCTGAATGTAGGGCAAGGTCGCATTAATCGACTGTTCAAGCACAGGCTCACTAAACACGGTGAATCATTCCTGTACGAGCACCGCCAGGTCAAGTTCACTTACCTTGCGATTCGCACTACTGTAGTGCTTTTTTTTTTGCGATCAATCAAGTGAGTCCGAGTATGTGTAGATGCGTTGTTTTCACGTTCAAATTTAACTGATGTAGCTTGACCACGATTATTGTTTAACCGCTTTATTAAGCGACTGTGCACAATTTGAATCGTGAATACCTTCCGGTCTATAATGAAAGAGTAGCAAAAATTAGTTTATTAATGCCTTAAATAAAAGTGTTATAGCGTAATGTATGTATATACAGTAAAACTTCGTTAGTTCGGATTTCACTGGACTGGAAATAAATATCTAAATAGGCCAAAAGCTGAATTATCGAAAGTATCAATAAAACAGTGAACAAATGTCTGCTACATCCACTCGTTTTCATTCTTGTAATGAATACGTTAATTCCGTACTTATCTTGCATAAAGTTCATACGAAAGCTGCGATTTCTTCTCAATGCTGTTACAGCGCGAAACTCCCGTGTTCAATAAGCCCGCAACGCGCTCTGCACGCACCCCTTATTGCGTGTCGTCACCACTACAACACACGTTACGTTAGTTCCTTCACAGCTAAAATGACTGCAAACTGGTAGTTCGCCCATCACAATATAGAAAACGGCTTTGATGCCAGCGTGCCGGCCACGAATGAAACCTCTACATCTTGAACAGCTTCCGTCGTGATTGAAATTTGTAACATTTCGCAAGCACCACATCGAGTTAGAATGATGCTGCTTAGTGCAGATTGGCATCTGGAAAAAATTGGGGTCATAAACTAATCAAGAGAGCGATGAGCATGGAACCGCCTTATTTTACTTGTGTGAGGACGCTAAGTTTGCTCTTTTGGGTCACACATTCGCAGTGCGTCGCACTCGGCGAGCTCCGAGGATCGTTCGAGTTGCGGCCAAATGCAACCGAATTAACGAGAGTTGGATGCTAATAAACAACGCATAGACCTGCCGGCCCCCGTAAACAGGTCCGAAATATACGATTCTTCGAATTAACGAGGGTTGGATCAACAAGCTTATATTGTATGTGGATACTTTGAGTAAACGTGGTAACCATTAGAGCCACGAAAAGTGGACAAAGGGCAGCACTTGTCCTGTATCTTTTGCTCTTTTTGTTTTTCTGTGCTTCTTCAAAGTGTATAAATCTTCACTCTTCCATCGATATGCGTTAGTACAATGTGCATACAAAAAAAAATCAGGGGCCCTTGTCCTGTCGAGCAAGTGGGGTCAAGCGAACTTTGGCGAGCGTGTATCTGACGTATACTATATACTTTTCTTACTTTCTTCCTTCCTTTCTTTCTTTCTTCCTTCCTTCTTTATTTCCTTCTTTCTTTCCTTCTTTCTTTCTTTCCTTCTTTCTTTCTTTCTTTTCTTTTGCACTGTGGAATGCACACTCCCATGCAACTGAGTCCTTCCAACATGCCGGCAATCGGACGTCTCACCCACGTGCCTAGCAGCGTGACGATTCAGCGCTGCAGGCAACAATGTGGTTCCGTTCATATCAAGGCAACAAACAAATAACAACGTGAATTAACATGTCAACATGTAACATGTCAACGGTAAATAACAAGTCACCGCGATAACCGCAATTAAAGAATAGATTGCCACATGAGAAACGGCTCATGGCCGACAAGCCCGCGCAATCGAGAGAGCTTCAATTATTGCAAAACAGTGCGTATAGAAATACGCGTGTGGCTGGCGCATTTTCGGGCGCCACATTTTTTGGTGTTTGCGTGCTCCGGTTTTTCTAGCAGCCACACGTACTGGGCTGGTGAAAAGTTCCCAGGACACGCTGCCACAAGAATACATGAGATAATGCCTCCCCCCCCCCGGTCCAACAACTGCTGTGAGACAATGTAAACTACGCTTGATTAAATTATTACTACAGCTTAGTACTATAGCGGCTGTCCCGCGTTGCTTTAATTGTGTGTGTAAGGGGCAAAATGTGTCACATAGGTTACCGACGTCATAAAACGAGGGAGGGATCACCTAGCGACATTTCTACTGAAACCCTTCACTTTCTAAATGTCTGAATTGTATATTTACGCTTGTTTAGCGGCACAGTAATTACAAGAAACGAAAGAAGAAACACAATGGCTCAACTTCACGTTTATATCACCGAGTATCTTTATTGGAAGGAGGGAGGGCACATGGCCTAAGCAAGATGATTATTTTTTTTAGGTAAGGGACAAATAAGTTTTCTTTGTATAATTTTGCTTTAGACATGACTTATAGATTCAAAAAACGAACAAAATTTGATGGCCACAGTGTCTCACCTGGGTACATATTTATCATAGATGTCGTAACATATTAGTTATTCGGATAAGTTGTCATTAACTTGTTTCAACGATGAATTCTTAGTCATCAGGGCCTGCATTCCCGTAACTTTTGTTACATAAGTGTTGTTTCCCATCGGTAGCGGGCTGCTCTAATCATGCGTCCGGTATCAGGACTAGTGGAAGCACTCACTTATTATGATTTTCAGCGTAAGGTGCATGGTTCTGTGAATACGGGCCCACAACCAATGTTTATACTAACGTAACTTGTGGTAATCTGCAATATACTGCTAGATTCACTAAAATATTTAATGCATTTGGCATAAACGAAGCAGGCCGTACACGCCATGAAGCGTTTCTGCCTTCTTGATCTTAAGTTACCGAGACTGGTAAAAATTGCGCAGTGCTGCCGTGTGGTGTATTTTTCGTAAAAGTACTTATCGAAAGTTTTTAGCTAGTAACCCCGTTTGATCTTTCTTTTTTACATAGTATTGCGCGATTTTCTATTGCAAGTAACATGTACAATGCCGGTAAAAGGTGTGAAATGAGTGAATCAAAATATCTATAGTGAGGAAGATACACGTTACTCTGGAAGCTGGAAGCATATGATTGACACTTCAACAGTGTATTCCAAAGAGCGGGTCAACACTAAGGCAAAAATGAATGAACATGACTACACGTACTTACTTTTGTCAGCTTCAAGAAGAACTGAAGTGCCCTGATTTCTTTCAAGGTATCTCGTTTACTTTTCTCAAATTTACTTGGTGTATCGGCGTGGCTTACTGTAGCTAACACGATTGCCAACGAGCTCAGCACTACGTCGTACACCAATGACAACGCCTTCAATGAATGTACGCATGCCTTCCAACATTGCAGTAAATATTTTCTGCAATGTTGCTGCAAATTTTTCTCACATTTGATGTGCTGAGTCTGCTAAATTGTGCGTTATTCGCGACTCTAAAACTGCTAAAGTATTTCGCTGCTGAGCTGGAAGGAGAGGGTTTGATTCCCGTCCAGAACGACCGCATTCCGATGTAAATCACATGCAGAAGCACCCGCGTAGCATGGATTTCGGGTAACTTTGGGGAAACTAAAACGGCCAAAATCGATGCGGTCTCTTTCTACTGTATTTCTCGTAATCACAGGAGACGTAAAACACGCCATTATATTCATTCCTGATTTGTATAGTTATTAATTTGTCAGACAGCACTCGGTGCCTTACATAGATGTAGCTGTAGGACGTTCTCTCGTATCTATTACTAGTAATTCCTCTTGCGAATGGCGTAAGCTTTGAGTACGGAAAGTACCTTCAATTAGTGAAAGCCGTAGGCTAAAGGCGTGTTTTTCACAGTACGTAAACGCAAAGTGGAATATTTCTATGTCATGAAGGAAAAGAGGGAGTGTTTCTGTGTGGATCACATACGTGCGTATACCGTTCATCGAAGCTTATTCAAGTTCTCAAATTTCTGTTTAGGGCATTTCTCTTTGTTGGCGAATTTCACACAAGAGAGCTTGTAGAGGCTTGTCGAGAGCTTTACAAATGCTGGGATACGTTTTTTTAATGACTCGCCTCATTTACAGAGTGACCTTTTAAAATAACACTGTTACCTCGTTAGGTTAATTGTCAAATGAAATATCTGAACGAGCTCATTCAAATCCTATTACCTACGTACCCTGCTGCGTCATGTTCATTTGTTTTTGTCACCGGTAACTTTATCAGCAGCACGAGAAGCAGCCACATTGATTCGCACTATAAAGTTGGAAATTATTTCACACTACTTTCTGCGTATGATCATGAGAAACTGTGCACCTCTAGTTTTTTTTTTCAATGAGCCAAGAAGCACTTCAATTGCATAAAGTTTGCATATATATATATATATATATATATATATATATATATATATATATATTAGATGCATCTTTAGCTAATCGCAACGTTTACTTTTTTTAGGGGGAGGGAGGGAGAATGCATACGTATACTAGTACTGGAATCGGTCCTGTTTTCTATCTAGATGAAATCCTCTTATGGAGGGAGGCATTCCTCGGTCAAGTTGCAAAGCCGGCAGTGAGGCAAAAAAAGACAGAATCCATTCTAGGCTCAATCATACTAGATATTCAACCGCGAAGTGTGCCATGTCTCACTGGATTGCCCTCTGAATCTACAGTGGAGTAAGAACTTTTATTGTTGACAAACACGTCCATATGAGTAGGGCTAAAGCAAGCATGCAATGTTGCAATTTTTTGTTTGTTTGTTTGTTTGTTCAGCAACGCAATAGCACTTTTTAGCCGTTACCGTGCCGCGGCAGTCATTCGGCGATGATTTGTTCGTTATATTTTGTTTTGTTCTGTGATCATCTGACACTTGAAATAGCGCAGTCTTTTTTTTTCTAAATGATGATCGCAAACAGCACTTCTCGTTTTGATACGTCAACCTTGCACTACTTCTGGCTCGGCTAGATTGTTGTAATCGTACTCGTTTCACATTAAAATGACTAAAACGCCCACGTTATGGTACCGCAGAGTTATCGAACACATCGAGCACCTTTTTTCACGTTAAGATGTCAAAGTGCACCCGTCTACTGACATCTTTAAACTAGTATGACGCACAATAATTTCTGAAGGTGGTGGTCATTTGTCAGTGTTGCAGATGCTCTTGAGCAAATAAACGAATACTCATCAGAAAACAAGCCTAAAAGAAGCGGGAACATAATGAATCGTCTCGTTCTTGAAAATATATTTAATCATGATTAAAAGTGTCAATCAAATGCCAAGGAAAGTTTGAAAACCAACCTAAGTGCTTTGTGAAAGTATGCGCAACTATTAACGAAAGCACACAGCTACTTTTTATTATTGTCTCCAATCGTGTCTATGGAGGTACCTTTGCCATCACTCGATAACGTACCTCCATTCGGTTCAGCGCAGGTTTTTCAGCGCATGATTGCCGTCACTAGCTTATTCCCTCAACGTATGTTCGCGGAATCAGATCAACCACAGGCGGGCGCACTTGGGACGAAGGTAGGGGGAGGAGCAAAATCTGCCCCATACATTGACTAGGTAGGAAGAGGAGGGGGGGGGGGAGGTAGGGGAGCCCTGACAAATCTTCTCACCCCTTCACTGAGAGTCCTGCACACGTTTGTACACTGAACAACTCAACGTCGTCGACAAACATAAATTAAGTGATTGACAAACGTGCATTGCGGACCATGATCATCACTAAAAGAACTATGAGTGGTGACATTTCTCTCTTTCTCTAACTGTTATTCCCTTACCCCTTTTCCAGTGCAAGGTAGCTTATCAGGATCAGCCATAGTTAACCCCCTACCTTTCTGTCATCGCTATAATACACACACACACACACACACACACACACACACACACACACACACACACACACACACACATATATATATATATATATATATATATATATATATATAAGGGAAAGAAGTGTATACCTAAGGGCTCGTTTTTCCATGTTTTGACACAATATTAATGAGATCTAACAGACAATAATGCCAAGGAATGTATAGGGGAAGTTATTAGAACAAATGCAATGTAAATAATAAGAAAGAAAAGTGGGTGAAAAAATAACCAGCCATGAGGAGGAAGGTGCTCACGGCTGCTCATGGCTGGTTATTTTTTCACCCACTTTTCTTTCTACCTATTTACATTACATTTGTTCTAATAACTTTCCCTATATATTCCTTGGCATTATTTTCTGTTCGATCTCAATATATATATATATATATGACTTGTTCGCAAACCCTGACGAAGACCGGTCCACCGGTCGAAACCGTTGGTAATAAAATTAATATAACCACTAAGTTTTGTTTCTTCCCTTCCCTAGCACGTTGGGCTCATTAGAAAAACTTCTTCAGTATATATATATATATATATATATATATATATATATATATATATATATATATATATATATATATATATATATGTTTGAAAAATACACATGAGCCCCAAAAATATGCTAGAAGCGATTGGAAAATTCAAACAATGAGTCGGCGAAAAAAAAGAACCTTGAATCCGCTTATTATAAGCGGAACTAACAACTCTTTATTACTGCACAGTCTTGGGCACCGTAGGCGCAGAACGTAGTAAGAGCTTTCGTAGATTACGACTGGTCTACGGGCCTTTGCGACCATTTGAGGGCATGGTGCGCACATATACGCGTGCGAGGGGGTAGCGCACTTCATCTTGCCTCCTTTACTACTTATACTTCCTTCATCAAGGTTAGGGTAGCAATCCGCATGAAAGTCTGACGAACCTACCTGCCTTTATTCTCTTTTGGAACTTTTTTGTTTAAGTGGCCTAGAGTGGCGTGTACGTGAAACGTTTCGTTCGTATATGACGGGCAGTAGCGCAGGAGCTATTCACTGATACTTCCCTGAACAACGCAGCGCTGCGTCATCATCATTGTAGTACTTATTAAAGGCCGGGCCTCTTTAATTCAATTCAATGTAGTTACTTCGCGTTTTTGTTTAATATAGAACGTTAATGAGATTCGTGATTTCCAAGTTCACCATTAGTGATAAGATTGCAATGTGGTAATATACATTCTTGTTTCACTCTCTGATAAGATTGTACTAAGGCAACGGATGCTTCAAACAGGATGAAGCGCATCAATCAATGCCGTGACATGTTAGCCGCCAGTAGCAGACTGACAAGAAAACAAGCAGATCGTCAATGTGACACACGCAAGCTTTGTATTATATATTTTGTTTTGTTTTATTTTTTGTTTTGTTATGCGACGTATCTGGTCCCGTTCTTCATGTTTCGCCATACCACGAAATGAATCGCAGCTTATGGTATCTGCGAAATTTTTGGGCGCGAGTACAAGCCTAGAGAACGCCCAGTGACTGCGTCTGATAGACAGCATTGGTTCAAATTTCAAAGAAATATCTAACGTCCAGTCATTATTTTGGCGTCTCAATTGCGGCTTTGATAGCTGAGACAAAAAATGTGGAAAATCCTGTCCTCTCCAAACGTTCGCGCGCGTCAGGTCTGGGCAAACTGCGAGATCGTTGCACGCTGTCGCAGTAAATGAGGTCAGAGCTGGGCGAATTTCCGAAGTCTCCAGATCTTTGTGGTCGAGCTGGGTGCCCATTTCCTGCTGCAAGAGGGTAACGATCCCCATTGGTGTGTTCATTCGCACACAGCTTCCTAGGAAGGAGTGACGGCAGAACATCGTTGTTTCGAAACCGCGCATTGTACAAGCATGAATGCTGCAGTGTGTTTTTAGCGTAGTGTCGGTGACATACGAATAGGTCGAACTGTGTAATTTTGAAAGTTAATTGATTGCAACGTTAGCCGGGATATTGAACGTGAATATCCATAAAGCTAGTGAATCGAAAAAAAACTTTCGCTCGAAGATTCGAGTCATCGTATCATTGTCCATTCGCTCTTTTTTGCCCCTCTCTCTTATTTCGTGAAAGTATGGCCTTGATTGATATGTTTTTATTTATTTATTTATTTATTTTGTCAGCAACAGAATGTCGGAATCAAAGGTGGACACTTGTTTGCTGCGAGGTTGCACGCACTTCCAGGTTGCACTTGTTTGTATGCCAAACGGCACATGTGGTCAGATGGAGCCTGAAGATCTTGAAGCCCGAACAACACGTAAGAGTTAGTTAGCGCGCAGCCTGCCCTCTTTTCTTACGTGTGGTTAGGTCTTAACGCGGTAGACGCGTGACACCGATCATATTATCATTTTATTTTGGGCCAGCCAATAGGCACAAGAAAGAAAAAAAGGGAAGTTCAAGTGAAATCTACAGATTAGAAACGTGACTTCCTCACTTAGTTATTCTGTCTTGATGGCGGTCATGGAGATATTGCTACAGGCGGGGTTTGCCAAACACACTCCGTCACCCATTGTTTCACCGGAGCGCCTCTTTTGGCATCAAATATGTCGCCACGAGTCAATAAGCCGTCTCCTAGAGAAATGTCGAAAGACTGGAAGACTCATGCTTGCGCAGTGTCAGCCATAGAGATTCTTGAATAAACTAGAGGGGACTCAGGCGTTGCAATCATTCAGCGACCATGGGAATGATGAGCTGTACACGAATTGGCCTAGTCTTCATACTTGCGGGCGGCAAATCGCACATGCGACTTCGTTTATAGCTGTGTATCGGTTTTGTCTCGAAGGAAAAAACAAACCCTTTCGAACTTCGTGACCCGATATGAAATGATAATCTAAAAGAATAAGATGGTGAAGCGCAACCACTGATCTTCTGCTGGTTTTCGTTTTGTGTCAAAAAAGCTCCAAGCCGCGCGCGAGCACACAAAAAGCCTTAAGTACGAAGATTGGACAAATCCGTGCATCACCCATCATTCTCATGCTTGCTCAAGCGCAGTTCGTTGCAGCTCCCGTAGACACTAGCAGCAGAGTTCCCTCTGGTGCATATTTAGAAAACTCTGTGGTGTCAGCCACCCTTCTTGGGAAGGCTATAACTAATCTACGCGTTCTCGAAGAAACCCTCATGCTGTCTTGCATTTTACAAGCTTTCACCCTTCGGGAATAGAAGCTCTAAAAAGACAAGACTAAAGGTTCTGTATCGCCCACTTCGCTGCAATAAATGCCCGATGGAGAAATAACATCCGCGAAGAGAACAAGTACCTATTTTTTTTACCCCGTATAAAGGTGTGCGCTCATCCCTTCCGACTCCTTGTCTTCATACTACCATCTACCAAACAAAAAGAATAAGAAAGGTCACGTACATCTAAGCCAACTAATGAAGTCAATAATATTGTTCACCACTATGTCATATGGCGGCAAATTCGGCATCTTCTGTTGATGATTGAATTGCGACTGCGCATTGTGTATTCTCGAACGCGCTCATAAAAGGAAGTTCGTAAAAGCATGGTAACTGCCTATTTTTTCTAGCTCTTTCTACACTAATTCGAAGCATCAATTAATCAAGCTCGACTTTCAGTACGTAAATCCACTGCCTAGTACTGCCCGTGGTATGGTATTGCGTGAAACTATAAATCTGCGATGTAATATATTATTTATTGGTATTTTTCATCCCAAACCCACAATATTTTTATCTATTTTGTACTTACGGCTGTTAGGAAGTCCATGCAGGAGAGATAGAACACAATAGGTCAAGAAAAGTAGAAAAATCTTGCAAGTTGAACTGCACAGCTATAAGCGTACAACTGAAAAAAGCAGCGAAAATGTGTTTAAGTAGATTGCTTTAAACAAAGTAATACAAAGTACAAAGTAAAAATACAAAGTAAAATGATACATGGGTATAAGTTATTTTTATATAATATATATGATTACAAAGGGCGCAGCGTGGTGAATGTCTGCGCAAATTTCGACCATCTGCGGTTCTGTAATGTGCACCTAGATCTAAACATCTAGTCTTTCGCCTCCGTTTAAATGCGACCGCCGCACCCGGTATTCGATCCTGCGGCCTTCGGTTCAGCAGTCGAGCAATGTTAGGATGTAACTGCATTATTCGAAAATTGAAGTACTGTCATTCCATGTGAAATGTCCCAGCCATTTTGGTAGCCATCTCAGATGTAGTTAAAAAATTGTGCTTATTTACTGAATTGCAAACAGAGAA
>WOVY01000692.1:0-7500 GCA_013436015.1 Rhipicephalus annulatus
GAATCGAACCTACGACCTTCGAAATACGCGTTCGATGCTCTAACCACTGAGCTATCACAGCGGCCCTCCCTCCATCCACTTTTTTTGGGTTTATCTGTGAATTTAGAAGTAGGAGTGAAAGTCAGCGCCATCTATAAGCCAAACAACGAGTGTGAGAAACACTCTTATGCTCATGTTGGCGTCACGTAGCACGTGAACTTATTATGAGCGGGCAGCTGATTAATTGTCCCTCTTATACAACCTAAACACATCAAGTCTGCCAGTACGAGACCCTCGTTCAATGAAATAAGGGAAAGAAGTGTATACCTAAGGGCTCGTTTTTTCCGTGTTTTAACACAATATTAATGAGATATAACAGACAGTAATGCCAAAGAATGTACAGGGGAAGTTATTAAAACCAATGGAATGTAAAGAAGAAGAAAGAAAAGTGGATGAAAAAATTACCAACTGTGAGCAGGAATCGACACCTACGACCTTCGAATTACGCGTTCGATGCTCTAACCACTGAGCTATCACAGCGGCCCTCCCTCCATCCACTTTTTTGGGTTTATCTGTGAATTTAGAAGTAGGAGTGACAGTCAGCGCCATCTATAAGCCAAACAACGAGTGTGAAAACACTCTTATGCGCATGTTTGGCGTCACGTAGCACGTGAACTTATTATGAGCGGGCAGCTGATTAATTGTCCCTCTTATACAACCTAAACACATCAAGTCTGCCAGTACGAGACCCTCGTTCAATGAAATAAGGGAAAGAAGTGTATACCTAAGGGCTCGTTTTTCCGTGTTTCAACACAATATTAATGAGATATAACAGACAGTAATGCCAAGGAATGTACAGGGGAAGTTATTAAAACCACTGGAATGTAAAGAAGAAGAAAGAAAAGTGGATGAAAAAATTACCAACTGTGAGCAGGAATCGAACCTACGACCTTCGAATTACGCGTTCTATGCTCTAACCACTGAGCTATCACAGCGGCCCTCCCTCCATCCACTTTTTTGGGTTTATCTGTGAATTTAGAAGTAGGAGTGACAGTCAGCGCCATCTATAAGCCAAACAACGAGTGTGAGAAACACTCTTATGCACATGTTTGGCGTCACGTAGCACGTGAACTTATTATGAGCGGGCAGCTGATTAATTGTCCCTCTTATTACAACCTAAACACATCAAGTCTGCCAGTACGAGACCCTCGTTCAATGAAATAAGGGAAAGAAGTGTATACCTAAGGGCTCGTTTTTCCGTGTTTTAACACAATATTAATGAGATATAACAGACAGTAATGCCAAGGAATGTACAGGGGAAGTTATTAAAACCAATGGAATGTAAAAAAGAAGAAAGAAAAGTGGATGAAAAAATTACCAACTGTGAGCAGGAATCGAGCCTACGACCTTCGAATTACGCGTTCGATGCTCTAACCACTGAGCTATCACAGCGGCCCTCCCTCCATCCACTTTTTTGGGTTTATCTGTGAATTTAGAAGTAGGAGTGAAAGTCAGCGCCATCTATAAGCCAAACAACGAGTGTGAGAAACACTCTTATGCGCATGTTTGGCGTCACGTAGCACGTGAACTTATTATGAGCGGGCAGCTGATTAATTGTCCCTCTTATACAACCTAAACACATCAAGTCTGCCAGTACGAGACCCTCGTTCAATGAAATAAGGGAAAGAAGTGTATACCTAAGGGCTCGTTTTTCCGTGTTTCAACACTATATTAATGAGATATAACAGACAGTAATGCCAAGGAATGTACAGGGGAAGTTATTAAAACCACTGGAATGTAAAGAAGAAGAAAGAAAAGTGGATGAAAAAATTTACCAACTGTGAGCAGGAATCGAACTTACGACCTTCGAATTACGCGTTCTATGCTCTAACCACTGAGCTATCACAGTGGCCCTCCCTCCATCCACTTTTTTTGGGTTTATCTGTGAATTTAGAAGTAGGAGTGACAGTCAGCGCCATCTATAAGCCAAACAACGAGTGTGAGAAACACTCTTATGCGCATGTTTGGCGTCACGTAGCACGTGAACTTATTATGAGCGGGCAGCTGATTAATTGTCCCTCTTATACAACCTAAACACATCAAGTCTGCCAGTACGAGACCCTCGTTCAATGAAATAAGGGAAAGAAGTGTATACCTTACCTAAGGGCTCGGTTTTTCCGTGTTTTAACACAATATTAATGAGATATAACAGACAGTAATGCCAAGGAATGTACAGGGGAAGTTATTAAAACCAAAGGAATGTAAAGAAGAAGAAAGAAAAGTGGATGAAAAAATTAACAACTGTGAGCAGGAATCGAACCTACGACCTTCGAAATACGCGTTCGATGCTCTAACCACTGAGCTATCACAGCGGCCCTCCCTCCATCCACTTTTTTTGGGGTTTATCTGTGAATTTAGAAGTAGGAGTGAAAGTCAGCGCCATCTATAAGCCAAACAACGAGTGTGAGAAACACTCTTATGCGCATGTTTGGCGTCACGTAGCACGTGAACTTATTATGAGCGGGCAGCTGATTAAGTGTCCCTCTTATACAACCTAAACACATCAAGTCTGCCAGTACGAGACCCTCGTTCAATGAAATAAGGGAAAGAAGTGTATACCTAAGGGCTCGTTTTTTCCGTGTTTTAACACAATATTAATGAGATATAACAGACAGTAATGCCAAGGAATGTACAGGGGAAGTTATTAAAACCAATGGAATGTAAAGAAGTAGAAAGAAAAGTGGATGAAAAAATTACCAACTGTGAGCAGGAATCGAACCTACGACCTTCGTATTACGCGTTCAATGCTCTAACCACTGAGCTATCACAGCGGCCCTCCCTCCATCCACTTTTTTTGGGTTTATCTGTGAACTTAGAAGTAGGAGTGACAGTCAGCGCCATCTATAAGCCAACAACGAGTGTGAGAAACACTCTTATGCGCATGTTTGGCGTCACGTAGCACGCGAACTTATTATGAGCGGGCAGCTGATTAATTGTCCCTCTTATACAACCTAAACACATCAAGTCTGCCAGTACGAGACCCTCGTTCAATGAAATAAGGGAAAGAAGTGTATACCTAAGGGCTCGTTTTTCCGTGTTTAACACAATATTAATGAGATATAACAGACAGTAATGCCAAACAATGTACAGGGGAAGTTATTAAAACCAATGGAATGTAAAGAAGAAGAAAGAAAAGTGGATGAAAAATTTACCAACTGTGAGCAGGAATCGAACCTACGACCTTCGAATTACGCGTTCGATGCTCTAACCACTGAGCTATCACAGTAGCCCTCCCTCCATCCACTTTTTTTGGGTTTATCTGTGAATTTAGAAGTAGGAGTGAAAGTCAGCGCCATCTATAAGCCAAACAACGAGTGTGAGAAACACTCTTATGCGCATGTTTGGCGTCACGTAGCACGTGAACATATTATAAGCGGGCAGCTGATTAATTGTCCCTCTTATACAACCAAAACACATCAAGTCTGCCAGTACGAGACCCTCGTTCAATGAAATAAGGGAAAGAAGTGTATACCTAAGGGCTCGTTTTTCCGTGTTTTAAACACAATATTAATGAGATATAACAGACAGTAATGCCAAGGAATGTACAGGGGAAGTTATTAAAACCAATGGAATGTAAAGAAGAAGAAAGAAAAGTGGATGAAAAAATTACCAACTGTGAGCAGGAATCGAGCCTACGACCTTCGAATTACGCGTTCGATGCTCTAACCACTGAGCTATCACAGCGGCCCTCCCTCCATCCACTTTTTTGGGTTTATCTGTGAATTTAGAAGTAGGAGTGACAGTCAGCGCCATCTATAGGCCAAACAATGAGTGTGAGAAACACTCTTATGCGAATGTTTGGCGTTACGTAGCACGTGAACTTATTATGAGCGAGCAGCTGATTAATTGTCCCTCTTATACAACCTAAACACATCAAGTCTGCCAGTACGAGACCCTCGTTCAATGAAATAAGGGAAAGAAGTGTATACCTAAGGGCTCGTTTTTCCGTGTTTTAACACAATAATAATGAGATATAACAGACAGTAATGCCAAGGAATGTACAGGGGAAGTTATTAAAACCAATGGAATGTAAAGAAGAAGAAAGAAAAGTGGATGAAAAAATTACCAACTGTGAGCAGAATCGAACCTACGACCTTCGTATTACGCGTTCAATGCTCTAACCACTGAGCTATCACAGCGGCCCTCCCTCCATCCACTTTTTTTGGGTTTATCTGTGAATTTAGAAGTAGGAGTGACAGTCAGCGCCATCTATAAGCCAAACAATGAGTGTGAGAAAACACTCTTATGCGCATGTTTGGCGTCACGTAGCACGTGAACTTATTATGAGCGGGCAGCTGATTAATTGTCCCTCTTATACAACCTAAACACATCAAGTCTGCCAGTACGAGACCCTCGTTCAATGAAATAAGGGAAAGAAGTGTATACCTAAGGGCTCGTTTTTCCGTGTTTTAACACAATATTAATGAGATATAACAGACAGTAATTCCAAGGAATGTACAGGGGAAGTTATTAAAACCAAAGGAATGTAAAGAAGAAGAAAGAAAAGTGGATGAAAAAATTAACAACTGTGAGCAGGAATCGAACCTACGACCTTCGAAATACGCGTTCGATGCTCTAACCACTGAGCTATCACAGCGGCCCTCCCTCCATCCACTTTTTTTGGGTTTATCTGTGAATTTAGAAGTAGGAGTGAAAGTCAGCGCCATCTATAAGCCAAACAACGAGTGTGAGAAACACTCTTATGCTCATGTTTGGCGTCACGTAGCACGTGAACTTATTATGAGCGGGCAGCTGATTAATTGTCCCTCTTATACAACCTAAACACATCAAGTCTGCCAGTACGAGACCCTCGTTCAATGAAATAAGGGAAAGAAGTGTATACCTAAGGGCTCGTTTTTCCGTGTTTAACACAATATTAATGAGATATAACAGACAGTAATGCCAAAGAATGTACAGGGGAAGTTATTAAAACCAATGGAATGTAAAGAAGAAGAAAGAAAAGTGGATGAAAAAATTACCAACTGTGAGCAGGAATCGAACCTACGACCTTCGAATTACGCGTTCGATGCTCTAACCACTGAGCTATCACAGCGGCCCTCCCTCCATCCACTTTTTTGGGTTTATCTGTGAATTTAGAAGTAGGAGTGACAGTCAGCGCCATCTATAAGCCAAAAAACGAGTGTGAGAAACACTCTTATGCGCATGTTTGGCGTCACGTAGCACGTGAACTTATTATGAGCGGGCAGCTGATTAATTGTCCCTCTTATACAACCTAAACACATCAAGTCTGCCAGTACGAGACCCTCGTTCAATGAAATAAGGGAAAGAAGTGTATACCTAAGGGCTCGTTTTTCCGTGTTTCAACACAATATAAATGAGATATAACAGACAGTAATGCCAAGGAATGTACAGGGGAAGTTAATAAAACCACTGGAATGTAAAGAAGAAGAAAGAAAAGTGGATGAAAAAATTACCAACTGTGAGCAGGAATCGAACCTACGACCTTCGAATTACGCGTTCTATGCTCTAACCACTGAGCTATCACAGCGGCCCTCCCTCCATCCACTTTTTTTTGGGTTTATCTGTGAATTTAGAAGTAGGAGTGACAGTCAGCGCCATCTATAAGCCAAACAACGAGTGTGAGAAACACTCTTATGCGCATGTTTGGCGTCACGTAGCACGTGAACTTATTATGAGCGGGCAGCTGATTAATTGTCCCTCTTATTCAACCTAAACACATCAAGTCTGCCAGTACGAGACCCTCATTCAATAAAATAAGGGAAAGAAGTGTATACCTAAGGGCTCGTTTTTCCTTGTTTTAACACAATATTAATGAGATATAACTGACAGTAATGCCAAGGAATGTACAGGGGAAGTTATTAAAACCAATGGAATGTAAAGAAGAAGAAAGAAAAGTGGATAAAAAAAATTGCCCACAGTTTCCCTCGGGGGAACACTGAGGAGGATGCGGAGCATATAATTGGTTAACGGGGTGTTAAAGTGCGACTTACTTGGGTCGATGGCTAAATTGGTTAACGTGGTTGTAGGAGGGGGTGTTAAATGAGTGAACACATACACACGTATGCGAAAGGGCGGCGCTGGTCGAAGGGACGTCGATCATTGTGTTTGTGGATTCGTTGGAATTCATTTCACCGCGACCTTGGACGTCGACGCGCCGTACAAACCAACCGACGAGCGGCAACTGAGTGAGCGAGCGCCGACCTTGAGTATATATACAGCGCGACGGCGCATGCGCTGTCAGCTGTCGAATGTTCTCGAAGGAGAAGCGCGCGCGCGGCACAGATGGCGACGGCGCGACGGCGCATGCGCTGTCAGCTGTCGAATGTTCTCGAAGGAGAAGCACGCGCGGCACAGATGGTGGGCGACGGCGCGACGGCGCATGCGCGCGCGTCAGCTGTCGAATGTTCGAGAAGCGGTGCGGACGGCGCACTACAAGGCGCGAGTATAAGATGCTTCCGCATCTAAAAATTACCAACTGTGAGCAGGAATCGAACCTACGACCTTCGAATTACGCGTTCGATGCTCTAACCACTGAGCTATCACAGTGGCCCTCCCTCCATCCACTTTTTTTGGGTTTATCTGTGAATTTAGAAGTAGGAGTGACAGTCAGCGCCATCTATAAGCCAAACAACGAGTGTGAGAAACACTCTTATGCGCATGTTTGGCGTCACGTAGCACGTGAACCTATTATGAGCGGGCAGCTGATTAATTGTCCCTCTTATACAACCTAAACACATCAAGTCTGCCAGTACGAGACCCTCGTTCAATGAAATAAGGGAAAGAAGTGTATACCTAAGGGCTCGTTTTTCCGTGTTTTAAACACAATATTAATGAGATATAACAGACAGTAATGCCAAGGAATGTACAGGGGAAGTTATTAAAACCAATGGAATGTAAAGAAGAAGAAAGAAAAGTGGATGAAAAAAATTACCAACTGTGAGCAGGAATCGAACCTACGACCTTCGAATTACGACCCTTATTTCATTGAACGAGGGTCTCGTACTGGCAGACTTGATGTGTTTAGGTTGTATAAGAGGGACAATTAATCAGCTGCCCGCTCATAATAAGTTCACGTGCTACGTGACGCCAAACATGCGCATAAGAGTGTTTCTCACACTCGTTGTTTGGCTTATAGATGGCGCTGACTGTCACTCCTACTCCTACACTCACAGATAAACCCAAAAAAAGTGGATGGAGGGAGGGCCGCTGTGATAGCTCAGTGGTTAGAGCATCGAACGCGTAATTCGAAGGTCGTAGGTTCGATTCCTGCTCACAGTTGGTAATTTTTTCATCCACTTTTCTTTCTTCTTCTTTACATTCCATTGGTTTTAATAACTTCCCCTGTACATTCCTTGGCATTACTGTCTTTTATATCTCATTAATATTGTGTTAAAACACGGAAAAACGAGCCCTTAGGTATACACTTCTTTCCCTTATTTCATTGAACGAGCGTCTCGTACTGGCAGACTTGATGTGTTC